>APFE030102689.1:97587-124204 GCA_000404065.3 Pinus taeda | reverse complement strand
AAGCAATATAAATTAATAAACATATTTACAATTTTTTAGAAAAAAAAGAGACAAAATTACCAAGGCAAGCCAAGACCCAATAAATCAAAGAAGAAAATAGTCAATTAAGGAATCCAAAAAGTAATGAAACCTGGAGAATAATATAAAGAGTATTGAAACTTTCTATTCATTAATAAAAACAATCAGATCAAAAATTATGTGGAAAGCGTTCAAAGCAAAACATTCATGACATAATCTCTAGGGATCAAAAGATAGTGGGAAAACATTCATGTCATAATCTCTAGGGATCGAAATATAGTTGCAAAACATGACCAAAACTCAGAAGGCAACGATGATCATGAGGATGAGGGGAAACCATCAACCAGATTAGAGCTCATATAATTTGATCAAAACATATGAAAAAACAACGTTGATAAAGATATTACAGTGTGTGATAGACATCAAAGAGGATTGTTGCATAATAAAAGATTTTGTAATGACCCTTTACACTTTCAAATTCATGTGTTATAAACCCACAAGCCATTCATAAGTTGTTCGCAATAACACAAAGAAGCATGATCATGATATTGTAATTGAATGAAAATGTGGTCAATGAAATCAAGCAATCAATAAAAGAAAATCCCTCAGATACCTTGAATTCCATAATCCACTAATAAAAACCTATCCATTAAGCTCATTTCAATCAAAGACAAACAACTAGAACATATAGTAAACTTAAGAAGGAGGGGCCCTTTATTTTTTTATAAAACATTAAGGGAGTAAGTTGGCATGCCAACATTGCCAACTAACTAGGTGAAATAGTTATCTCTGGTTTAATGATTCAAATCTAGAGATATAAAGGAATTATGATAAGATGTTATGTTATGTTGGTGCTCAAACAACCCAAAAAGTTTCATCTCTGATTTGTATTAACAACAATTAGAAATTCACAACATGTGAAAATCATTTCCACCATAATACAAAAACTAGATGAAATATAAACTAAACTTTATCAATAATTATTTTAGGGAAAGACAAAGAGGACCAAGTAAATCATAACATAATATTAACTTTAATACCATAGGCATGGTCATTGCTACTAGCAGACGTCGAAATCCTCGGCAAGGATGCCTTTTAACCTAATGAAATGTCTATGCCCCATTGATTAGATATAGATTCAGAGTCATTGAAAGCAAACATGATGCTTCCGCAAGTATGGTTTTCCTAATAATACATCACACACTTCAAGAGGAGCAACATCACAAAGTCCCTCATCTGCAAAGGGTTTGATGTTGTAGGGAAGGCGAAACTAATGGATGAAGCAAAGATCTCGTCCTTGGTGAAGCCACCGGATGGTGTACAACTTCAGGTGTGGTGTTGTTGGTAGGCCCAACCGATTCATGACCTATGTTGAAATGAGGTTCATTTGGCTTCTGTTGTCGAAAATGAATTGCAGTGGAAAGTTGTTACAGATCTATTTGAGCACATCACTCCCATCATTCAGATCAATACCATTAGGGCTTATCAAACCCTAATTCAGTTGCTACATGGCCTAGACAAGTCACCACATTGAATGCCTCCTTCCCTGAGAGATTCTTGGCCTAAAGACATCTTGAAATGACTCTTAGAGGGACTAGCGCAGGTAGGCCCATGCAAGGGTGCTCTACAGTGCACTTAGGCCCACTTTGACTTGCGTTGGGCAAGATTGAGTGAAATCTCCATAGGGTTATGTGAATATTCTTATCTTCTGGAGCCTTCTAGAAGATTCCCACTCTTATCATCTCCTTTGAGCTCGAAAATGGATGAGGAATGAGTTAATTAACCTCCTATCCTCTCATCCCTTCCTCCATGGAAACTAACTCTAAGTTTGGAATTCCATTTAATACCCTCATTTATGACCAACCTTCTCCATTTGCTTATAAATTGAGCACTCATCTAAGTGATCAGGGGCTAGAATTTCAGAATTTGTAAGGAGATACTATTGGTGTGAGAATTGAGAGTATAAGAAAGTGTTGTTATGCCACCAGAGTGTTGTGCTATTGATTTGATGTTGGTTGGAACCCAAGCTGGAAGAGTGACAATGGATCAGACTTCATGGTTATAATTATTCCCTCTACTTAATAAAGATGTTTACACCTTTTTCCATATGCTTATCTTGATATATGATGTTTATATGTGTGAATGTATCTGATTCCATTTACTTACATTCGATAGATCTCTTGCTTTGATTGGTTCTTTGTCTTTTGTTTATGCTTGCAGGCAGGTACTTTTGGAGCGAGTCAAGTTCGAGAAGGAGCGACGGGAGTCAAACAAAGGAGACAAAGCGAAAGCGAAAGAACAAGTAGGTCCTTTGATTCCTTTGTATTATTTATCATTTATAGAGAAAGGATAAGTGCTTTAAATCTATTGTTCTAGGTATAGCTACCCACCCAAGGAATTAGTATTTATCTATAGATAACAAATTCCTCATAAAACATTGGCGACCATAATGGGGAATGATCATTGTTCTGGGTAGTTTACCTTCATCTTAGTACGCTCTAGTAGAGTTTACTTGCTTCCATTGATCTTGTTTCAGCCATTTTTGAAGTTTTTTTGGTCAAAATTTTCTCTAGAATTCCTACTTTAGGAATGTGCTGGAATCAGTGCACCCTTGGTTAGGATACAATGCGCTGATCAGTGCACCCTTGGCTTAGAGACAATGCATTGATCAATGCACCCTTGGCTTAGAGACAGTGCATTTTAGCGCATTCTCTCCCATTCATACCTGCGTTGATCCACCTTAGGTCAAATTTCCACCTTTGGATTGGGTTTTTTCACCAAATTTCCTTTGTTTCTGCTTGTTGAATGATCAATTAATGTTATGTCTCTGAAATCAACATTGTATTATCTTTTCTATCCCTACTTTGGCTTTGATCGATTAATTTTTCTTAAATGATTTCTTTTTCATTATTGATGCATTCTCAAAGTTAGATTACAATCAATTAATATTTGTTCAAAAGAAAGTGTCGTAAAAGTCCTCATTTCTTTTGAAAAGGATCTGTTGTAAAGTCTTTGTTCTTGCAAAAATATTGACTGATTGTATGCGCATTAGGTAACTTTTGTTCATTTCAACATTAAGATAATTGAAAATAAAACTTGCATTGTGTATATTGTAGTTTGTGAATGCTTGATAGGAATAGTTAGGGAAATTTCATTAGATGTGCTCTTTGCTCTTTGTCAAAGATTTGATTGCTCTATCCCTTTCGAGATAAGGTTTTCATTGTTCAAATTGAATGAAAAGAATGTCTATCATAATAGTTGCATTCTAGGAATTGCAAACATACATCACGCGGTGAACCTTGAAAGGAAAATTCTAAAGAAGATCAACCTAGAATTCATCTGAATTAACCTAATGGAGCATTGTAACTTAATGCATAACATTTATAGGTTCTAGGCTAGAGACACATTCTGGTGTCGTAAAACATAGCAGTTGTCGCTAACTTTTCTGCAATACATCCCGAGTGTGATAACTCATTCCACATATGTGATTATATCGTAGCTCGTCCACGTACCTTCGGGTATATAGGGAAGTGTTACAGTACGTAAAGTATATGGGATGCTCTCACTATGCGATTTCGCATTAGACACTATTAATACAGGTTGGGCCTCCACGTACTTTCGGGTATATATCGGAGGACAACACTAGATTTATATCTATCATTAGGTAACCGAGTCAGTCACCTTGTACACTGTGATGCAACGAACAAAGCATTTAGGGAGATTGCCTGCCCATACTTGTCAGTTTGCTGGGAGGTATTGTGCAGTTCACAATTACTTGGTAATCCTTTTGCCTAGATCATCCCTCTTTTGTTTTGTTTGTTATTTTGATTAAAATAAATTTATTTGACCACGGATAACATCCTCCATGCTCACTCCTTAGTTGATCTTAGGTTGAGACATATGGCGACAAATCTGGAGTCCACCAATCAAGGAATTACTTTGATGGGAATCCTAGTCCTTTTCCTCCTTTCGAAAATATTGGTGCTCCTTATATGGTGACATTGTCCCTTCCTGGACATACCATTGGCTTGTCAGTATGGGTGTTTTCAACTTTCTTAGCTCAAGATGTCATTGTTTCTCTGTAATCGAGTACTCCTCCAACTGGAAAAAATCAACCTCCAGTTGATCCTAAAGTTGAAACTCCCCCTTCTGCCTTGGTTGTTTCTTCCTCCCCTTCTTCGTCTTCACCTGGTGAAAGTATTGGTACTAGTAATAAGGTTGCTAAGAAGAAGAAGAAAGGGAAGGAGAAGAAGAAGAGGAAAATTCTGCCGGGAGGCAACCAAGCAACAATTCCTTTGAATACAACTTTTGATGAGAAACTGTCTAATAAGCCTCACAAAGTTCGATATCCATGCAAACTTTGTATGGGAGACCATCTTCTTTGAAATTGTCCCGATATTCCTCAAATCTTAGAAGAATGGTCTTGTCGTTCACATCATCCTGTGTCATCAACTTCTAGAGACCATGCTAGTGACACACCGTAAACTAGTGGTAGTAAAGCTCATGGAAGGAAGGGAAAAGTTAAGTTTCCCTGTAGGTTATGTGAAGGGAATCATGCCATTCACTTTTGTCCCTATTTGGATGCAGCCAAAAAAGTGTTGGATAATCGTCCTGCTTCTCTACAGTGACTTCCATCTGGTTACAGGAGACTCTCCCTTAATCCTTCAATAGTTGATGAAGTGATTGACCCAAATCAATCATCAGACAATCCCACTCTCTGAATGTGAATCCCATAAGTCTATATTTGACCCATGATAGGTTGAGGAAACAATTGACCTGATTTCACCGTCAGTTAATCGTATCTTTCCTGAAAAGAGTGAACATGATACTACTCAAGTTCTTTTCGTTTCTTTATATTCCAATGAGCTTGGGGGAAATCCTCATGTTCCACCAAGACAGGAGGAAAATCTGCCCTCTCTCATAACTCAAGGGGTTAATTCTTCCATTCTTATGGTACCCTCTCTAAGTAGTCTGGTCACTTCCTTTGATTAGAATCGATTGGTAGGATGTCATCTTCCTTCTCATGTGCCTTTCTAGATCATAGTACGAGATTGTAATATGATTGTACTTGGCACTAAAATAGGTGAATGTCCATCAGTGAGTATCCTTTCCTACATTGCTTGGCAAGCACTCGGTTCACCGCCACTTGTACCTGTTACCGAGAATCTGTTGGATTTTAACAAAGCAACTAGTCAACCATTAGGGATCCTTCCTTAGTTGCCTATTACTTTGGGAGGAAAAATTGTTTACCTCAATGTTATGGTAGCCCCAGGACCTTCATATTACACTTTACTTCTTGGGCATGACTATGTTTATGACATGGGAGCTATTGTTTCAACACTCTTTTGAGTGATGTGTTTCCCACATGAAGGTAGAATTATCACCATTGACTAGCTTTCATTTCCTGACCCAAATATGGCTTCCAGTCAACCATCTTCCCTAAATGGTCCTTTTGTACCAATGTTATCTTCCCCGCACGGTTTAATTATGTGGCAACACTTTCCATTCCTACGTCAATGGACGATCAATTCCGTGATGTTGTACATTATGTACTGGGGGCATTGGAACCGGATCTCTACTTCTAGAGCATTGTTCTCCCATCTGATGAAAACCTCTTGGAAATCATGAGCTCATATGGGTCGTGATCAAAGAATATAAGGATAGTTATTTTACTGTGTCAACCTCATTAAAAAATGAAACATGTTCCAGGAGGACAGTTCCTTATCTTGTGTCAACCTCGTTAAAAAATGAAACAAGGAATTGGAGGATAGTTCCTTGTCTTGTGTCAACCTCATTAAAAAATGAAACAAGGAATATGAGGATAGTTCTTTGTCTTGTGTCAACAACGTTACAAAATGAAACAAAGAATATGAGGATAGTTCTTTTACTGTGTCAACCTCATTAAGAAATGGAACAAGTCCCATGAGCATAGTTCCTTGTCTTGTGTCAAGCTCGAGAAAATATGCAACAAGGAAGACGAGCATAAATCCTTTTCTTGTGTCAAGCTCATTAAAAAGTGAAACAAGGAATATGAGTATAGTTCCTGATCTTGTGTCAACCTCATTAAAAAATGAAACAAAGGGCATGAGCATAGTTCCTTTTCTTATGTCAAGCTCATTAAAAAATTAAACAAGGAATTTAAGAAAACTTCCTTGTCTTATGACAAGTTCATTAAAAAATGAAGCAAGGTCTCCTAGAAAAAAATTCCAATTCGAGCCTTTGATTAGATCTAGTAAAATACCAGTCAAGTCTTTCACTTGATCTCCTATATGAACCTTCATTCCATCCACCTCATAGCCATGAGTATCGTACTTAGGTGAATGCAATGAATCTTGAAGGGCATGCACCTAGAATCGAGTCATCATGCTGGGGGCATGAAAACCAATCTCAAGCATAGTTTTTCGTTTCAAGATTGTGTAAACATGAAACTTAATCCAATCATAGTTCCATATGGTTCAAGCTTGTGTAAAAATGAACGCATCTCCATTTTAACCCTTGTGATTGTCATTCTATCAGCCTCTTTAGTTAGGTGAGCCTTGGTTTTTCTCCTTCCATCGTCACTATCTGCTTAGCCGATCAGACACATTCACTTGGTTGTTTTACCCTTTTTTAGGAACAATTGCAATGAGTGGTCTTATTAGCTAGCCTCTTCACATAAATCAACATGTTTTGAGAAGTTCCAACATCGCGAGAACAAGTTGCTATCCTAGACACCACTCATGCCTCAAAATGGAGTCCTCTTTAAGCTCTTTTCAGACTCTCGAAATATGAAAAGATTGTTGAGCACTTATCCATTTCAGCTCGTTAATAGATAGGAAATGACATCTACTCGGTATAATTTTAACCCTTTCCTGTACTAGGATATATTATTTACGAAAAACGAATACATTAACTGAACATGGTCAATAGGTTCTCCCTTGTATTGTTAAATGCTTTTTTGGACATGAGATACAAATATATGAAAAAGAACTTGTGGAGTTTTCTTTTATCCATTTTCAAACTCTCTAAACATGAAAAGGACCGAGTTATCATTGTTGTTAGACTTGTTAAAACATCAAATAGCAACAAACTTGTCCATAATGACAAGATCGAGTTTCACCTTCGCTAGACTCATTAAAACATAACATAGTGATGGATTCACCAAAAGGGTGGAATTATACAACAAGCATATGTTATCCTCCTCAAGATTGATAAAAATAAAGAGGTACTGGTCAGCAATGATTGAGGAAAATGGGAAAATGGGTAAACCACTTTATGGCAGCAGGTCGCTCTTGAACATGACACTTCCACTTCATCATTGTGACTATTTGGGTTGGGTTATCTACTTGATGGTCATCATACCTTAGTCTATCATACCATCTATTACTTTGTTTTGCGTCAATTTTTCCAGTCCATTCAGTGGCATCGATATGATCAGGATGAGTCACTCAGTTTAAAATTCATCCTTTGCAATACTCATAAAGCTTCATTTTCATGACCGCATTTCCTGAACCTTATGTCGTTAGTCAAATTCCATCTCTAAAATCATTACACTTGTTTCATGTTGTTGATGTGGGATACATCAAGGTGCTCCTATGATGAGTCACTTCTTGTCGACATTAGTACATTATCCAAGAAGTTGACTTAGAAACACACTTCTAGTACCTTGAGCCTTGCATACATCAATGGTCGGTTTCTTGCTTCTGGCAGTAGGTTGACATCATTGGCCTTTGACCAAAAGCCTTTGTATGGTATTCGACATCAAAACATCCATTCACACCATGCATAATGTACTACAGCACCTTGAGGATCGTTATCATTATCGATGATTTCTCTTGCCTCTGTTAATGACTTACATCATTGGCTGGTAATCAGATAATGTCTTCCCATGTTTGACTTCAGATCACATATTCGCATGGCTAGACTCGTAATTGAGTGAACAATTGAATGAGATAGAAGACCCTGAATCTAGTTTCATCCATCCGTGCTGCGATTTCAGGAAATGTAGGGAATCATCCATACAATGGCTTTACATTGATTGTCATCCTATCATGGTTCTATATCTGTAGATGATTGTCCATGTACTTGCAATGAAACTTTATACGTTGAAAATGGGTATGCCTTGCCTCAACGATTCATGAGAAAAAATCAAAATATCATGATATTATGTTTTGTAATCGATGTAGGTCACCATCCACTTCGGAACCTCCTGATCACATCGTAAAGCATATCACTCGACATCATTATTTTTGACTTCATGCTTTAGGGGGGCATATGTTACATATCCATTTTGGCACATCACTCCCATCATTTAGATCAGTACCATTCAGGCTCATCAAACCATAATTCAATTGCTACATGCCCCAGACAAGTCAGCACTTTTAATGCCTCCTTCCGTGAGATTTTCTTGGCCTAAAGACAACGTGAAATGACTCCCAGAGGGACCAGCGTAGGTAGGGCCATTCAAGGGTGCTCTGCAAAGCACTTATACCCATGCAAGGGTGCTCTGCAGAGAAATTAGGCCCACTTTGACCTGTGTTTGGCGAGATTGAGGGAAATCTCCATAGGGTTCTGGGAATATTCTTATCTTCTAGAGCCTTCTAGAAGGTTCCCACTCTTATCATCTCTTATGAGCTTGAAAATGGATGAGGAATGAGTTAGGTAACCTCCTATCCTCTCATCCCTTCCTCCATGGAAGCTAACTCTAAGTTTGGAAGGCCATTCAATACCCTCGTTTATGAGCAAACCTTCTCCATTTTCCTATAAATTGAGCACTCATCTAAGTGATCAGGGGCTGGACTTTGAGAATTTGTAAGGAGATATTGTTGGTGTGAGAACTGGGAGTATAAGAAAGTGTTGTTATGCTACTGGATTATTGTGCTATTGATGTGATGTTGGTTGGAACCCAAGTTGGAAAAGTGACAATGGATTGGACTTCATGGTTGTAATTATTCCTTCAAATTAATAAAGTTGTTTACATCTTTCTCCATATTCTTATCTTGATATATGATGTTTATATGTGTGAATGTATCTGATTCCATTGCTTGTATTCAATAGATCTCTACCTTTATTGGTTCTCTATCTTCTGTTTATGCTTGCAGATACTTTTGGAATGAGTTAGGTTCGAGAAGGAGCGACGGGATTCAAACAAAGGAGACAAAAGGAAAACAAAAGAACAAGTAGGTCCTTTTGTTCCTTTGTCTTATTTATCATTTATAGAAAAAGGATAAGCTCTTTAAATATATTGTTCTCGGTATAGCTACCTACATAGGGAATTAGTATTTATTTATAGATACCAAATTCCTCATAATAAGAACCATTCACCCACATCTGTGAGTGGAAAAGTCACTCCCGCTCCTCTGGATCTTTGGGATCAATATTTTGGATCTTGGTGGTGGCAAGGGTTGCATTGGGCTCCACATCATTAATTCTCTTCCCTTTGTCATTCCCCTTGTTACGTTCTGACTCAAAGTCAGAACATGCATCTGATTCGAAAGCTTTCGTCTTGGCCACTAGTGGCTGCTTGGCTCAACACTCACTTATGTTGTGACTGGGGCTATTATGGAACTCACACCATTTTCCTATATCTTTTTTGTCTTCGTGGTGTTCTTATTTTCTTGTGGATTTGGTAGGTTTTCCTTGGTCACCCTACCCTAGTGTTTTCCTTTGTTTTGCGGTTTGGGGAACCTTTTTCATTTCTTTGGATTGAAAGATCGAAAGTATCGCTTCTTTTGTTTTTTTCTCGATCCTTATAGTGTATTGATAGGCAGCGCCAAGAAGGGAGGTGTTTAGGAACTCCATTTCATCCTTGATGTACTTATGTAGACATTTGTAGTACTTGAGTACCAAATTCCGATCAGAATCCTTGATACCCAACTTCTTGCAAAGGTTATGAAAATTATTTGTGAACTCTTGCACGTATTTGTTGCTTCCCTACCACAATTTGCTCCACTTTATGTAATTATATTCATAGCTCCAGAAAGGGTAACATTTTTCCTTCATAGAGTCTTTGAAATAATTCCAAGTGGGTTCAGTTGAAAAAAGTGAGGGTTCACTCTCGTCCTTTTGTTCACATTAGGTTTCCCACCAATCCTTAACATGGGAGGTGACTTTAAGGAGTGAAAAAGTAATATTTTCCCAATTGGAAAAGTCATGAATCAAAAATATCCTTCTAATAAATTTATCCATCTATCTACAATGCCCACATATATTTGTCTTTCAAATGTGGGAATGTAAAAGTTGACTTGTACCTTAAAGGGAGTGGCACCTCTAGAGTGGCTGCTAGATGAAGATGCGTTGCATGTGGGTAGATGCCAAAGGATTTGGTCAAATATATCCATCATCATGTTCCTGTGTCACTAAAGGGCTCCCTCAAGAAATATTTTGAAAGGACCTCATGCTCCCTCATCTTTCTTTTCTTCTGATGTGTGATGTCGTCGGGGTTTACGAGGCTGGTCTTGCAAAGGGTCAATCAGTTTGAGCCTTAACACCTTATACCTTGTCGTCGTTGGGTACATGAAAAGAAAAATAGAGAAAGAGAAGACTCCTTTGATACCACTGATATGGACTTATAGATGAATGCAACATAATACAAATCAATCATAAACACTAAGATGTAGTAGAAATAAACTTCATTTCATTAATATCAAAGAACTAAAACATGCTTACATACAGAATGGAAATATATTAGCTTGAGAGATGGTAGCGTATCTCTAAGAATAGGTGTGACAGCTAGATGTCTCTGAACTATGTTATAATGAGGCTCAAGGGCCTTTTTATTATTGAAAAATAAGGGAAAACACTAAAGAAACAATATTCTAACCCCAGAAGATGGAATGCCAAGAGTTTGTGGGCCCTATTGGGTTTAGTTGAGAAACCAACTTCTTAGGGTCATACCTTGGTCGTATGATCTCCATTTGGTGTGTATGATACCTCATTGAAAATATCTCTCTAAGTCCTATAATATTTTTTGCTGCAGAACTTAAAAAAAATGTCAATTAGTGGGTCAAAACAACAACAAAAGTTTAGAACATGAAAAATGCTAAAACTAGTAAATGATTCTATAATCAAGGAAATAGATGAAGCTGACAAGAGGGCTAGGTGGAATAGGTGGGTGGAAACCAATATCCACCTAGATCACTTGTATCCTATACTCTTATTTTTATATTAGTTGTATCATTTTTCATATATATTTTCGTCATCCATGTATATTTGTATTTCTTTCATTTCATCACCGTTTGTTTTAGTCTAATATAATATAATCCACAAATTACACAGCATATATTTATAATAGTTCTTTCTAGCTTCTTCTACTTGCATTTCTGTCTTTCATCATGTCTTCTTGGCACTAGGAATATATGATTTTAATACATTGTAAGGTTTTCAATTTTTAATAAAACATATATTAAGAGAACCTACATAATACACCAGGAAGTATAATTTGTGATCCCCTTGCAAAAATAAATTTGGATACAATGTGTTTTAATATATTTAATGTCATGAAAGTCATAAAAATCAAACATTCAAAATGTTAAAAACATGAATTGAAAATTTAACAACCCAATTTATATTAGTTAGAAGAAATCTTCTAGTCTCACATTTTTCTTCGAATCTTTCTTAAATTGGTGATTTTGGAATGCTAGGATTGGAGGATGTGAGGAGTTTGAATAAACTCCAATGTAACCAAGTGATCCAACATGGAATAAACCATGACAAAGAATGTATATCATCTAATTAGATTTTAAAATGGCTTATATAAATGTGTGAATAACACATTAGTTGTTGGATAAGGTGTTACAGGTCTATTTGGGCACATCACTACCAACATTCAAATAAGTACCTGTAAGGCTCATCAAACCCTAATTCAATTGCTACATGCCCAAGACAAGTCATCACATTGAATGCCATCATTCCTGAGAGTTTCCTAGCTTGAAGAAATCATGAAATGACTCCTTGAGGGACCAACACAACCTTAGTTAGGGGTAAATGTGCTGCAGAACACTTAGGCCCATTCAAGCCTACTCTACAGAGCACCTAGGCCCACTTTGACCTGCGTTGGGTGATATTGAGCAAAATCTTCATAGGGTTTTGGGAATATTCCTACATTCTAGACCTTTCTAGAAGATTCGCACCTCTTATCCTCTCCTATGAGCTCAAAATTGGACAGAGAATGAATCAAATAACTTCCTATCCTCTCATCTCTTCCTCCATGGAAACTAAATCCCAAATTGGAAATCCATTCAATGCCCAATTTATGACAAAACCACCTCCATTTCCCTATAAATTAAGCACTCATCATATTGATCAGGGGCCGGACTTTGAAGAATTGTAAGGAGATACTGTTGGTTTGAGGTTTGAGATCATAAGCAAGTAGTGTTATGATGTTGGAGTGTTGTGCTTTGGTGTGATGAAGGATGTAACTCAAGTTGGATGACTGACATGGGATTAGACTTCTTTGGTTGTAACTCTTCCTTCTACTTAATAAAGATGTTTACACCTTTTCCCATATTCTTGTCTTTATGTATGATGATTATATGTGTAAATGCTTTCAATTCCGTTAGCTTATAGTAGATAGATTTCTTGCCTTGATTGGCTTTTGTATTATTTATCTTCTATAGGAAAAGGTTAAACTCTTTAACTATGTTGTTCTAAGTGTAGCTACCCACTTAGAGAAGTTATGTTTATCCGTAGATGCAAAATTCCACATAACAAATTTGTGACTCTGCTAGGGAATGACCATCATTCCGGGTAGTTTTTCCTCATCATAGTACACCCTAGTAGACTTTATGTGCCTTCATTGATCTTATTTTAGCCTTTTGGAAGTGTTTTTGGTCAAAAAATTGAGGTTAAATGTATTTTGATTGGCCTCTGTGGCACCAACACAGGCTTGGTTAGGGGACAGTGCTCTGTAATGTAGTTACTCCCAGTCTGACTTGCGTTGATCCTCCTTAAGCTTAAAAACCCATCTTTAGCTTGGATTTTCCCTATTTTTCTTATGAAGTTGTTTGTTTAAAGATCAATGTTTCTATGGTTCTTAAATCAACTTGTATCTCTTCTCCTAGCCCTACTTTGACATTGATTATTAAGTGTTTCTTGAGAGTTTTATTTATCATTATCAATTCATTGTCAAAGTTATTTTATATCGATTAGTCTTTTTTGAAATGGAAGTGTCGTAGAGTCTTCGTTTCTTTGAAAAAGAAATTGTCGTAAAGTCTTCATTTATTGTGAAAAGTATTGGTTGACTGTTTATGCATCTAGTTCCTTTTTGTTCATCTAAACACTAAAGAGACTGAAAAGAAAAACTTGTATTTTGTATATTGTATTTTGTGAATTCTTGATAGGAATAGTTAGGGAAACTACATTAGGTGTGCTCTTTCCTCTTTGTCAAAGATGTGATTGCTCTTTCCCTTACTAGCTACGGTTTTCATTGTTAATTGAATGAAGTAATGTTTCTCATTTTAGTTGCATTCTAGGAATTGCAAACATACATCACATGGTGAACCTTGAAAGGAAAATTCTTAAGAATATCAACTTAAAAGTTATCTCAATTAACCTAATGGAGCACTGTACCTTAACACATAACATTTAGAGGTCTAGGCTAAATACGTGTTCCGGTGTCGTTAAACATAGCAGTTGTAGATAACTTGTCTGTGATACATCCCAAGTGTGATACCTCACTCCACGTATGTAATTATATCGTAGCTCGTCGACATACCTTCAAGTATATAGGGCAGTGTTATAGTACGTAAAGTATGAAGGAATGCTCTCACTGTGCGGTTTTGCATTCGACATCGCTAACACAAATTGGGCCTCCACTTACTTTCAAGTATATATGGGAGGACTACATTAGGTTGTTATCCATCCTTAGGTAACCGAATCGGACACCTTGTATGCTGTGATACACCAAACACAACATTCAAGGAGATTTCCTGCATGTATGTTAAGTCCTTGGTTTACTGAGGTAGTATATTGCAATTCACAGTTGCTTGGTAATCCTTTTGCCTAGATTATCCCTCTTTTGTTTTGTTATGTTATTTTGATTAAAATAAAATTAATTGATCATGGATAACATCCTCCATGCTCACTCCTTAGTTTATCTTAGGTTGAGACATATGAAAACAACTCCAGAGTCCACCGATAAAATAATTCCTTTTGATGGGAATACTAGTCTTGTTCCTCCTTTCGAAAATATTGGTGCTCCTTATATGGCTACATTGTCCCTTCCGAGATTTACCATTTTCTTACCAGTATGGTTGTTTTCAACCTTCTTGGTTCAAAATGTCATGATTTCTCCATAATAGAGTACTCCTCTAACTGGACAAAATCAATATCCAGTTGATACTAAAGTTGACCCTTTTCCTTTTTCCTCCCCTTCTTCCTCTTTGCTTAGTGAAAGTATTGACACTAGTAACTAGGTGGCTAAGAAGAAGAAGAAGAAGAAGAAAATTCAGCAGGGGGGAAACCAAGCAACCATTGCATTGAATGCAACTTCTGATGAGAAACCATCTGATAAGCCTCACAAAGTTTGATATCCATGCAAACTTTGTACGGGAGACCATCTTCTTCGAAATTGTCCTGATATTCCTCAGATATTAGACGAATGGTCTTCTCGTTCACATTGTCATGTGTCATCAACTTTTGGAGATCATGTTGGTGACACACCATCAACTAGTGGTAGTAAAGTTCATGGAAAGAAGGGTAAAGTTAAGTTTCCCTGTAGGTTATGTGAAGGGAATCACCCCATTCACCTTTGTCCCTATTTGGATGAAGCCAAAAAAGTGTTGGATAACTGTCCTGCTTCTCTGTAGCGACTTCCATCTGGTTACAGGAGACTCACCCTTAATCCTTCACTATTTGATAAAGTGACTAACCCAAATCAACCATCGGTCAAAACCACTCTCTCTGAATGTGAATCCCATGAGTCTATACTTAACCAATCACAGGTCGAGGAAATAGTTGACCAGATTTCACCTTCAGTGAATCGTACCTTTCTTGAAGAGAGTGGATATCATACCACTCAAGTTCTTTTCATTTCTTCAGATTCCAGTGAGCTTGGGGGAAATCCTCCTATTCCATCAAGATAGGAGGAAAATCCTCTCGGTCTCATAACTCAAGGGGTTAATTCTCCCATTCTTACAGTACCCCCTCCAAGTAGTCTGGTCACTTTCTTTGATTGGAATCGATTGGCAGGATGTCATCTTCCTTCATATGTGCCTTTCTAGATAATAGTATAGGTTTATTATATGATTGTATTTGGAACTATTATAGATTAAGGTGCATATATGAGTGTCATTTCCTCCGCTGCTATTGGGAGCGGCATCCCCCAAGGGTAGTTTTGGGGCTAAGAGCCCATGGTTAAGTCAATTTTTTATAATATTATTGTAAAGAATCTGCATTTTGTGGTCGCGGAGTGCGAAGGTATTATGTGTCACAAAGGGTAGTCCACTATTAGTCTTTTAAAGTAAAGTCGGTTGTAAGAGATCTACCCATGGTCTGCGGACCATGGGATTGTCTAAGATGAGTTAAGCTCTAACTAGTTGATAGGAAAACATGAGGAAGAGAGTCATAGCTTAGAGAAGGAAGTCTAAGTCTTGGGTTGTAGCATAGGTAGAGGCTCAGTAGCTGAGTGGGTAGAGGCCTAGGGTAGAAACCCACAGCTGAGTGCACAGACGCCTGCAGCTATGTGCACAAGGTGAATAGAGTCTGTAATACTCAAAAGATATTAATAAAAGGAGTCATTCTGCAATTTTTGTGTATTCATTCTATTAATGGGTTTTGATATGTTGTGGATGAATTTCCTTTACTCTACATATATGATGCGTGAATGAATGTAGTTACATTGAATAATCGAATGCAATCATGAATATCTTCTTACGGAATGATAACTTTAAGTATTTGACAAGATAAGAAAATCACTTAGGATAATTGAGGGATCTGCATGACACACTACTACATTAGCGTGAAAGTACCTGAGCTATGAGTTAGAGCTGTGTGAAGGTTGATCATGTACTTTCATGAAGGTATTGAAAGACGAAATAGAGGGTTTGTCTTACAAGCCCTAGAGCGAGATCACTTGTGCGAAGTTAGGGATATAAGAGATCAAATGACATCAGAACCATCTCAATGGTGCGGAAAATTGGTTCCAACATCTCCCCATACTGCTTCTGCTGATACTTCAATCCGCGCTCCACAGGCTAATGCTGAAAGGTCCAGTAGTGTAGGGATTTATTTGGCTAATTAATGTTGAACCTAGGTCAGGCCCCCTCAAGCCAACAAATGGTTCCGTTGCCAGGACCAGAATCTGCATAAGAGATGTATGATGTTGTATCATTGGAATCCAACTAAGAAGGAGATTGGAGACTAGTTGTATAGAAAGATCCACGAATTCGTGACACAAGAGAACAGAAACCTACGACTGTCTAAAGAACAATGGTTGGACTGATACCTGTATACAGAGATCGATGAAATCGTTTTCTGCTCTTTCCCTATTGAGTTATACAAGTGGATCGTGAAGCTATCAGATAGCCAAGGACAGTGGAAACTTCACAATACTATTGTGTGGACCCCAAAGCTAGTGCAAAGGTCAGAAGCATCAGAGGATAAGATCGCATGTGTTGTCGATCATTGTCTTGATCATGTCATAGGAGGATTTGTGATTGAATTTGCGGTTGACACCTCAGTCAGCTATAGCGAGGTGGATCAACACTTTTTCAAAGGACTACGAGGTAAGTACGTAAGATCTTTCAATACTTGGATTAAATTTTTGTTGTGTGAAAAATAGGTTACGTAGCTACCTTGATGTTTAGGACTACGCGAATTGGAAAAACTTACAGGAATGAAGGAAATAAGGGTTCGATGTATAGCCCCTCTATTTCACCTCCGCAAAGAGACAAAGAAGGGATAGCGAAGGTTTCTCTACGAAGTGCGATCTACTAAATAAGACAAGGATTCCTGCGAATACCACTTCCACCCACACCACCTCCAAATTCACCGCCATCACCTCCAACTTCGCCCCTACCACCTCCACCTCCATCGCAGTTCAGTATGGTAAATATAGTGAAGTCACCTTTGTTCAAAGGCTTGGGAAATAAGGACCTGAACCAATTCTGGTTCATTGTGAGGGTTGTATGGGAAGCTCAAGGTATTATAGATGATCACATAATGAAGGTGACATTGGTTAGTGCTCTGCAAGATCGTGCACTAACCTGGTATATTAAGTACTCTAAAGATAACCTGAATGCTGGAGTAGCAGACATCTAGTTAGCACTTAATAGGTAATTTAGCAGGCCTAAATCTAAGGTGTAGTCGATTGTTGGATTCAAAGAGATCGTGATGCGACTAGGCGAGACACCTTGGGAACTAGATCAAAGATTGTAGTGTACAATCTATGAAACCAACATGAATTTGACAGATGGACAAACTCGCGAGTGGTTTGTGGCTTTGCTAGTAGCACACTTAAGGAGTTTGTTGTCACAACAAAAGATAACAACTCTGGTAGATTCCTTGGAGCTTTCCATGAGACTACATGAGACTATGATGCAAGATCCTAATCTAGGAGTTTAGCAGATCCATGCATAGCTAAATAATCTGTGCCTTGAGATGCAAAGTCTGAAGCAAGATAGGATAGTTCATCTAGAGGTATGTGAGGAGTTATGGTGCTTGAAATGCAAGAGTCAGGGTCATGATAAAGACCATTGCAGGAGGAAGACCGATGCCTTTAAGGCAGAAGCTCAAACAAGATCTCGGATGGGGCCTGCATTATGGTGAGTCATTTCACTGCGCTGAATTATTTAACTCATTGGGCAAAAGCGCATCCAGTGAAGAATTGCACGGCATGATGGTCGTAAAGTTCGTATTTGAGCATGTACTGACACGATTTGGATGTCGAAGGATCTTGATGAGTGATCGTGGTACGCACTTCCTGAATTAGACGATCAACGCACTGACGGAGGAATTTCAGGTATATCACTAGAAGAGCACACCTTATCACCCACAGGCTAATAGGATAGTGGAAGTGTTCAACAAACTGCTTGAAAACATGCTGACCAAGGTTTGCAATGCTCAACGAAGTGATTGGGACCTACACATACCTGTAGTTTTGTGGGCTTATCGAACGACATGCAAGAAGATGACGGGACAAACCCCTTTTAGGCTTGTCTATGGTGTGGAAGCCATAATGCCTATGGAATACATCAAGTTGCGCACATTTAAGGTAAATGATTTGGTTTTGTTGTATCATAGTAAGTTTGATAAATTCCCCGGAAAATTTAGAATTCACTGGTTAGGGCCTTATGTTATTAAGGATATTACCGATGGAGGATCGGTACAACTTGTCAAGTAAAATGGAGAACCCTTCCTAGGAAAGGTGAATGGAATTTACTTGAAGCCATAGATCCACAGTCTGGTAAGGTGACTAGATGAAAGTAGGACAGTCTTAGTGCTCCTAGCAACTAAAAGGAGGCGTGGGACTATAAACTACACTTCCCAAGTTGGGGAGCTACGTAATGGGAAGATGGTGCAAAGCAAGTACATGTCATTGGGTCTGCGACAACGCGGATGGATCTATCCTACCCAAGAAGAAATCACGTAGGTCGGCTAGAAATCGACCATTAAGGTCACCATTCATGAAAAGATGGCAGAAGTGAGGCCAAATGGAGCAAGCGAACGACATTTAAGATGAAATTTATGGCTTAGATCCTTTAAAATCTACCACCAATCTAAAATTAATGAACTAATTTCAGGGGGAACGGTCGGATTTCAATTCAAATTTCCCTATAAATTACAAGTGGAGAGTGGAGAGTGAAGTAGTAGACTACACACAGTTGTTTGAGGTCTTGACCGGTTTGTAGGAGGAAACAAAAATCCAAAGTGTCGAGACAGAAGTGTGTGAACTCGAACAGCGCTTTGACGAAGTTAAGGGCACCGCACGAACTGTTTCCCTAACTTAGAAGTTAACCAAGCTGCAACAAGCCAAGAAGCTGAAGGAATAGGTGGACACAGCGCTGCATAAGCAGGCAGTGCTGAAGGCATGACTCAAGCCTTGGCTAGAGGAAGCTTATGCAGTTACAGGAAACATTGAAGGCAATCTTGCAACTCTGCAAGCGACACAACAACAGCTTTAGGCTGATAGTGTAGGGGCAGTAACTGAGAAGACAGTCGAAGATGTGAAGCAGACAACAGCTCAGTGCATAGCCGAAGTTGCAGTCATCAAGGTCAAGCTGGACGAACTTCGCACAAAGATCTATGTGCCTACTGAGTGACTCGAGGGCGAGTCACGATGTTTGTGTTGGGGGCCTATTGGGAGCAAGATCCATCAAGTGTAGTTTTGGGGCTAAAAGCCCATGTTTAAGTTAAGTTTTTGTAATATTATTGTAAATACTCCACATTTTGTGGTCACGGAGTGCGAAGATATTATGTGTCACAAAGGGTAGTCTACCCTTAGTTTTGTAAAGTAAAGTCGGCTGTAAGAGATCTACCCATGGTCCATGGACCATGGGATTGTATAAAAAGAGTTAAGCTCTAAGTAGTTAATAGGACAACATGAGGAAGAGAGTCATAGCTTAGAGTAGGAAGTCTAAGTCTTGGGTTGTAGCATAGGTCGAGGCTCTACAGATGAGTGTGTAGAGGCCTAGGTAGAAGTTCACAACTCAATGTGCCGACACCTGAAGCTGTGTGTGCATGGTGAACAGAGTTTGTAATACAAGGAAGATATTAATAAAATGAGTTATTATGCAATTTCGGTGTATTTTTTTTGTTAATGGATTTTGATATGTTGTGTATGAATTTATTTTACTATGCCTATATGATGTGCAAATGAATGAAATTACATTGAATAATTAAACGAAATCATGAATATTTGCTTACGTGGTGATAAATTTAAGTATTTGACAAGATAAGAAAATCACTTAGGATAATTGAGGGATCTGCATGGCACGCTGCTACAGTAGCGTGAGAGTACCAAAGCTATAGGTTAGAGTTGTGCAAAGGTTGATCGTGTACTTTCGTGAAGGTATTGAAATCTAGAACATAGGGTTTGTCTTACAAGCCCTAGAGAGATATCACCTGCACAAAGGTAGGGATAGAAGAGATCAAACGACATCACAACCATATCAAGGGTGCAGAAACTTGGTTCCAGCATCCCCCCACACTACTTTGGGTGAGACTTCGGTCCGCGCTCTATGGGATGATGCCGAAAGTGCCAGTATTGTAGGGATTTGTTTGGCTAATTAATGTTGAACCTGAGTCAGGCCCCCTCAAGCCAGCAACTGGTTGGCAAGCACTTGGTTCACCGCCACTTGTGCTTGTTACCTAGAATACGTTGGCTATTACTTTGGGAGGAAAAATTGTTTATCTCAATGTGATGGTAGTCCCAGGTCCATTATATTACAATTTACTTCTTGGCCATGACTATGTTTATAACATGGGAGCTATTGTTTCAACAATCTTTCAAGTGATGTGTTTCCTGCATAAAGGAAACATTGTCACCTTGATGAACTTTCATTTCCCTATCCAAAGATGGCTTCTAGTCAACCATCTTCCCTAAATGGTCCTTTTGTCCCAATGGTATCTTCCCTGCCACGGGTCAATTATGTGGCAACCCATTCCATGCCTACATCAATTAATGATCAATTCAGTGACGCTATACATTATGCGTTGGGGGCATTGGAACCATATCTCTCTAATGTTCTCCCATCTTATGAGAACCTCTTGGAATTCATGACCTCTTATGGTTCATGATCAAGGAATATGAGGATAGTTCCTAGTCTTGTGTCAACCAAAAAATGAAACAAAGGGTATGAGGATAATTCTTGGTCTTATGTCAACCTTGTTAAAAAATTAAACAAAGGCTATGAGCATAGTTTCTTGTCATGTTTCAAGCTCATTAAAAAATTAAACAAGGAATATGAGGATAGTTCTTTTACTATGTCACCCTCATTAAAAAATGAAACAGCTCCCAAAGCATAGTTCCTTGTCTTGTGTCAAGCTCGTTAAAAAATGAAATAGGGAATCTAAGTAGAGTTCTTTCTCTTGTGTCAAGCTCATTAAAAAATGAAACTAGATCCCCTGGAACAAAGTTCCAATTCGAGTCTTTGATTAGATCTCATAAAATCCAAGTCAAGTCTTTCACTTGATCTCGTAAATGAACCTTCATTCCATCCACCTGATAGCCATGAGTAGTCTACTTAGGTGAATGCAATGAATCCATGGGGGCATGCACCTACAATTCATTCATCATGATGGGGGCATGTAAACCAATTCCAAGCATAGTTGTTTCGTTTCAATCTTGTGTAAACATGAAACTGAATCCAAGCATATTTTTTTGTCTCAAGCTTGTGTAAACATGAAATTGAATCCAAGCATAGTTCCCTATGGTTCACGATTGTGTAAAAATGAACCCATCTCCATGTGATTTCTATTCTCTCAGCCTCTTTCATCATATGAGCCTTGGTTTTTCTCCTTCCATCGTCACTACATCCTTGGCCGATCATACGCTTTCACTTGATTTTTTTACCCTTTTTGATGAACGGTTGCAATGGGTGGTCTTATTAGCCAGCATCTTCACATAAATCAACACGTTTTGAGAATTTCCAACATCACTGGAACTAGTTGCTATCCTAAACGCTACTCATTCCTCTAAGTGGAGTCCTCTTTAAGATCTTTTTATACTCTTTAAATATGAAAAGATTACTGAGTGCTTGTCCTTTTCAGCTCGTTAGTGGATTGGAAATGACATCTACTCAGTATAAGTTTAACCCTTTTCTAGACTCAGATACATTATTTACAAAAAATGAATACGTTGATCAAACATGATCAATAGGTTCCCTCTCATATTATTTTATGCTTTTTCGGACTTGAGAGACAAATCTACGAAAAAGAACTTGCGGAGTTTTCTTTTTGTCCCTTTTCAAACTCTCTAAACATGAAAAGGACCGAGTTATCATTATCGTTAAACTCGTTAAAACATCAAATAGCGACAAACATGTCCATCTTGAAAAGACTGAGTTTCACCTTCGCTAAACTCGCTAAAACATCACATAGCGATGGATTCACCCAAAGGGTAGAATAATAAAACAAGCATATGTTATCCTCCTCAAGCATGATAAAAAATAAAGAGGTACTGGTCAGCAATGACTAGGGAAAATGGGAAAAGGGGAAAACCACTTTATGGTAGCAAGTCGCTCTTGAACATGACACTTTCACCTCATCTCTGTGACTACTTGGATTGGATTATCTGCTTGATGGTTATCATACCTATGGTCTATCACACCATCTGTTACTTTGGTTTTGTGTCAATGTTGCCAATTGATTAAGCGTTGCTAACATGTTCAAGAGAAGTCACTCAGTTAAATTCATCCTTTGCAGTACTCATAAACCTTCATTTCCATGACCGCAGTTCTTGAACCTTATGTCATCAGTCACATTCCGTCTCCAAAAATCATTACACTCATTTCATGTCATTGATGTGGGATACATCAAGGCCCTCCCGCAACAATTTGCGTCTTGTCAACATCAGCACATTATCTAAGAAGTTGACTTAGAAACACCCTTTCAGTACCTTGGGGCTTGCATACATCAATGGCAAGTTTCTCGCTTTCGATGATAGGTTGACATCACCGGCCTTCGATCGAAAGACTTTGTATGGTGTTCGACATCAAAACATTTATTCACACCATGCAAAATGTACTGCACTACCTTGAGAATCATTATCATTATCAGTGATCTCTCTCACATCTGTTAGTTACTTACATCATTAGTTAGTAATCAGATGATGTCTTCCCATGTTTGACTTGAGATCACATATTCACATGGTTAGATTTGTACTTGAGCGAATGATTGGATGAGATAGAAGACCCCAAATCTAGTCTCATCCATCTGGGCTACGATTTCAAGAGTGTACTAAATCATCTATACGATAGATTTACACTAATGTTCATCCCATCATGGGTCTATATTTGTAGAAAACTATTTATGTACATGTAATGAAAAATTATATGTTGAGCATGGGTATGCCTTCCCTCAGGGATTCATGAAAAATCCAAAATATCATGATATTATGTATTGTAATTGATGTAGGTCACCATCCGCTTCAGATTCTCCTCATCACATTGTAAATAATATCACTCGACATTGTCATTTTCGACTTCATGCTTTAGGGGGCATTTGCTACAGATCTGTTTGGGCACATCACTACCAACATTCATATCACTACTATTAGGTCTCATCAAACCCTAATTTAGTTTCTACATGCCCTAGACAAGTCATCACAATGAGTGGCATCATTCCTGAGAGTTTCCTGGCCTAAGGACAACCTAAAATGACTCCGTGAGGGACTAGCACAACCTTAGTTAGGGGTAAATGCACTATGGAGCACTTAGGCCCATTCAAGCATTCTCTCCAGGGCACCTAGGCCCACTTTCAGCTGCACTGGGAAAGATTGAGCAAAAGCCTCATAGGGTTCAAGGAATATTCCTACATTTTATACCATTCTTGAATATTACCACCTCTTATCCTCTCCTATGAGCTCGAAATTGGATAGGGAATGAATCAAATAACCTCTTATCCTCTCATCCCTTCATCCATCAAAAATAACTCCCAAATTAGAAATCCATTCAATGCCCAATTGATGACAAAACCACCTCTATTTCGTTATAAATTGAGCAGTGATCATAGTGATTAGGGGCTGGACTTTGAGGAATTGTAAGGAGATATTCTTGGTTTGAGGTTTGAGATCAGAAGCAAGTAGCGTTATGCTACTGGAGTGTTGTGATTTTGGTGTCACGATGAAGGATGGAACTGAAGCTGGATGAGTGACATGGGATTAGACTTCTTTGGTTGTAACTCTTCTTTCTACTTAATAAAGTTGTTTATACATTTTCCCATTTTCTTGTCTTCATGTATGATTATTATATGTGTAAATGATTTCAATTCCAGTTTCTTATAGTAGATAAATCTCTTTCTTTGATTGTTTTTTGTCCTTTGTTTATGATTGTAAGTACTGATCGAGAGGATTTTGTTCAAGAAGGAGTGACAAGCATTATTCAAAGGAGACAAAAGGAATAGAAAGATAACAAGTAGGTCCCTTGTCTTATTTATCTTCTATAGGAAAAGGTTAAACTCTTTAATTTTGTTGTTCTAAGTGTAGCTACCCACTTGGGGAAGTTTTGTTTATCTGTAAATGCAGAATTCCGCATAACATAAGGTTTCCTTTCTCGGTGAACCAATTTATAAACTAATTAATGGTGAAATTACTATATCCACAATCATACCTCACCCAATTTTGGTATTTACTCTCTCTAATTAGTATGTTGTAAGAAATGACTATGGCATGATTTGAGAAATTTGTGTTTTAGATTATAAGCTAAAACTAAAAGGATTGCAGATATTTTGAGAAACAGGACACTTAAAGGTCGACCTTAAATATATTTGAGGATTTTGAGGTCCCAAAATATATGCATTTCCAATCAACTAAAGATCGTGTTCGATGGTAAAAACTTGATATCGTTATGGTCACTTAAAATATGTTCCAAATTGAAAATTTCATAAAGAGAATAGAAGGACAAATATGAAATTTTAAGATAAATATATGATATACAAAAAGGAAGAGGCCATATCATAACACTAATAATCATGTAGGAAAACAATAACCATGCACAAAATTTGTGACAAGGTGACTCAAAAGGAGGTAATCCACCACAACTAATTTTTCAAAAGGACATGTGAAACGCATTTATGATCTCTAACTGAGTACACAAAAAATAATTTTCAAATTCATGTCTAAATGGTCATGAGTGTGAAAATTATGAAAAATGAAATCAAGAAAAAGGTAATTAACATAATAAAATACACTTCTTATCATTTCATCATATCAATATTATGAGTCTTTCTGGTCATTTTATGGAAACAATTATAATAACTAGTGTTACCAAAAAATATATATTAGAAACATTTCGAACAAGATAGTAACATAGTGAGATTACCAAAGAATCGACACTTAATACCCCATTGTTTTCTCTATCCATAACACCAATTCATATCCAACCATCCCACCCATAATGCTTCCACACAACAAATATATGCTTGATGGATTTCCCAGGACACATGCTAGACTTCAAATCCTATGTGTCTGTGTTTGTGCTCAAAAGAATTTGCTCCTCAAATAACAAATTGTAGGTTTTTGTGCTTCAATCCAATTACTTCTACCTTAGAACTAATGAATGGTATTGTTAGTGGTAGCTCAAGGGTGAAAGGAAGTGACATTCACCATGTCCTTTTACCTTTGTGTAGTGATGAAAAAGGTATTTTGATTGTGTTCATTATTTCCTCTATTCCTATAAAAAAAAAACACATGATATTATAATTATGAAATTGTGAGAGATAAGAAGTGATTATAATTTAGAAAGAAAAATAATAAATATATAATAAGAAAAAAAAGAAATAAGATCAAAATTACATTTCATAAATAAAATAACATATGCGAAAAATATCTAATACCATCTAACTTCAAAATTATTACTGTAATGTTGTAAAACCTAATTATATGGTATATAAAACATTCATAATAATAAAACATATATGAAAAAAATCTAATGTCATCTAACCGATGGGCCTCTAAATTATACATAAATTAAGGCTTATGCCTCTAAATTAAACATAAATTAAGGCATATAACCATCCTTCAACACATTAAACCTCTCTTTTTTGCATTATATAATGTATTTTTAACTTTAATATATTAATTAGGAAGGTTTATGAATACTTGTATATTTGTGTCTAATATTATTCATTTTTGTTGAATGTTATGAGAATATTGGACAGATTATGAAGATTTCGATGAGGCGATAATCTAGGGACTTGCTCCCTACTATAGGAGGATCAATATTAAATAATAAATCAACAATATATTAAGGAATTATGGCACAGATTGTGGAACTCCAATGATTGAGAAAATCTAGGAATGTGTTCCATGCCATTTAGTGCAGATTCCTAGTATTGGGAAGAAGAACCACTATTCAAGGGATTTTGGTGGGGAAACCTTCCTCCTTTCATGGGGAATTATTCCTAATAATTTTTTATAAGTACCAAGTCTAATTTTCCTCTAAAAATAATTTTATTAGTATTCTTGTGGAGATAACTTGTATTTTTACAACTCCATTGTATTTTCTTGTAGGTATGTAATTGGATTAATAAAAATAATGAAGATTGGTGTCATGTTCAGCTTCTAAATCTTGTTCTCCTCCATAGGTCTCTGAGTTTCCTTGGGCTTGGCCATCCTAGGAGCCTAAGAGCACTTTTGTATCATTCATTTTTCTTCTTTTCACTTCTTATTCACATGCATCTCTTGTTCTTATTTCTTTCCATTTCTGCATTTAGTATTAATGATTTCTTGTTGTAGGATTGGGTTAAATGGTTTATGTAGGTTATTTTGCAAGATCAAAAGCATCATTTCATCCTTGGAAGATCCTTAGAAGGTCATAGTAATCATTGAATGACTTGGATTAGTTTTCTTATTCCCGAATCTATATTTTTGGAACTCCCTTGGAGCGAAGAACAATAAATTTCTGCTACTTTTTAGAGCCTTTTTATGAGCTTCAATTGAGTTGGTTCCAGTTGCATTATATAT
>APFE030102689.1:3993-97169 GCA_000404065.3 Pinus taeda | reverse complement strand
ATAATAACAAAATTTACCCCATTGAATTTTCACTTGATTAGGTTAGGCATTTGATAGATTCACTAGCTTAGGAGTTCTCGAATTTATGATTTTTAGACTAGTAATTTTCTATTATTTAATAAATATTTCATGTGTACAGATAAATTTGTGGAGAGATGTAGACAATAATGTGTGTTGCTGCAGGGAGAACTCACCTCGTTCGCCTCACCCAAGCATCATCCACCCATGTCACCAAAATCCACTAAAATCACAATTTGAATTCTTGTTTTATAAGCAGAAATTGCCATTTTGATTGAGCAAATATGCACACCTTGAAGCCCTTTCTTTAGTTCTGGGTAGTGTCCATCACCTTCATCCCTTATTATTCCATTATCCACCTTTACGAACCTCCATTTCACCTTCTAGAACACTTTCTAAGCTTTCGGCATGCTTTTCGCGATAAAACAGGGGATGTTGTGGGAACTAGTGCTTCCTATAAACATCCAGTAGGAAAACCTGTAGTGGACTATTTTGAGCACGAATTGAGAAAAATCATCACTAGAAGCTCGGATTAGGCCCATACTTGCCCTCCAAGCCATCTGAACCATTGTACTCTTTTTCCTCCACACCTGTCTCCCCTCCTGAAGAACCAAACCAGATTAGCATTTACATTTTTCAAGCAAAAAGATCAAAAGGAAAAAGTTATTTTATATCTATTCCTACACATAGAAGCTAGCACTCTCTAGATCAGATTCCATGATCAATTAGTTAAAATCATCACATGTGATAAATAGGGTTAATTTAGGTTTCTTTTACATTTAGTTCATGATATTTATACAATTAGAATATGTTACTTTCCTTGTACTTTATTTTTTGCAAGAGGTTAGGGTTTCCATTTTAGTTCATTTTCTGCAACTAGTTTAGCATTTGATTTCAATACATGCACTTCATTACATCATGAAAACATAGGAATGACACATTGTATGTTGCACATATAGTGTTGATACCTCTGAAGTTTGTATGAACCCTAGGGTGATAATTAAAGTTGGTAGCCTTGGGAGTTGCAACATTCTTGTTGCAATATCGAGGCTCATCAATTTTTGGCACTGTTGCCAGGGAGGTATCAAAATATGCATTGTTTTCTTCCCTAGTTGATTCATTTCCTTTTACTTTTCGCAAAAACAAAAAAAAAATAATTGCATTAGGCATATTTTATTTCAAAAATATAAAAGTGCATTACATTAGTGTTTTCTTTCAATCATAAAAACAAGAAAAATCTATAACACCAACCCACCCCTGCATTTGATCACGTGGTGTAGTAAGAGCCACATCACCATTCACTTTTGTAGGTAGAAGAAGAAGAGATGACAAAGAATGTAGAAGAAATGGATGGATATGATGGCAATGAAGAAGATCCTCTTGGATTTCCCATTCAAGATACTGATGTTAGTGTGCACATGAAGAACATCCCTCCATCTTTTATTCCAAAATTTCATGGTCTAAGGTCAGAGGATCCAGAAACATTTATCTTTGAATTTGAAATTGTTTGTAGATTTTATGTTACTTATTAAAAACTCAAAAACTGAGATTGTTTCTAGTAACATTGAAGGATAGAGCTCTTAAATGGTTCATGAATTTAGGGACTAATTCACTAATATCATGGAATGATATGAAAAATATAAATATCATGACAATAAAGAAGAAATCCTTAGATTGAATCAAAAGGAAGATGAGAGCCTTGAGGGTCTAATAGAGAGGTTCATGTATAATGTTAAGAGGGAAAAACTACATTATTTAGGATCCAATACACTAAAACCACTCTTACTTAGAACAATTAGGGTTGAGTGGATTGATCTCCTTGATCTCATGAGTAAAGGTGATGTATACCAATTATCATTTGAAGAAATTTGTGAAACATGAAAATACATATCAATAGGAAGGGCAAGAGTAAGTCGATCAACATCAACATCAACAAGTCAGGCTAAAATTGGAAATGTGCTTGATAACTTTAAAACATAAATTCTTAGCAATGTAAGTGAACAAGTAGAAATGTTAAGAATACAAAATGAGCAAAAAGAAGATGTTGATATTTGTGTTGTCCATGCAAAATCACATGATGTTAAACATTTTCCATCATTACCAAGGTTGAGGAAGTTCACCAAGAGGACAATGGAGCAAGTCAATTGCCAATGTAGCTATGTTATGTAGCTCCAAGAGGGCGATGGCATCCTATTCAACCTGATATAATACAAGAGCCTAATTCACAATTTCAGGCTTATGCACATCCATCTCAAAGTAGTTGGAGCACACCATTTCCTTTGCAACATTAGCCATCTCAACCCCAAAACCAATCTTGGAAAAGAAACTTATGGGAACCATCCACAATATCCTCAATATTTTCCTTAATATCCTCCATACCCAACTCCACATTATCCCTTCCATTCACCTTTACCATAACCACAACCCCAACCACATCCATCTCAAATATACACTCCCACTCAACTACCTATACCACCATTTCCAAACCCACCCATTGAAATAGCTCAACCAACCTACAATGCTGAGGTACCACACTTCTAAATATCTCCTCTTGATCTCAATGGTATTCATATAAGCTCAGGAAGAACATTACAAAAAAGTGGCTCTCTTGATACCATTGAAGGACAACATGCAAAAAATAAGATTCAAAAGAGAAGATCAAACAACCATGAGCTTCACTTGATGAAGAGCTGACATCAAAATCACACATGCTCCATCATGGTTACCACCAAATATTCCATGTATTCAAGAGAATAATCAACAAAAACGGGAATATTTTAAGTTCATGGAAGAAGAAGACATCCAAGATGATCCAAATCAACAAGAAAACCAAGGGCATCAATGTTATATTGAGTTTTGGTTCCAGAAATTCAACAAGGTGCAACAATTCTCTCTTATTCAACCATGATTGATATAATCAAAGTCAAAACATTTGATCACACAAACTTAGGTACATGTGAAAGCATATATTTCAAGTCTACACATCAATTTTTCTGTCATCTTGATGTGCAGATGGCTCCATTGGAAGTATCATTATAATTGAAAGTGATTTTGTTTTTCAAGTAGGGTAGGGTAGAAAAACAAAATATGAAAAAAAGAGAAAAAAAAAAATCTCAGGTGAAAAACTCCTTTGAGGTGCCTCAGATTGGCTCATTGATTGAAAACCTCCATGAGGCAGTCAATGGGTTGGAAAAAAGAAAAAAAAAATATCATGGGTGAAAACCTCCTTTGAGGTGCCTAGGCAAACCTACTTGTTGAAAGCCTCCTTGAGGCGGGTAGTAGTCCTAGAAGAAAAAAATGAAAAAAAATATAATAAAAAAATCTTTGCTCCATGTATCTCTCTGATGAATGCATGTACTCTCCAACATGTCCAAACAACAAAAACACATTGGTACCAAAATAAAAATTTGTCAAGCCTAGTCAAAAGAAGTCAAAGTTTGAATTTCTCCTCCTTTGCTCAAATTCTCCAACAAGGCAAAGGCCATGTCAATCCATCACCCTCATCTATTTACACCCTACACCCATCATTCTCAAGCTTTTCCCATTGGTCAAGCCTAGTCAAAAGAAGTCAAATTTTAACTTTCTCCTCCTTTTCTCAAATTCTCCAACAAGGAAACGGCCATGCCAATCCATCACCTTCATATATTTACACCATCCACCCATCATTCACAAGGTTTTCCTATTCATTTTGCTTGCTATCCTAAAACAATATAGGAATGTTCTGTTTTACTATAGGAAACAAAAATACATAGAGCATAAATTTATTTTTCCATAACTTTAAAACCATGGATCCATTTGCCATGTTTTTTCATGGTGAGATGCATATGGATGATGGTAACATGCTCAATAAATTTTAGCAAATTCTAGTACACGATTTCGAAGAAATCAAACTCCATCACCTACAGAAATTTTGGAATTTTCTTGCTATCCGTGCATCCATTTAAAAATTTGTTTCATGGGGAGATTCATATTGATAATGGTAACATGCTGAAGCAATATCAACAAATTCTAATGCACCGTTTCCAAGAAATTAGCTTCCATCACCTTCATCCATTTTTAGTTTTTCTCGAGATTTGTACATCCATTGGCCAAGATTTCTTTATGGGAAGGTGCATAATGATGATGACAACATGCTAAATTTTTTTAGGTCATTCCATTCTACTATTTGGGAGATATGGAAAAAATAAGTCTACTCCAAAAGGTTGTCCTGAATTACTATGAGATCTCTACAGGAAGGTTGAGAAAAAGCTACAAGAGGTATTATGATGGAGAAATGGGTCAAAAGGTAAGGTATTCTTTAGCGAAGGTTGACATAGTTCCCCCAACATCTGCACATCAACAAAAAAACAACCCATCAGTAAAATGAGATCAACAAAAAAAGAAAAAGGCAGTCAAGATGATGTACCTGAGTCATTAGCAACACAACAACATCAACTCAACAACAGCATGCATGTCTCTCCAACAACCATCAGGTTGGTACTGTTATACAATATTCTTGACCTATTCTCTTGAGCATATTATAGTTAGAAATTTGTTGTCAATGCATGAGAGATGATGTTTTATAAGCTAAGGATGGGTTACCAATCTCAACTGTCTTCAACTAGTTAATTGTAGCTCACTCCTTCACTCATGCAATTTTGAAAAGTCAAATTATAAAGGGTGATGATTTCAAGGAATGAGGACAGCAGTTAAAAGAATAAATTTTTGCAAAGGTTGAGTCACCACAACACTCCAAGCCCTACATCCACTTCATTTTCACTATCTATCCATCATTCATCCATCCCATTTCATAATTTCAAGAACAAGTCTCACCCTAAAATTTTGTTGGAAAAAACAAACAGAGCATCCTCTCGATTTTCACAAACCTACACTAATCTCTTTGAGCCCTAGCATCATCCTTCAAACCCTCAACATCATTTCTCATGACTACCATACAGTTAAAAGACTCTGAAAGAGAAGGAATGGTTGCTACAGGAAGATAGGATGTTGCTACAAGAAGGAAGAAAAGACAGATGGTGCTAAACAAAAAAAGATAGTGCCTAAGATAGACCTAATCAAAACAGAAAACTCCAAGGCCATTAGGCAATCATCTAGGCCACAAGAGTGAAGAAGAATGCAACAAAAGGAAATGGGGCATTCACCATCTAAACAGAACTCAAACTGCATAGATAAAAAGAGGCTTTCGAAGAGGCCTCCAATCTCTTTATAGCTTTTGTCCAAGTCCTGAAAGATGTTATAGAAATGGGAGAAAGGCATGGAAGTCAAGCTAAGGGCCTGAAGAAGGAAGAAAGGACAGATGGTGCTAAACAAAAAAAGATAGTGCCTAAGATAGACCTAATCAAAACATAAAACTCCAAGGCCATTAGGCAATCATCTAGGCCACAAGAGTGAAGAAGAATGCAACAAAAGGAAATGAGGCATTCACCATCTAAACAGAACTCAAACTGCGTAGATAAAAAGAGGCTTTCGAAGAGGCCTCCAATCTCTTTATATCTTTTGTCCAAGTCCTGAAAGATGTTATAGAAATGGGAGAAAGGCATGGAAGTCAAGCTAAGGGCCTGCCCTAACCTCAGACTATCATTTATGGTCAAAATGAGTTTCATGTAGTTTTAATAGAGTTTCTTGTAGGTTTCTTGTAGTTTTAACAAGAATTACTACAAGATGTCCTAGTTGTCATCTAAAAGCATTTTGAAGGTTTTAGAGGTGTCCAAATGGTGGAATAAGGTAGCAGGAGGTTGATAAGGATGTGGAAGACCTTGACAAACAGAAAAATATTCAAGAACCCATCTTGAATAAGGGGAAAGAAGCAAGCTAATGGTCTCAAGAAACTGTGATTTTAATATGCACAAATAGATTTTTGGGCTCCTCCTTGCAGAACTTACAACCAAGATTCTTAGGAGAAAGGAATGAGGGGTGCACAAGAGAGAGGCCACTAGGGCCATGAATGAGGCAAAATGAGGTCACTATCTTGCTTAGAGGATGAGCAACACTTTCAACAAGGGGTATTATGGACCTCTAAATTAGACATAAATTAAGGCCTATGACCATCCTTCAACAAATTAAACCATTAGATAATGTATTTTTAACTCTAATATATTCATTATGAAGGTCTATGAATAATTGCATATTTGTGCCCAATATTATTTATTTTTGTCAAATATTATAAGAATATTGGGCAGGTTATGAAGATTTGGAGGAAGAGATAAGTTAAGGACTTTCTCCCTACTACAGGAGGATCAATATTAAATAATAATTCAACAAGATATTATGGAATTATGGCATAAAGTTTGGAACTCCAACGATTGAGAAAATCTAGGAATGTGTTCCCTGCCATTTAGTGCAAATTCATAGTATTGGGAACGAGATCCACTAATCAAGGTATTTTGGTGGGGAAATATTCCTCCTTTCATGGGGAATGATTTCTAATCATTGTATATAAGTACCAAGTCAAATTTTACTCTAGATAGATTTTTATTATTCTTCCTGTGGAGAGAACTCATATTTTTGTAGCTCCATTGTATTTTCTTGTAGAGATGTAATTGTATTAATAAAAATAATGAAGATTGGTGTCATGTTCAGCTTCTAAATCTTGTTCTCCTCTATAGGTCTCTGAGTTTCATTGGGCTTGGACATCCCAAGAGCCTCAAAGCCATTTTGCATCATTCTCTTTTCTTCTTTTCACTTCTCATTCACATGCATCTATTGTTCTTATTTCTTTCCATTTCTGCATTTAGTATTATAATTTCTTGTTGTAGGATTGGGTTAAATGGTTGATGTAAGTTATTTTATAGGATCACAAGTATCATTTTATCCTTAGAAAATCTTTGGAAGTCATAGTAATCATTGAGCTACTTGGATTAGTCTTCTTATTCCCAAATCTAGATTTCTGGAATTCCTTTGTAGCGAAGAACAATAAATATATGCTATTTTATAGAGCATGTTGACGAGCTTCAATCGAGTTGGTTCCACTTGAATTAGATCACAAAGTCATTCTATTTAATAACAAATTCCAGCCCATTTCAATTGCACTTGATTAGGTTAGGCAATTGATAGATTTACTAGCCCACTAGTTGTCAAATTTCTGATTCTTAGACTAGTAATTTTTTGTTATCTAATAAATATTTCCCATGTATAGATAAATTTGTGGTAGATGTAGACAATAATGTGTGATGTTGTAGAGAGACGTCACCTCATTCGTCTCACCCACACGTCTTCAAAATCTACTAAAATCTCAATCCCAAGTCTTCTTTTATAAGCAAAAATTGCGATTTCCATTGAGAAAATCTACCCACCCTGAACTCCTTACTTGAGTTTTGGGTAGTGTCCATCACCTCCATGCCTTATTCTTCCATTATCCACCTTTCCCAAGCTCAATTCCACCTTCTACACCACTTCCTAAGTTTTCGGCCTGCATTTTGTAATAAAACATGGAATCATGTAGACATCCTGTAGGAAAACCTGTAGTGGCCTGTTTTGAGCCCGAATTGAGAAAAATCATCACTAGAAGCCATGATTAGGTCCTTACCTTCCCTGCAAGCTATCTGAACCATTGTACTCCTTTTCCTCCACACCTGTCTCCCCTGCCAAAGAACCAAGCAAGATTAACATTTACATTTTTCAAGCAAAAAGATAAAAAGAAAAAGTTATTTTATATTTATTCATGCATACAACAGTTAACACTCTCTAGATCTGATTCCATGTTCAATTTGTTTAAATAATCACATGTGATAAATAGGTTTAAGTTAGGTTTCTTTTACATTTAGTTCATGATCTTTATGTAATTAGAATATGTTTCTTTCCTTGTACTTTATTTCTTGCAATAGGTTAAAGTTTCCATTTCATTTGATTTTCTACAATTAGTTTATGATTTGATTTCAATACATGCACTCCATTACATCATGACATTTCAGGAATGACACATTGTATGCTGCACATATAATGTCGATAACTCTTAAGTTTATATCTCTTAAGTTACAATAACGAGACTCATCACCAATTTAACCTTAACATCAAAATTATTAAAATAAAACTATAAAAATTATATATTGTACTCAATATATAATTTTGATAATATTTTTTGATAATATTAGATGCTTTAACTTAAAACCCCTTGGCGTAATTCTAAAATCTACAAATTATAAACTAATAATTTATTTTATAATATTTAAAATGGCATTTATAATGTTATTACAGCCATTTCAACAATATTATATCTTATTTAAAAAAGCTTAATCCTCCACATAAATGGATTAAAAAATTAGAAAATAAAAGGAAACATCAATGACTGCATGAAAAATGAATTGTTTGAAATTGTTTCTTGTGGTGAGACATTGCTATTGAAATCTACAAACTTTAAAAGAATGTTTTTCTTTTTTGTAATATTTAAAATAGTATTTATAATGTTATCACAACCATCTTAATAGTATTATAGTTTAAGTCGAAAAAATTAAACTTCTAGATAATTAATTAAAAATGAAAAACTGAAAAAATAAACGGAACATTTGTGATGGTATTAACAATACATTTTCACTAATTGTTGTTTGTAGAGAGATATGTGTGGTTGAAAATAATGTAAAAATTATTTCATAATTATTTTTATTTTTTAATCAGAGATTGTAAAAATATTTTAGAATTTGATAAAAAGAAATAAACTCAAAAAATGACATCACTCGTATTTATAAAATTTTAAAATTTTGTCAAATCTTATAATCCAATTAAAATTAAAATTATTTCACCATGCCGTTTGATCCTGAAATGATTTTTTTTGTTTGAGGATATCTCAAGTTCCTGTATGCTAAAGTATTGTCCACAAAATATTATTTTTGTGAGTAATGTTATTAAGGATTATTTTTTTTGGATATCGTGTCTACATATATTATTTAGTGTAGTTTTTTTTAAGGAAGAAATGAGTTTGATATTTTTTTGTTGTTTTAAATATAACTTTAAATTTTCAATACATAGTAATGTGAATAGAATATGGTTTTTTAAATTAATTTATCATATTAATTATATAAATATCAATTTTTTTTTATTTTTAATTTTAGTTTTTTATCCGAATTAATATATTATAAGATTAAAATATAATTTTGCTTGAAAGCTAAGTAGTAAGGAGTGACATAATGTTTTATTAAGGCATTGTATGGTGAAAAAGTTAGGTGTTGAGAATTTTATGGTTAAAAATTCATCCATACTAACAGTTAGTGTGGTTTAAGTCTTGTGCAATTAACTAATAATTTTGACAAGTTAGTGTGGTTTAAGTTTTGTGCAATTAACTAATAATTTTGACAAATAAAATACCTCTAGATAACAATTACTCAACCTAAAAGTGGTTTAAGTCTTGTGCAATTAACTAATAATTTTGACAAATAAAATACCTCTGGATAACCATTACTCAACCTAAAAATTAATAGTGAAATGAACTCAAAACTCACAAATCAACCAACAAAAATCTACTAAACATTCATTATCTTATTTAATCATCATCAAAATTATCCTAGAAAAAACCATATAATATTCAAAAACTGGTAACTTATAACCCCATACATGGAGCCTAAAGATTAGAACCAATTATAATTTAACCTCTCATCAACAAGGCCAGAAACTAAACATTTTTTAATATACGGTTAATATCGCAATAAGGTTTATTTTCCCATACAAACCATCCAATTTTTCAATAGTAATCAGTTATTGATTTAAATTCGTATAAAAAGGTTAGAGATAATACCATATATATGTTTTTGAAAATAATGGTATATAACTACTTAAAAAATAATTATTAATATAATTTAATTTTAGTTTTAATTTAGGAATATATAAGAAATATTAATAATTTAAAATTTTGATTTAAATATTAATTTTTAAGATGATAAAAAAAAAAATCTAAAATTTTTTGTGAAACCAAAAATTAACAATAATTTTAACAACACACCTGATCACTCACTGTCAAATCCAAATCCAAAATTCCAAAGTCAGATAAGTATTTTTATATTATTCATAATACAAATTTTATATTTTTTTTACAAGAACGGTTATGGGATTTTATTAATTGATTAGCTAGGAGCCACAAATTCGGTTACAAAAGGAGAAGCAGATTTCTTCATAACTTTCCAACAAGAGGAATTTACTACCTACTCTTATCAAGTTCCTCTTTTTACATTTAATATAGTGCACTTCTGCTACTAATTTCCCGAGCTGAAAAATACAAACAAACTGTTGCAAAAGAATGCAATAAAACATGACGCTTTAGGGGATTGGTTCCCAAAGGATTTCCTTATCTCTGAGAATAGTACTAGCAAAATAAATGGACTGCCTTGTTTGCCTCAATGTCTGCTTCTTTGTTATTTGTTCTCGAAACATGAAAGTATTTCAGATTTAGGGAGTTTGCCATGCCTTTGATCCTTGTAATTATCCTTGCTAGCTGCAGGTCCGCTGGATTAGAATTGGTCGCCACTGCTTTGATGATAACCTGAGAGTCCCTAAAGACATTTGACTCCTCAAGGCCTAGCTCTTTGAGGAGTTTGATTCCTTGAAAAATGGCCATCGCTTTAGCTTGTATGCTTGAGGAATGGCCTAATCCCCAAGCAAATTTGTGCGAAGATGTGTCATCTGGGTTTATGATGAGCCCTGCAGCTCCAGCAATTCCTAGATTCCCTTTGGCTGTCACATCAAAGAAGAGAGAGGGAAGTGTTTGTTTGGACAACGAGGATTGAAAATCTTCTTCGTTTTTCCTGATTTGCCATTCTTTGAGGGTTGGAGGAGAGCTGTTCGATTTTTGAAACTTGAAATTGAGGGCAGTTCCCAAATTTATGTCCTGCTGGCTTAGATTTGAATCATCTCCTTTGTCTTCCAGCCACTCAACTAACTAACTTTTCACTGAGTTGGAAACTATTCTGTAGTCCCTTTCCTTGTTCTAGAATATCCTTTTGTTCCTTTCTAGCCGGACTTGCCAGCTGATGAATTTAGGTAGAGCACTCCACACTGTCTTGATTGTTTTATTTTTTGGAAATGGGCCTGGATATCTGGCCATCGAGCCCTCGAATAGATCCAAAACAGAGGAGGGGATGATGAACTTGTATTTCCAAGAAACAAGAAGCTCCTGCCATATGGAAGTTGCGAACTTGCACTCGATCATGAGATGGAAGGCGGATTCTAAGTTTTCCTTGCAAAGTGTGCATCTAGAAGGCCCATAGATGCCCCTATTCTGAATCCTGTCTGTAGTGAGAATTTTTTGATGGCAGAGAAGCCAGCAGAAGTGGTCAACTTTTGTAATTGAAGGGATTTTCCATATGCCTACCCAGGGGGCAGGGTTGGGAGGTACGTGGGGTCGCTCTAGACATTTAGCGTATCCCTGAGCTACCATGTAGCCTACCCGATTTGCGCCCCAACCTCTCACGTCCTGCCTGTGCATGAATAAGAGCCAGCCCGTGCATCTTCGTGGTGAACATTGCCAGGTCTGAATGTAAGGCGGGAGGAACTGGGAGCTGTTTCCAACCCGTCCAAGCATCATCCTTCCAGTTCGAGAGGTCCCACAGCGTGTTGATGCTAGCTTATGACATCCAACATTTCAACTCTGTCATGTCTCTCAATTTTGCCAGCGGAGGTCTATTCTGGATACTGTCATTCCACAGATGGATACATTTTCGATTTCCTGGTATCCAGAAGGAATGATTTCTTATCAGCGAGCCAATTCTGTTGATGAACATGCTGAAAGGATTTCTGAGTTGATTTTTGGGTTGATCCAAGCATATAAGTCTCGATCCTCTGAAGTCTTTCCTCCACAGTGCAACTTGTACCCAACCTGGATTTGGAGCTATGATTTTCCAAATCAATTTGGCTCCCATGGCTAGGTTTTGAGCACTAAGATCTTTGAAGTTCAGTCATCCCTCCTGAAGTGGTATGGTGACTCTTTCCCAATTAACTAGGGAAATTCTCTTCTCATTTTGTTTGCCTCCTTTCCAGAAAAATTGTCCGATTTGCTCCTCCATCTTTCTGATGATTCCCACAGGCACCAGGAGAACAGACATTTTGAATAACGAAAGGTTGTTGAGCACTGCTTTAGTGAGCACTGATTTTCCGACAATGTTGAGCCAAGAGGATCCCCAGGCTTACATTTTTTCTTTGAATTTGTCTAACTGAGGATACCAGTCTTTGCTCAAGGCCCTCTTGTGAAAGATGGGCAGACCAAGATATTTAAATGAGGACCAAGAAGTTGAGGCTGCAAATCCGAGGCATCTGGCAATGGAGCTTGCAGTTGAAGCAAGAATATTACAACAGTAGACATGGCATTTGCCACTGTTTAATACGCTGCTTGAGACCTTACAGTAGTCTTCCAGAACTTCTTTGAATTTAATAGTTGAATGAGGAGAAGCAGCCCCTAGCAGTAATGTATCATCAATAAGAGGGTGTGATTGATGCTTTTTACCCCTCTTGCAATGCACAAGCCAGCGATGTCTTGATCTTGCTACTTTTTATCTAGATAAAAGCTAAGGATAGAGGCCTATAGGACGAATAGGAGGGGTAAAAGGGGACACCCATGCCTCAGCCCTCTAGAGGATTTAAAAAAATTAGCAGCCCTACTGTTCACCAGGGGGGAAATCCAAGGCTCCAGAATACATGCTCTGATCCACTTGATGAAATTTTGACCGAACCCCAGTTTTTGCAACACATCAAACAAAAACCTATCTCTAACACGGTCAAAAGCATTTTCTAGATCTAATTTAATAACCATACCTTTTTCATTTCAGTGTAGGCTAGAATGAATTGCCTCTTAAATCCAATCTTCTGACAGACTTGGGACTTCTGAATCATTTTGAAAAACTCCTTCTCAACAATCTGCCAACAATTCTGGAGAAATCTAAGCATAAAACCATCCGGTCTTGGAGCTTTGTCTGGATCCATTGCGAAGAGGGCCTCCTTGAATTCCTTTTGCGTGATTTTGCTTTCAAGTGCCTCGTTCATCTTGGAGGTGATAAGGCTAGGGACAACGTCCAACAAAATGTCATTTTGCCCAACTCCTAGATCTTCCCTATACAGCTTCTCAAAGTGCTCTGAGGCTACCTTCTTATGCTTGCAAAGTCCTTCATTATGCAGTTTTCTTCTTTTATTTCAGTGATGGAATTGCGACCTTTCTTGGCTTGGGCTTGTTTATGGAAAAAGGAGGAGTTTCTATTGCCAGATTTGAGCCAAAGACTTCTAGACTTCAGCCTCCAATATTCTTCTTCTGCCAGACAGGCCTTATGGAAACTTTATTGAAGCTTGGCCTACTTTTCCAACTCATCTTTAGTGATTTTAGCTGCTTCAAGATGGAGATGCTCACTTTCTAGAGAAATTTGTATTTTTTTCCTTTCTGCAGTAGGGTTGGGCAGGGTCTTAGACCAATTTTTTAGCATGGCTTTAACCCTTCTAAGTTTTTCCTCCCAAACAAAAAACGAGGATCACTTGACTGGATCTTTCCAGTAGTCTCTGACCTTTTCCATGAAGTCTGTCTCTTTGGTCTAGAGAGAGTTGAATCTGAAAGGAATAGGCCCCAAATCCTTGGGGATCAACAGCTCTAGGCTAATGGGCTTGTGATCTGATACGCTGCTGTGAAGAATGCGCATTCTAGCTTCTAGTCCAAGAAGTAGGAAGGAGCTTTGCACCAAAAATCTGTCAAGTCTTGCCGCTATGTAACCCGGGCCAACTCTCTTATTTGACCACGTGAACTTACTAGTAGTTTGCTTAATGTCTATCAGATCCCAATCTTGCATGAGATCTTCTGCTAATTGTCTTGCTGGATCCCTCACGATACTGCCTCCTGTTTTTTCTGACAAGAGGAGGGTGAGGTTGAGGTCTCCGGCTATGATTATATTAGATTCTCTAGTCTTGCCAAGTTTTTGGTGGAGTCCTAGCATAATTTTTTCTCACCTGCATTGTTAGGAGCATATACATTGAAGAGGAAAATAATTTCCTTAGATTCTAAGTGTTGTATTTTTAACAAAATCCAATGAGCGTTCAGGGACTTAACGATTAATGAGAAATTATTTGGATTCTAGAGCGACCCAAGTCCTCCTGATGCTCCATGGGCAGAGGTTGCTTGCGCTCTGTCTTTCTTCCAAAATTTTTTGCTTGCTTGGAGGAAGACTGAATCCTCCTATTTAGTATGTTGGATGAGAAGGATATCCGGGGCTTCCAATCTTATTAAACTATTCATTACTTCTTCCTTAGCTTTAGTACCCATTCCCCTACAGTTCCAGGACACTATCTTCATCATTTACTTTTACTGTGATGAGCTCCCTTAGAGCTCTGAGTTTGGATCCTCTTCATCTTTGCGGTTTTTTCTAGGATTTTATCTAGCATTGGCTGGCTGCCCTGAAGTTTGTCCTTGTAAGTTTCTTGGTCTCCTTTTTCCTTTGCTGACATGCACATTCTTGTAGATCTTCTAGGGGTAGACTGTAATTCACCTATTTCCCCTTCTTCCTCCGATTCCTTGGACTCTTGAGTTTCCTCTTCTTCTTCTGACATCCTCCCTTTGGATCTCTTTGGTACACTTTTGGATTTAGATGGAGAGATCTCCTTTGGGATTTTTGTCTCCTACATGTTCATGATTTCAGATCTAGGGATCTCAAATTTGTTCCTTGGCTTTCCATCGATGGTTTCTGAGCAGAGTCTGCGTGGGGAGCTTTTGCATTTGCATTTTCATTCTTCCTGTGTGATGTTTTGGGACACTTTGCCTGTTCCATCCTTCTTCCTTCCCTTTGTCTTCTACCCCTTTGGATGGGCAGTCTCTGGCGAAGTTTCTGTAGACGTGACACTTCCGACATTTGAATGACAACTGTTCATAGTCCAATTTCTGAACATGCATCCAAGGACCTACAATTATTTTGATGGATTCTGGTAGTCTGACCTCCAGATCTACCTCCACACAAATTCTAGCACAATCGTATTGATTTTTGTTCTTGGTCTTGTCTATAAATTTCCCAAGAGTGTTTCCTATATGTTTCAAAGAGTCCCAGTTCTAGCAGTGAACGGGAAGATTGCGGACTCTTACCCACACCAGGACCGCTGTAGGCACATCCACCATCGGATCGAAATTTGGCATCCATTTATTTAAATACAGGCCTTGAGGGCCCATGAAGTAGGGTCCATTCCTGAAAATGAGATCCTTGTCCTCTTCTGCAGAAAATTCAAATAAGAGATATCCTCTTTCGAGGAAGTAAGAGTTTACCTTGTTTTTTATTAGAGGAGCCTAGTTCCTAGCGACCCAGTTCTCCATTGATTTCGGGGAAGGCCAAAGACCTATAAACTGACCGACTAGAGCACGATATGCCAAAGATAAGGGTACCTGAATCAAACCTTCAGGCGGAAGGGCAATCTCGGGGATATCTTCTAGTTTTTTCACGAACTTAGTAGTTTCCACACATTTCTTCTTGGGCAGAGAGGCCAGTAAGGTTCTGAAGGCCTCAGTGGCAGAAGGCGGAGGAGGGGAGGAAGACCCTTGGGGGGAGTCAGCTCGTCCATGAAGAGCCAGCAGATCCAACCAGACTAGCCGCAGCTTGAAGCGAAGCCCTCGGAGGATACGCCCGCAGGGATCAGTGTTCGTAGAGAGCGAGCACGCTCGCAGTCTTCAGATCACGTGAAATGTGGATCTCGCAAGTTGTACAACAAGCGCTAAGCTCAAAAAACCATTATACAAACTTTATATTATAACTATATAAAATATCAATAAATTTACCCAACATATTTATATGAGTTTCTTTATATTTTGATTTATAAATGTCATATAAAATATAATTTGGAAAATACTTTTCACTCTATATAATTTATTAAATTAAAAATTACTTAAATATTATTCATAATTATGATACAAGCTCCATATTATAATTATATCAAGGATCCATACAATAAAAATAAAATACTATTTCTTACCTTAAACGTAGATTATGATTTGACTTAAAAAACAAGAAGTATAAACTTGTTACACAACTTACTATTCTTTACTATAATATATAGTAAGATTATTGAATTTTTTAATTTGAACATAGGTTATGACTCAACTAAGAAAAAACCCAGGCTCCCATGCCAAACGGCCACGAAAGAAGAATACAATCAAAATGGAAGTGCTAAATTAATTGAAAGCATGTCTCCTCCTCCTTGAAAATAAATATATATATATATATATATATATATATATATATATATATATATACCATGTTAATAAGATACTGTTATTGTGTTTCAAAAGTGTTTCGGTGGTTTATAAATTCTAGCATTTTTGTACATAGTTGTGTATGTTGAGTTATGTCAGGGAGTTATGTTTTTTTTGGCTAGATTATAGTGATTTAACGATTAATAGTATTTTTTTTTCAATTTTTTGATTTTAGTTTTTTTTTTAATAGACAAATTAGGAGAATTGGGATTTCTTGTATTACAACGAACTTTATGTTTTCTGCATCATGGCAATTTAGAAATTTAGGAAATTTCCCACCAAAAGTGGTGAGAGATCCAAAATATGAAGTTAAATCTAGCAAGATTGGAGAATATATTCAACATATGCATAATCATGCTTTGATATGTAGATTTATTAGATTATGACCCTCCAAAAAATCCTTAACTGGGTAAATCCAAGACAAATGAAACCTCTAGGGTTAAATGGTTTCTTAACATCTATTTTTTCTAGCTTAGAAGAAAAAGGAGGACCACATTTTTTCAATAATCCACAGCTCTTCATACAATTTTGGAGGGAGAAATATAACCCATATAAGGAGAATTTCATTTTTTCCTCAATGTGGGTTTTGCCTCTTTTCTCTTCCCAAGAAATATTGGGAGGATGAAACCCTTGAAGTTATCAGCAATGCCATCAATGACTTTGTCAAAGTATCAGAGGCTATTAAGAGAGAGGTACACATCCTATGCTCATATTTATATTTACATGAATATCTCATAGCCTCCATAGATATTTATTGTCAAGGTATTTTTTGGAAGTAGTCTCTAGATTATGTACATGTCCCCTTTACACGCAGAGAATGTCATGAATATTGACATTTTAGTAGGGATTTTCAAATGAATACCAAAGTATTGTCAAATCAATACCAAGGAGTTATCTAAGGTACACTCTTCTTAACATGTCCCCCAAAGAAAAAGAAATTTGAGTCCTCATGGTACTTCGAATCTTCACAAAATTTTACACCAACCAAGATTTTACAAAATCTTCTTATACAACAACCAAAATTTTACCATTTCCCCGTGTAAAAGAAAGGTGCTAAAATAGTAGACTTCTCTCCATCCATGAGAGGTACTAAAATAGGAGTTTTCTCTCCATCAATAGACATGATGTTTGGGTTGTCGTAAAATAGCAACTTCTATCCATCAATAGACATGATAACAACTTCTATCCAACACTAGACATGATATTTGGGTTATCCCAGCCTCTACTTGGGCTTCATTTCTTGACTTGTAAATAAGTGTAGCTGATTTAAGGGACATTAAAATTAAGCTAAAGGAGGAGGTGACATTTGAAGGTTATTTGATGACACTACTTGCTTCTGTGTCTTCACTAGCTTCCACCATTTGCTTCTTTGCCTCGGGAATTCACAACGAATGTGTCGATCTGGACATTGTACAACAACGACTCACGTGCTTTTGTTAGCAGTAGCTAACAGTTTTGACAGCTCTAATCGATTCCGCCTACGGCCTATATGTTTATATCTATCTACACAGATCGCATGCGTTGGTTGGTGATTATGGGCACTCGACAAACAAAGTGTAGTTAAATCATAAACTGCTCCGTCTAGATGTTCAACAAAGTGCTGGAAATGGCACCAAGACAATCTGGAATCCGACAATATAACTGTGGAGGCAGGTCTCTTAATCCTCAAGGTTTAATGAATACGAGGGGACAACTTTCCAACCAATTATTTCCGTTGTTTGTCTCGATTTGTTTTATTTTTGTAGGAGTTTGTCATACTTTTTAAGGATGATAAATTTTTCATAATTTAATTAAGGTAAGGATGATAATTTTTTTCATAAATTTAATTAAGGTAAAATAGATTTAATATTATTAAAAAAATTAGAAAAAAAATTATAAATCTAAAATATGTTTAAATAACTTTTTTATGATAAAAATAAATTCAACACCATCAAAATTCTCTGATATGCCAAAATACTAAAAATATTTCCAAATTTTACTCTGGGTTTTTCTCAACACCATCAAAATTCTCTGATACGCGAAAATACTAAAACTATTTCCAAATTTTACTCTAGGTTTTTCTCAAAATCCTTCCAAGGCCCATTATTTTGGCTTCTTTAGACCATGTGATTTCTGCATTGGTCGCTTCCATGGGAGCTTTGCCTTTTTTAAACGATGGGAAGCACACAGTCCACAATATTTACATGCAGTAGGTGATACTAGATTGGAATTGGGATTCCATAATAAAGAAATGACGTTATATTAAAATTGGCATCTCAATAATAGGATAAGAATTTTAAATTTATAAATTATGATGACTTTCCACAATATGATAAGCATTTTAAATTCATAAATAATAAAAAATAATTTCCAATGTTTCAAACCTAAGAAACAATGTTTCTGTGAACATAATTGAAAAGAAGGAGATGTAGCTCACAGGTGTGGCCTGCACCTGGAGACTACACTCAAAACAGAGAGATCACTCTCGTATACTCTATTATTCATCAATAAAAGATTACATCATTAAATACAACTTTAGAAATCAGGAAGTTGCAACCAAACTCCTAAACTCTAGGAACAAATCCTAAAGTAAGGAGATATGTTACAACTATGTAACAATTTCTTCATTAATACAAAAGAATATTAATTATTTTCAACTCCTCCCCTTAATGGAGAAAGGGTTGTCTTGAACTCCTAACATCCCTCTAAACAATTCAAACTTCACACGTGCAAGAGGCTTTGTAAAAATATCAGCCACATTGTCACAAGTTTTACAATATTCAACAATAATTTCCTTTGACTGTAGTTTTTGTCTGATAAAATGGAGCTGAGTGTCTATATGTTTGGCGTTTTTATGAAACACTGGATTGTGTGTCAATTTAATGGTGCTCTGGTTGTTGCTTTTGATGGAGGTGGAATTCTTCTGTTCTTTTCTTGCATCATTGAGAAGCCTTCTCAACCAGATCGCTTCACATGTTGCTGCACACAAAGCTTGATACTCAGCTTCACACGAAGACAAGGCTACAGTACTTTGCTTCTTGCTGCTCCATGCTATGACCCCTGATCCTATGTTGAATGCGTAACCTATGATAGACCTTCGATCATCCAAGTTACCTGCCCAATCTGAATCTGAAAAACCTGCTAGAGTAACATTAGATGCGTCAGTGTATAAAATTCCATAGTTAACAGTACCACAAAGATACCTCAACATGCTTTTTGCTGTTACCTAGTGACTTTCAAGCGGTTTTGACATGAATTGGCTCAACACACTAACAGAGTATGCCAAGTCAGGTCTGGTTGTTGTGAGATATATCAAGCTTCCAACCAGCTCTCTGTACATTGTAGAATCAACCTCTTTAGTGCCATCGTGACTGCACAACTTTAGATTCTGCTACAAAGATGTCGCTACTGATCTACACTGATCTATACCAAACTTTTCCAATAGATTTCTGGCATACTTCCCTTGGGTAAGAAAAGTTTGCCCAGTATCTCTGCATACTTCTAGTCCCAGATAGTAATGTAGGCTTCCGAGATCTTTCATCTCAAAAACTTGTGCCATAAGCCTTTTGATTCCTCTGATTAAATCATCTGCATCTCCTATTATAATCATGTCATCTACATACAAAGAAATCAAAATAATCTGCCCCTGATTATTGTACCTGGTATGCAAATTTGGGTCATTTAAACTTCTATGAAAGCCATACACTAAAAAGATCAACCTTTTCGTACCAAGACTTGGGTTCTTGCTTTAAACCATATAAAGCCTTTTTCAATCTGCAAACAAGATGTTCCCGCCCCTACTTGACAAACCCTTCTGGCTATACTAAGTAAATTTCCTCTTTTAAATCACCATTTAAAAATGCAGATTTAACATCAAGCTTAGCTCCCAATTACATTTAGTAGCTAAAGCAATAAGCATTCTAATTGTATTTAACTTTGCTACAGGTGCAAAAGTATCATCAAAATCTATACCTTCCTGCTGTGAATATCCTTTTGCAACCAGCCTAGCTTTTAATTTCTCTATACTTCCATCTGCATTCATTTTTTGTTTAAACAGCCATTTACATCCTATGGGTGTTTTATTCTTAGGCAGCTCAACTAACTCCCAAGTGTCATTTCTAAGAATTGATTCTATCTCTTCATTCATTGCAGCTGTCCATTCCTTAAATTGACTAGCTTCTTTGTAATTAGTGGGCTCTACAATGTTCAAAACATTTGACATCAAAACATAGTCTATCAATTTTAATGGTTTTTGAGTCTTCTTACTTGATCTCCTTGGTAGGGAACTTACCTCAATTTTTTTTTCTTCACCTATAACTGGGCTTGCATTATCACCTTCTTCCTGTTCTTCTTTTCGCTCTTCTTTCTACTCTTGCTCTCTTTCATCCTCGTTGCTTTCATCCATCAACAATGGAATGTGCCAATCATCACCAATGTCATCTTTCCCTTCCTGTACTTGTTCATGAAACACTACATCCCTGCTTGCAAATCTCTTACGAGACTCAGGATTGAATAATTTATATGCTTTAAATTCTATGCCATAATCAACAAAGATGCATCTAACTACTTTAGGGTCTAATTTTTTCCTATCAGCTTTGGGTGTATGGGCAAATGCTTTCGACCCAAATACTCTTAGATGGTTTACTGCTGGTTTGAATCCATATAGAGCTTCAAAAGGAGTTTTGAAGCCAAGATACCTGGTAGGACTTCTGTTCTTCAAATATACAACAGTATTAATAGCCTCTGCCCAAAAACTATTAGACAGAACCTTACCTTGTAACATGCTCCTTGCGCACTCCACTAAGGTTCTGTTTTTGCGCTCTGCAACTCCATTCTGTTGTGGTGTGTGTGGCACTGTAAACTGTTGAACAATCCCGTGAGATTTGTAGAATTTCATGAATTCCCCTAGCTTATATTCTCCCCCTTGATCAGATCGGAGAATTTTTATACTCTTACCAAACTATATTTCCACCAAGGTTTTAATTCTATAAAGCATTGGAAAGTCCGACTTTTCTTCCTCAGAAAATAAACCCATGAGTATCTAGTGCAATCATCAGTAAATAACAGAAAAGAATATGTTCCTCCTAGCGACCTTGTCTGCATAGGTCCGCATATATTAGTGTGCACTAGTTCTAAAATATCTATTTCCTTCCTCCTACCATGCACATGGAACTGTTCTCTATGCATTTTACCTAAGGCACAACCATCACAATTTAATTGAATATTACGAAAGATAGGGAGCCCCTCGACCATACCTTTCTTCTGCAATAACATGAGATCATGCAAATTCAAGTCACCGAACCTCTGATGCCAGAGTTGTTTGGTAGTTGATCCTCCTGCAACCATGGCTCACTTTGGTATACTCTTTGCATCTAGTCTGTATAGGATTCCAACTCGCATGCCTGTTGCAACTATTTCATTCCTGCAATCCTTTATCACGCAATCAGTCTTGAAGAACTCGACTTGCATATCTTGATCAATCATCATGGATACAGATATCAGATTCTTCTTAATTCCAGGTACATATAAAACAGTTTTAAGGTGACTGATTTTTCCATTTGTTAACTTGACTAGAATCACCCCATAACCTTTAATCTCGTATCCACTATCATCTCCTAAATAAATTTTTGATCCATTTGTACTTTCTTCAAGACTATCAAAAAATTCATTTTTACCTGTCATGTGAGATGATGCTCCAGAATCGACATACCAAATATCATCCTCATTAGATGCTGAAATGCACAGTCGACTGTGAAAAGGCGAAATTCATGACTGAAAGCTTTATCTTCTTCTTCAACAAAGTATCCTCTGTGCTTTTCACTTTCCTGCTTCCTCTTTGCATCATCACCCTGCTTCTTAAAGCATTCATTCTATATATGACCCTTCTTTCCACAATAATAACATTTATTTACAGAATGATTTGCAAGCATACCTTTATGAGAATTCTTCTGCGATATTCCTCCTTTCTACTATGATTGCTGTTGTGGCTGCTTTCCTCTGAATGGTCGTCATTTCGCCATCAGCGCAAGATCATCACCTTGGGGGTTCAGGTTTTGCCACCACTCCTCCTCTTCTAGCAAGATCCCTCTCAGATCTTCAAATGTGGGCAATTTCTCCCTTTCCACCAGTCCAGTGACGAACATTTGAAATTCATCACGCATCCCACTCAGTGTGATTGAGACAAGATCAAAGTCAGACACCACCTCTCTGATGTCCCCCAATCCCTCTTTCACATCTTTAATTCGCACAACAAATGCAGCAGCAGTCTCCCTTTCATCCATCCTCATTGAAAATAGCTTGCTTTTAAGCGCCATAATTCAACTTGTGTTTTGGGTCTGATACAGATTTTTAATGGTCGTCTAGATCTCCGCGGATGTTTTATAGTCTCTGATGTGAGGGATAATACTGTCCTTCATGGACATCTTCAACAAAACTTTGGCCTTGTTCTCTCATTTTTCCCATTCTTGCTCCTGTGTCCCTGCGTTCGGCTTTAGCTCATCACCTGTAACTATGGACCAAGCATTTGCACCCTCAAGAAAGGTCTGGATCTTAAAATTCCAATTCATGAAGTTAGATATATTGAGTTTGCCAGACTCATGAAGATACGATTCCATCGTATTACTCATTCTGACTAGATCTACAAAATGAATTTACCCAATTGATCTGTCAAACTTTACAAATCGATGAATTTACAATACTTGACAAATCGATCTGTCACTTTTCTACCACTGATCTACATCATGTGACAGTCTCGCTCTAATGAGAAAATTCGGCGTTTTTCAATACAACTGAAAAATTGGTCTGATCAAAATTGATCCGATCTGCCTCTCCCAGATAGATCTGCAACTTCGCCAATCTGCACCCCTTGCAAATCGTCAAACGAAGATGAGGCTTCCTGCAGATCCCCTTGAAGGTGAGTTGGCACTCCCTCGAGCGAAAAACCCGTGCCAAGAGAAAATCGGTGCAAGGCAAAATTACTGGCACGCTTTTCCCGTAAAATTTCACGCCAATAGGGTATTTTGGCACGCTGGCGCGCTTAATAACCAAACAGACATGCCAATCTAGTATTCTGGCGCACTCCTGAGCAAAAAACCCGCGCCAACCCCCTTCTACTCAGAAAATTAGAAAACTTCCGAGTCTGAGCCAGGTGTTCTGCAGTCCACCTGCTCAATTGAGCACAAAGCTCTTGTGTACACGCGGCCACAGAGGCACTTCAAGCCACACAGGCAATTCTACCACACAGGCAAGCTAGCTACAAAGGCACTTTAGCCACAAAGGTGATAAAAGATCAGGCTCACCCAATCTAAGTGTTACACTAAAATTTGTCACCATGACTATCTGCAGTTAGTATGGCTCCATCAACAGTCATACTATCCTCCTTGTCAAGCCTTATACCTCTTCTCTCCATGTCAAACTTCAAGAAAGAGAGAAAGTCATTAAAAAACATGTTTATCTCTAGGTACACAGGTTCTCTCTACCTTGCTTGCATGTACGCATCCCAAGCTTATTATACCTGCGTACTTGTACGCTCTGTAAGTCAAGGGATGGGTGCGTACTCCTGTAAAAGTAAAAAGGCGCGAGTTTCATCTTAAAAAAGTTACTTGTGGTCATTTCTAGAGCATTCTAGAAGATTGTTTGACGTGTATTGAGCGCCTCCAGATGGTTCATGCATCCCTATGAAAGAGGAAATTATCCCATCAAAAGAGGAACTACCCCATCCAAAAAAGGGGAGTATCCCATTGATGTTGGACCTGATTAACTTCCTCTAGAACATTATAAATATAGGCATTGGGCCAGAGGAGGGGAGGTTGAAAGCTGAATATTCCAAACGGTAGATGCTGCTGGAATTAGGACTTCCTTGTAGAAGCTTGTGAGGAGAGATTCCCATCCTTTCTTGTTTCATTTGGAAGTGGGTGAGCTTATCAAAGTAAAGGAAAACTCTTGCTCGACCCTAGGAGGAACTTGCACAACACCAAGGCTCAGGTTGTAATGGTTTCTTTTGTTTCCTATTAATACAAATAAGTCCATTCTTCTCAACAATTTGTTATTATTGAGTTGTTTCATATACTCCTTGGTCTATATGTTGAATATGTTTTATTTTATGAGATATTCAGGTGCTATGTAATTGTTTGATTGTTAGTTAATGTAGGTTTCGAAGTGAAGGAGGAGCTCATCCAGATCGACGAGGCTGGACTACTACAACAGCGTTGGACTACAGGTAGGATCTAAAACACTTGATTTCTCGTGTGATAAATGCATGTTTAGAGAAGGATTGCTCTTAATTGTCTTTTTTGTCACTAGAAAATCTTAGGCTTCTAGGGAGGTTGGTTTTTTCCGCAAGATTAACTCTTTCCACATGACAGAAGGGAAATGCAATCTTTCTAAAATATGTAGAAAAAATGGTAGCCATAGCATAAATACAAGGCCTTCACAGTAGGATATTGTAATCAAAGTTTCCGTCAATGACCTCGACTTCAATCTCTACTATTTTTCCCCCAGTTCAACTTGAAAGTTACTTAAAATCCCATATGGAGTGTATGTTCTTCCATCAAATGTTTTTAATGTTGTTGATGATCGCAACAAGGGTGGTGAACCAAGAGTTTTCTAGCAACTCATTAACATAATATAGGTAGATGCCCCATCATCAATGATTGTTCGATGAACAGTTTTATTAAGGGATTTTACTTGTTTAAGGAAAGCGAGTTGTGCCAGTAACTGAGGCATATACCCTCTATGATTAAAGGCCACAAGATTGGAGTTCGCTAGATCAATCCCACCTATTGCTGATAACAAAGTCTACTTTTGGGAGGGGAAATTTTGCAGTACCTCAAGTGTCGACATAGTGGATGGCGATTGAACCAGATCCTCCACTATATTATAATTCTGTGTAGCTCAAGAATGAGGATTAAATGTCGATTTATGTATGAATCCCTTTGGTGGCTTTATAGTTAATTCAAGAATAATGGGTGGAACAACTTCTTGTGAAGTCGTTGTCGAACTACTAGGTTGATCCGTAGCCTGGCTATTTGATGACAATGGATTCCCATAATCTTTATTCCTTATTGATATCAAAGCATCATTTTTCTATTTTGAGATGGATAACATAAGCACTTGGGATGTGGAAGCATGATCGATAGCAACCAGATTAGTTTCTAGGTTCGAAAACGGATCAGTCAACACCACTGAGGTACTTGAAGTCTTTAAAAATTTCTTAAACTCAGCTTGATGTGGACTATCTCTCATATAATGTTCCTCATTACATATGTAACATGGAAAATGAGGAGGTTTCTTTGGCCTAGTAAGGTTTCAAAAGATTTTTCAAGAGTCAAATTTTCTTATTTCTTCTTATTACTTTTCCCTTTCTACTTGCCCCCTAGTTGCTTTGGATTCTTGCCCTTATCAGATGATGCGACATTAATCTCTGAGGAAAGAGGTTTGTCATTTGCATTTTGACTAGAGATATCAAGGGCTTTACCAGATGGAGCCCTTGTGGTTTGCATGCTTGAGGCATCGATCACGCCATCACCGACATGAGAATCCCTATTAGATTTAGGAGGAGGTGGAACGAAAAATTTTGTTCTTGGGGCGTCAGGAATTTTGTTGTAGATCATGTTGGACTGAGTATAAATCAAGTCTAAATATTGGGCATGAGTAATGACTTGCTCTTCAGTGACAACTCCTCCTTTCACCATGTCCTCAATAGTAGATGGCAATAAGGACTTAATAAACCACTCAGCTAAAATCTGATTAGGAACATACGTCTTCACCATTCGACGACAACGTTTCCACTTATGAATATGATTAGATATGTGAGTGGCCATGGTCTATTTAAAGTTGGTAAGGAGTTATGTTCCTGTTTCGTACCTAATGGGTAACTTAAAGTGGGTTAGAAAAGTAGTGGCAAGGGTGTTGAAATTGTCAAATCAAGCTCTAGGCAATTCAATATACCATTTTGCTGTCAGACCAGTTAGCATTCTCTGAAAAAGGCGAAGCCTAATCGAATCATTATTCAAGGTGTTAGATGAGCACCACAAACGAAAAGTCATTACGTGATTCGATGGATCTTCACTTGGATTTCCATTGAATTTAGGAATATCGGAGGGAAGTTTATGAGGAATCACTGGCCACCAAGGGGCATATGCAATTGGGTCTTTCGTCAGACGGTTCAAATCTGGTAATTCTAGAGTTGCTATGAAAGGAAACTACTAGTTCAGGTTAGGTGAAGCATATCCAGGATAAGATGGAATCACTTGAGTAGTAGGACTTTGCATACCAACATAATGTATCTGATGCTGGTACTTTGATAAGGTTGTTGAACATAACCAGTATAGTATGGTTTTTATTAACCATTTTGAAAATGCAACTGCCCATTACCTACAAAGCCTTGTTTGCTCAGGTCCTCAGTAGGTTGGATTGGTTGCATTGAATATACAACCCTTGGTTGTTGTGGCAATATCGGTACCCAAACACTGGATGTAATTCCAGTTTGACCTGAATTTTGTTGTAAACTCTCATATGGTTGTTCCCCGGGAGGGAATAGTGAAAAAGCATACTGCCCTCCATATGGTGGCAGTCTAGTGTTCAAAGGGTATATTGGTCTTTGAAGACTGGTCTACCCAAATTGATACTGGCATGCAGGATCAATTTGGTGAGTTTCAACATAAGAAATACTAGATGTGACTCCGAATGAATAAGTAGGAGCAGACCATGTTGCGAAAGCAGATTCTAAGTGGACTCCCGCTAGTGTTTGATAACTAGCTGGAACAGATGGTATACCAGCAAACATTGTAGGAATGGTAGTAGGAAGTTCTTTCGTAGCTATATCAGATGACTCAGTCCTAGATGTTGATGGTTTCTTAGACATGTTTAGTGTATCCAAAATATTTCCTAGTCAATCGACAACAACTTGTGATGAAGGATTATTAAAAGAACCAAACTCAGGAGCAGAAGGATACAAATGAACCCCAGTTCCCAAATGTAACTGGGTCCCGGATGGAGGATCCTCTACTATCTCCTCTATAACAATCAGACCAGGTGGAAGAGGTAGACCGCCAGGTCCATAAAAGATTTCTGGAGCCGAATAAGGTATGGCTTCTACAGTGATAGATACGGAGGGGTGACACCTTCTGAATTCCGGAACTCAACTTCCAAATGTTTAGGCAAGTGAACTTCAGCCTCTAGATGGAGTTTTTTCAGGTATAGAAGTGTCTACTCTTACACTAGGATCAGTTCTAATGTCCTCTTGTAACTACAGAACTTCTTCTCTAAAGGCAGATGTACCAAAAATAATTGGAGTAACTGTAGTCTCTGACAATGTTGAAACAAAAGTTTCAAATAAACCAGATGAATTGGACTCAGTTAAACGAGAATGTTTTGCTCGAAATGGCTTTGTTTCTAGAGTCAAAGACGATTGACTTAATAGTCTCCGCAAATGATGGGGTTTTGATTGACTTTCTTCCACGATTACGGATTACTAGATCAACTCAAAATTAAGGGGAAAAAATGATTTTATTCTGAAATAAATTAATTTTAAAGACGCTTTGACACAAATTTGCTTTTCCAATTTTAAAGACTTGAGAAAAAACTAAAGATGACTCTAGTCCCCTTCGATTTTTAATGAGCCTGTAGTGACAAGTGCTCAGATGGACCTTTTCTTTTAAAGAGTCGAAAAGGAATGAAGGTTAATACTCTGGAAAATATAGACAGAGGGATTACCAAACCAATCGCAAAACTGTAATATACACCTTGGTGATAAATTAAAGAGAAATTACCAAGGACTTATGTACGACAGTCAATCTTCCCGAATGCTGTGTTCAGTGCATTGTGATCGATAGGGCAGCAGACATGGCTTCCTATGGATAACGAATATAATCTTATTGTGGTCTCCTAATATATACACAACGGTATGGGGAGCACAAGTCCATGCTAGCACTTTTCGTATCAAGGAGGAGAAATTACCCAACCTTTGATCAAAATGATAGTTACTAGTTTTAGGATGTCGGAACACATCTCTAGCCTAGACCTCTAGATGTGTTGCATTAAGTTCCAAAGCATTGTTAGGTTCATTGAGATTTATTTTAGAGCTTATCTTGTTTAAATTTTTCCTTTTAATGGTTCACTGCATGATGTTGATTTGAATTTCCTAAAATGTAATCTACAATGATAAACAATCATTGTTTATTTTGAGCAATGAAAATCCTAGCTACTAGGGAAAGAAAATTACGATTCTTTCAAACAAAGAGAAAAGAGCACACACTAATGCACTTTCCTAAATCATTTTTCACACACAAACTAAATGCAAATGCAAATGCATGTATTTGTTTTGCAATCCCTTTAATGTGAAAAAAATGTCAAGAAAGGAAAACTAAATGTAGTAAAGATCTGAAATATTTCTTTCAAAGCGAAATTTTCAACAATTTCTTTTTCAAAATAGATAGCAATACTAAACGACACTTTTAAATTTCGAATAGAAAATGCTTTTGACACTTTGAATGTCAAAAAATCAAATCAAATACATGACAAAAAGTTCAATCGACTATCCAGGGAAGGAACAATCCATGACACTTCTCTTTTTGACACAAAACGACAGTTACGACACTTTTCGTACCAAAGTGACAGTTCGATTTAATAAACTTTTTGACAAAGGAATGTAAATGATACACAAATACATGAAAAACATTTACTAATCCTAATCGATGGAGGCTGATCTATGTGATGCAAGCAGGCTTCAGTAATGAGGTACTATTCATAAGCAGCAAAAACAACTAAACAAAACTGAAAACAAGGACAAAAAACCCCAAATTTATTGAATGGAAATAGGTTCAATCAGTCATCGCACCTGGGCTTCACAGAAACAGTGATGCATCACACTTTACAGACTCGGGAGGTGCGACGCATACTGGTTGATAGTGACAGACAGTGCAATGGGCCAGGGAGCTTAGTTGAAGTGGGTTTTGGCTCAAATTTGCAGTTGATTTTAGTGAGTTAAGCTAAGCCATGATGGACAGTAAAGAGAAAAGTATAGAGGAATGATCTTGAGAGGTTACTGAGCTACCAAAAGGGCATCTAGACTACTTGTAAGTCAAATGTTTAATTCATAAACTAAACTAGAGATTGACTAAAGCATCATTCATCTACTATGAAATTGCAGAGCAAGAGAAATTCGAAGGCTACATAGCTAACTTCAGGCTCTGTCTATAGTTTATAAAATAAACAACAACAATGAACAAACATCTATTCGATCCCCAACGGAGTCGCCATTTTGTTTCTGGGAAAACTAGTGTCTTTTTAATCGACTATCCCTTTAGGTTTGGAAGCTACCCTAGAAACAACAGTTCAAAGTAATTCAACAATTTTTTCTATGCACAATATATAAGAGAAGGATGAGAGGACCAACCTGGAACTTCTGCTTAATCCTTCACTCGATCTTTCTCCCCCTTGACAGAGCTTGCAGCTCCTCTTCGTACTTATCCCACTTGAAGAGTACTTATAGAAGCACATTAAAAAAGAACCATCAAAGCATCTTGATCTATTGTAACATAAACAATACAGAATTAGATGTATAATGAACATACAATGGCATTCACAAATAATAGCATTCACAAGTGCACAATTATATGGAAGAAAACTTGAAGAACTTTATTAAATAGAAGGGAGAATTACAACCCAGTTGTCTGATCCAGCATCATCCTCCCAGCATCAATCCCTCTTCTCCTCATGAAATAGCAATGTCACACCAACAATACAATGCTCTTATCTCAAACACAAACTATCAGCACTTCCTTTCAATTCACAATATTCTAGCCTCTAGATCTCTTAGATGAGGGATCCATTTATAGATGTGTACAAGGGTGTGAGTCATATCTGGGGTTTTGATTAGTGTCGTTCCACTTGTTACAATTGATTCCACTTGTTACAATTGGTTCCACTTGGAGCTTTGTTGGATCTTTTACTCATCCCTGGGCAAATTCAGAGAGGCAAGTGTCATAGGAGAATTTTCTAGAAGATTCCATGAGCATCCACTTAGCAAACTGTCTCGGACAATTGTCCATCCTCACCCATCACACCCTATAGAAGACCTAATTAGTATGCATCACACCTAGATAGTGTAGAAGTTAGTATGCATCACACCATGATAGTGGAGCAGTCAGTATGGTCCAGTTTAGGCCAATTCTGGATGGTTCCTAAGGTGGAACTTTTGGGGAATGATGTAATCAGATGACCATGTTCTTTTAGGGTATGACACAACTCTTTTAGGGGTTGAATAGCCCTAGCTTAATGACATATAATATTGGGGTTGAAGTGCCCAAATATGTCTATAACAGTCCTATACCCTCTTTCTCAACCTACCCTAGAGCATGATTTACCTTTATGGTTGGAGGAGCAGGAAGAAGATGAGGTTTATTCTGCCCAACTTTATGCTTTGGAAGCAATCATAGGAGGAGGACAGAAATATGAGGTTGACTTAAATGAACACCTGCTCCAAAGTCCAACTCCTAGTTCACTACCATTAGAAGAAGAAACAAGGGAAACCTAGAACAATCATACAATTGACTTATGCTTGGTCAGTTCCAACCCACTCCGTGTCAAAATCATAGAATATGACCCAGAGAAAACTTTGAAAATTAATCCATCTCTTTCTGCTTTAGAAGAGGAAAAGTTATGCAACATGTTGAAGGAGAACCTAGAAGCCTTCTCTTGGAGTTATAAGGAAATCAAGGGAGTGCACCCCTCAGTGTGTACTCACCACATATACATCAAAGAAGGTCACAAGCCAGTCAGGCAACCATAAAGGAGGATGAATCCAACTCTTAAAGACATAGTCAAAGAAGAACTGCAAAAGATACTAGATGCAAGATTCATTTACCCTATCTCAAACACTAAGTGGGTCTCTCCTTTAGTGTTAGTTCCAAAGAAAAATGGTAAGTGGAGTACTTTTATTGATTATAGGGAGTTGAGCAAAGCCACAAAGAAGGATCATTTTCCCCTACCCCTCATTGACCAAGTGCTAGATGGCCTGACAGGGAAGAAGTTTTTTTCTTTCCTAGATGGATTCAGTGGGTACAACCAAATCCAAATCTTCCCAGAAGACTAGGATAAGACCACATTCACCTGTCCTTGGGGTACTTTTGCCTATAGGGTCCTTCCTTTTGGCCTATGCAATGATCCTCCCACTTTCCAGAGAGTAGTCTTTGAGCATTTTTGTTGAATTATTACATGATGCTGTGGAAATCTATATGGATTATTTTACACCTTATGGTTGTGATTTCCAAGAATCCCTAACTAACCTAGGCAAAGTATTACACAAATTCATTGAAATGAATCTGTCTCTTAGTTCAGAAAAAGTGAACTCTTAATGACTGAAGGGACTATGCTAGGTCATTCAATATCTCAGCAAGGACTCTAGGTGGACCCAAGCAAAATAGAAATATTCCAAAGGGTCCCACCTCCATAAAGGCAAAGAGATGTCAGGAGTTTCTTAGGGTTAGCTGGATACTACCAAAGGTTCATAAAAGACTTCAGCAAGTTGGCCTCTCCTTTGTTTGGGTTGTTGGCCAAAGATTCAGAGTTTATATGGTCAAAAAGTTGTCAAGAGGTCTTAGACATTCTAAAGGGTAAGTTAACCACTGCACCAATCCTTAGAGGACCAAACTGGGCCCTCCCTTTTCATATTCATGCTGACGCCTCACACAAAGCCATAGGAGAAGCCATAAGTCAGAAGAGGAGAAATTTTCTTATGCCATATATTTTATCAGTAAGAACCTATCAAAGGTTGAGCTAAACTATACTGTGCTCGAAAAGGAACTCCTGGATGTTGTGCATTCATTAAAAAAATTTAGGCATTACATTGCAGGCTATCAAACATTTGTGCATATTGATCATGCTGCAATCAAATATTTAATGAAAAAAACAGATGTGAATGCTATAAATATAAGATGGTTGCTTTTATTACAGTAGTTTGATGTAACTATTGTTGATAAGCCTAGTAAGGAAACTGTTGTTGCTAGATTTCTATCAAGGATGAATTTGCCTGCAAGTGAACAAGGAATGGTGGATGACCAGTTTCCAGATGAGCATTTTTTTTCTATTTCAGTTCTCTCCCCATGGTTTGTTGATATAGCAAACTATTTGGTATCAGCACAGTTCCCACCAAACTTTCCCTCCAAAGCAAAGAGAAAGATAGTCAGGAAAAGCACCCCCTTCACCTAGATTGGGGGAAATCTGTTCAAACTTGGCCTAGATAAAATATTGAGAAGGTTTGTAAGAGAAGAGGAAGTCTTTGACATCCTTTTGACCTGTCATGATGGGCCTTGTGGAGGTCACTTTGCAGCAAAGAGGACAACATTCAAAGTATTACAAGCATGTCATTATTGGCCTACTCTTCATTAGGACGTGAAAAACTACATTAGTTAGTGTGATCAGTGCTAGAGGATGGGAAAGCCTACTCCAAGAGATGAAATTCCCCTACAACCTCAAGTGACTTTCGAGCCATTTGACAAGTGGGGCATGGATTCCATTGGGTCTAGCAACCCTCCTTCAAAGCAAAAACAACACATCATTGTGGGCAACAAAAGAGAAGGTGGTTGAAACCAAGGCAATTAAGGTAGCAACAAAAGAGAAGGTGGTTGAGTTCCTAAGGGAGAATGTATTATACAAATTTGGGTACCATAGATAGCTAGTCAGAGACCAAGGCAGATAGTTTACCTCCAGCATGATTGAAGAACTACTTAGCCATCACAAATTCAAGCATATGACCTCCACTCCTTATCATACACAAGCTAATGGGCAAGTGGAGGTGACCAACAGGGAACTGGAGAAAATCTTAACCAAGGTAGTGAGCAACAGCAGGAAGGATTGGGCAGAGAGAGTAGTTGAGGCCACGTAGTCCTATAATACAACATGGAAGACCACCACCGGATTTACACCCTATGAGATGGTCTATGGGAAAAAGGCTTTGTTGTCCATTGAGTTTGAATATAACACATTGAGGATGGTGATGAGCCTCATTATTGAGTAATTATATGGGCCTTAATTGGCCTTAATTCATCTCCTATATTAGTCAAACCAACTATTCTCACAACTTATTGCATGCTTTTGATTATATTTTGTTTATGAAATGAGTTAGAGTTGGATATTTGGCTTTGTGGTCTAATGTGCATATAATGCAGAATAAAAGATAAAGGCAAGGAGAAAGGCAGGTATAAAGGATAAAATCAAATAACTATAGAAAATACCTTGGTCAAGACTCGAATGGAACAAGGTACAGGAATTATGGGAGGTTAATCCTCCTCATATACTACCCTTCCATTTGAATATTCCTCCATCAGCTCGGAGTGCAAACAGCCACATCATGAGGACTAAAGAAGAAAACCAAGCAAGTGAAAGGGACAAAAAGCATTATTCTGTCGTTGGAGACCAAGCCTCCCTAATGGGAAGGAAGTTATAGATTTCAAAATGTATAAATAGAGAGGTTTAGGACCTCACAAGGGTTTAGACTTCATTTGTAAAACATTGTTTTATTTCTGAACTGTAAAGACTTATGAATTTTCTTTGTAATCCATGGTTTCTATAATAAATATGAGTTCTGTTTAAGCCAGCACTGAGTTAAACTTCGAGGGTTGAATCTCTTGGGTTAGGGCCTGACCCAAGCAGCCACAACTCCTCTTTACTGTTCTGTTATTCTAGCATAGAATTATGCTTTGTTTATTTGTTAAGTAGTTTCATGGTTTTTTGATGCATTTGCTCAAGAAATTTTGGTTCTGATTCATTTGGTTAAGAATTTTTTTTGTTCTGTTCATTTATTTGAATAGCTTCTAGTTTCTGCTCATTTGTTTCAATAGTTGCATTTGTTGTAGTTTACTGTCATTTGTGGTTTTTAATTCACAGGTCAGATTAGAGGAAAATATTAATATCAGTTTGTGTGCAGGTGTATCGGCATCATCTCCTCCCTCTAGGACCATGGCTTGAGGAAAAGACCCACTAGCAACCCCAAAAACATAGTTTCTAGTTCACACATAGGTTATGGAGTTTGTTGTTTGAATGCAGTTAGTTGTATACCCTCATTGGTTTTCTCTATTATTTTTCTTTGAAACTGCCTCTAGCACATTCTCCCTCCATCACTTCCTCATCGTCCAATCACCAACAAACCTTCACAATCACCATTTGATTCACTATTTTCTTCAACTGCCGCCTCACATGGAGTCCACCATTCACTTTATGAACTTTAAGTCCCCATCATTGATCTGCCTTTCCTGATCTAACAGTTGTCACTTCACCCGATCACCAACTAGCTTATCTAATCTCCATCATTGATCATCCCCACCTAATCCAATGGCTATCGTGCCATATTGCATGGATTTCTGTCTGACTGTTATCTGCTTGAGAGCATGCGAAATGGGTGGTTTCCCCATCCTACGTATCACTTGGGGAGGTTAATCATGTAAAATTTGAGAAAACCACTTACAACTTTGAGGGCACGTGATAAACAACTTACCGCCCTCTAAACCCACTCCACAATTTCCACACATTCTTTTACTCACATTCTAATCTTTGTTGTCCATCTGCCGATTAGCCTCATCTATCCATCTCTTACCTTCACTCGCACAATAAGATCTCAGTCATTCATTTACTTTTCTCCCTTGTTCACCCATCTACCTATGTAACCCTCTGTTAGGCCCCTATACTACTAGTATAACCCCTTATTGCTATTAGTAAAACCCACTTATTATATTGATGTACCCATATAGTGCCCATTTTGTTACTATTGTGCCCCATAGAAGCCCATTATTGTTATTATTGTGCCCTTACATTATTATTGTTATGTCGGCTCTGATTATGTTATGACCCCTTAGACTTCTATATATAGAAAGGAGGTCTTTTCATTTGTATCATCAAGAATTGTTCATTTATGTAATGTAAAGAGGTTTCCCCCTCAAAGAGGCTGAATTCTAAGGCGTTGATCTATCTTTTCTATCTTTTCTTGAGCTGGTTTCATAACATTTGGTATCAGAGCTTTGGATTGTACGGTTTCACTGCTCCAAATAAGTCATCATGGCATTTTCGCTATAACTTTTTTCTACAACGTTTCAAAAGCTAAAATAAAAAACCATTTGAGAAGAAATCGTGTTGAAACTCGGGTCCAAATGTCAGAACTTTTAGCACTATATTTACGGAGATATGATCTGATGAGGTTGGTCTTTTATGCATACCTCTGAATTGTAGTCCAAACAGGTGAACTGGGGAAAATCGTCATAACTTTCTCTCTAAGCATCAGATTGAAATTTTGTAAGAAGGTATAGAAAGAGGATGGAATTTAGTTTCTTGTATATATTTATCAGTGCCAAAGGTCGAAACAGTGATATGTGGCACTTCATACAAGTTCTCTCTTCTAGAAAGGTCTATAATAAGGTCATCTTGGGAGATTGTGCATAACTCCTTCTTGGAGAATCCTATTTGGATCAGACTGGTGGCATTGGAAAGAGATTGTCGAGGGCTACTATAGGTCACAATTTCAGAACTTAAAGATCCAAAAGTATAGAGTTACATTCATTTCAAAATCGAGATCCTAAAATCAAGAAAAAGCAAGATGAGGAAGTTTGATGGCAAGGATCCGGTAAATTGGATACTTCATATGGAGCAATATTTTGATCTACATGGTGTACCACTATTTCAAAAGGTATGTATTGCATCTTCATATTTAGAACCAGGTCAGTTTTTATGATATGAAGGGCTTTGTTCTCGTAAACAACTTGTTACGTGGTCAATTTTCACGGAGGAAATGATAGCACATTATGAGGATACAAAGAAAAACACCTTCTTTAGAGCAACACCACAACAATTGGAAAGAGTAAAAGGGCTTTGTGACATAGTGGAAAGAAAAATTATGGAAACCAGGAAGCATACCCTTCACAACTATAAAGATGGAAGTGTTGTTTCTACTAGCCTTCCACAACCTACAAGGGTTACACCACAACAATTGGAAGAAAAAAGAGAAAAAGGGCTTTGTTACAATTGTGATAGAAAATGCACTAAAGGTCATAAGTGTGCTGAGAAGAAATTATTTTACATAGAATATGAAGAGGAGGAAGAAAAGGATCAAGAAACATCAAAAGAAGAGGATATACACCAGGACCCCACCCCAGATAAATAAGAAATGGATTAGACCATATCTTGTAAAGCATTGGTAGGAATTACCACTCCTCAAACTCTCAAGATAGAAGGACATATCAAGAAGAAAAAGGTGCAAGAAGTGAAAGATTACATTGAGAAAGAAGAAATGAATCCTACCATATCTTGCAAGTCATTGGTCGAAATTACCACTCCTCAAACTATCAAGATAGAAGGACATATCAAGAAGAAAAATGTTCAAGAAGTAAAATATCACATCGAGCATCAAGAAATGAATCCGACCATATCTTGTAAAGGATTGGAAGAAATTACCACTGCCCAAACACTAGATATAGAAGGACATATCAAGAAGAAAAAGGTTCAAGTAGTGAAAGATCACATCAAGCATCAACAACAAGTTCTCCAACTTTTAAAGTATAACACCACTTCGGTGCAAAATCAAACGAAACAACAAGTAGATCAATATCGTTGTGAAAAATGTTTTGATGTAGGTGATTGGGCATTTTTACTGCTACATCTCAAGCAAGCTATATATGAGAAGGAAATGTTGGCAATAATACATGCACTTAAAAGATGGCGACCTTACCGAAGCGGAAGACTCTTCAAGGATGAGGATGTGGAACCATTGTTTTGTGCTATTTCTATTATACAACCAAATTGGATAAACGAAGCAATGGATGAATGGAAGAAGGACGAAGAAGTATGACCACTTATTCAAAAGTTGCAAAAGATCCCAATTCAAACAATATTGCCAAAAATTGAAGAGGAAGGAAAAATCATCTTAGAACCTAAAGCAGTCACAGAAACAAGAACCCGGCAGCTATGAAATCGATCAATTTCAGAGTATCTCATCAAGTGGAAGAACTTACCCACTGAAGATTCCACGTGGGAGGACAAGAATTTTATACAGAAGCATCAAGAACTACTCAAGTGTTGAGGACAACACATTTTGAAGGAGAGGGGCATGTTAGGCCCCTATACTACTAGTGTAACCCCTTATTGTTATTAGTACAACCCACTTATTATATTGATGTACCCATGTAGTGCCCATATTGTTACTATTGTGCCCCATAGAAGCCCACTATTGTTATTATTGTGCCCTTACATTATTATTGTTATGTCGGCTCTGATTATGTTATGACCCCTTAGACTCCTATATATAGAAAGGAGGTCTTTTCATTTGTATCATCCAAGAATTATTCATTTATGTAATGTAAAGGAGGTTGCCCCCTCAAAGAGGCTGAATTCTAAGGCATTGATCTATCTTTTCTATCTTTTCTTGAGCTGGTTTTGTAACACCCTCCACGATCAAATATTTTTAGTTCATTTCCTTTCACCCAACTAATCCAATGATTCTCGTGCATTGTTTCTCCCTCACACCCTCCTCCCACTAATTTTGAACTCTGATCACTTTTTCCGCCTGAAATCCGACTTAGCCTAATTTTCTTTGTTACTCCTTATTCTAGCTTTTATTTTTTTGCTTCTGCAAACATAGATAATTAGCCTTAGGTTAATGTTAAATTAGCAATTCTTCTTAGCATAGCAGTTTGGTTGATTAAGTTAGGTTATGATGCAAGTCATCCCTTCACATTGTTTTCTTCAGCACTCCAACAAAAGTAGCTCTCCCTTAGAATAAGGTTTGCTCTCCTTCCATCAAATAATTAAATTTTCTTCTGACTCTATAAACAGTGACAACAAGCAATACCTTCACTTCTACTTGTGCATATAGCATTGTCACCTCCAAGTTTGTACGAACACTTGGTTGACAAGTAAAGTTGGTAGCCCTAGGAGTTGCAGCATTATTGTTGCAATACCTAGGCTCATCACTTTTTAGCGTCATTACCGGGGAGGTGTCTAAGTAGAAGCAATTACTGCTCTTCTTCTATTTCTAATCTCCTACTTTATTTTCTTCTACTTCTAATCTTCAAACTTTCTTCCACTAGTTTATTTCTGCAAAAGTAATCTAGTTTCCTTCTTTCTTTTAGTTATCATTAGCTGCTTTCCTTTCCAGTCTGCAAGTACTTTCTAGCTTTAAAGAAAAACCTACAAAAACCAATCCAAAAACATTTCCTTTCATGCTTCGTAAGATTAGGGACAATTCAGGAAAATTCTTGTCAAATACTCCCACTACTTCCAATAGGAAACCTTCTCTCTTCTTCAGTGACGGTGAATTGGAAGACCCTTTAGGTGAGAAAACTTACCTATTTTGGGAACCTACAAAAAAAGAAGAAGTGTAAGAACCCATTCCTACTTAACCAATGGCTAGAAACCAAAATGACAGGAGATATAGAGAGAGAATTGAGAGTGCCTTCCCCATCAAGGAAACCAATGGGGACACTAAGATGAAGAATATAAGCCCCTCTGCTCTACCTCATTTCCATGGTCTGACTAGAAACGACCCTGACACTTTCTTATTTGAATTTACTATTATATGTCGAACCTATGACTATACAACTGATGTGTAAAAGTTAAAACTATTCCCATCTACCCTCAAGGATGCAGCATTTTGTTGGTTCATGGGTTTACCTAGAGATGGCATCACAACTTAGGCTCAGATGCATCAAAAGTTTAACGAAAAATATAGGGATTACTGTAGGCCAAAGGATACTAAAGAAGATATTTTTAGGATGACCATAGGCTAGGATGAATCCCTAGAAGACTATGAAGAAAGATTCCAGCTTAGTTACAAAAGGGCCAAATGCACACTTGACACTGAGTCACTAAAGCTGGTCTTTCTTAGAGGAGTAAGGGAGGATCTTCTGGATACCTTAAATATGATAGCAGGAGGAGATTTCTACCAATTGCCCTATGAGGATATTAAGACTTTCTTTAGAAACAATTCTAGCGTAGCCAGAAAAAAGGGTAGGGGTAATCAACCTATGGCCAGTACATCATCCTCCAACTTATCCATAAAGGGTGAAATTGGTAATATGCTAGAAGATTTCAAGAGTGACATGATGCAAACCCTTGCCTTGCAATTGGACACCATGAACATCAAAAGGAAGTAAGAGGAAGCAAAGAGATCCTTGGCCATTTTTTGTCCTAGATGCACTAGGAGGCATCCTAGCAATGAATGTCCATTACATTTCATTCAGGTTTTCTCAGTCTATGAAGAAAAACACTCCACAGACAAGTGCCCTTCTTTACCTAGACTCCAAGTTGTATATCAAGGAGTTGAAGGGGTCACTGGGCATCTTTGCTACATCAACCAAAGGAGACCTCTTGGGCCTAGACAATACCAGCAGGGTATGCAAGGGCCATCCCATGCATACTACAACCCCAACCAGGCCACTGTTATACTTTCTTGGGGACCCCTTGCTCATCCATCCTGGTCTACACCCCCTCCTTAGTCCTATACATCTCAGTATCAATCTCAGCCAGTCATTCCAACCTTATGGTCAGCCACAACATCAGTGGAATTCAACAATGTTCTAACCCTATTGCCTCCACCACCTACATAACCACAACTCCTGCACTCAGCTCCACCCAAGCAACCCCAAATTCCTACCTAGACAAATCCAAACCCAAACAATAGGCAAGCTCAATAGGAATATAGTGGAGAGACATCATACCCAACTTATGCTGTAGAAATCTAGGAGATTAACCTAAGATTTGGGAGAATTATCCCTAATAACCAACCTCCCTCTCCACAGAGGGAGGTTGAGGAAGAAAGAGAGGAAAGAAACTTGAAAGTAAATCCACCCTTTCCTCAAAGATTAGCCCAACCACTCTAACCTACCCCAGAAGAAACTGAACTTCTGGGAGAATTGAAGAATTTATGTGTAAAGATACCCCTTCTCTAGGAAATCAAAGATGTGCCTATTTATAATAAATTGATTTAGGAGAAGTGCTTCAAACATCCAAGAAGAACAAGAATGGATGCCCCTACCATTAATTTCATTGGGCAATTGTCTGACTTAATGTTGGGGCAGGTAATATGTCCAAAATATTTGGACTCTGGAAGCCCTCTAGTAGATGTACACATCAATGGCACCATTGTGCCACACACTCTGATTGATCTTGGGGTTGCCATTAATGTGATGACTAAGGACATCATGCTCAAACTTAGCCTCCAAGGGTCATTGAGAAAGACCACAACAATGTTGCAACTTGCAGATTATTCCACAATCACCCCTGAGGGAATTGTTGAGGATGTGATGGTCTCCATTGACTCTTGGGAATTCCCTGCAAATTTCCTAGTTCTCCATCCTAAGGCTAAGCTTACTGGTTACTGTCTCATCCTTGGGAGGTCATGGATATCCACAACTAATGCTTACATTAGCTCCAGAGCTGGGAATATGAACATCAAGAATGGGCATATGTCCAAACAATTAGTCCTATACCTTCCTGCTCAACCTTCTCTAGAGCATGATTTACCTTTATGGTTAGAGGAGGAGGAAGAAGATGAGCTTTATTCTACCCAAATTTATGCTATGGAAGCAATCATAGGAGGAGGACAATAAGAGGAGGATGACTTAATTGAACACCTGCTCCAAATTCCAACTCCTATTTTATTACCCTTAAAAGAAGAAGTAAAGGAAACACTGAAAAATCATGAAATTGACTTAAGCTTGTCCGATTCCAACCCACTTAGAGTCAAAACCATAGAATTTGGCCCAGAGAAAACCTTGAATATTAATCCATCTCTTTCTACTTTAGAAAATGAACAACTATACAAATTGTTGAAAGGGAACCTAGAAGCCTTCACTTGGAGCTATAAGGAAATGAAGGGAGTACACCCCTCAATGTGTACTCACCACATATACATCAAGGAAGGTTGTAAGCCAGTCAAGCAACCACAAAGGAGAATGAATCCAACCCTTAAAGACATCGTAAAAGAAGAACTACAAAAATTGTTAGATGGAGGGTTGATTTACCCTATCTATGACAGTGAGTGGGTCTCTCCTTTAGTGTTAGTTCCCAAGAAGAATAGTAAGTGGAGGATTTGTGTCAACTATAGGGAGTTGAACACAACCACAAAGAAGGATCATTTTCCCCTACCCTTCACAGACCAAGTGCTAGATGGCCTGGCAAGGAAGAAGTTTTTTTCTTTCCTAGATGGATTCAGTGGGTACAACCAAATAAAAATCTGCCTAGAATACCAAGGTAAAACCACATTCACCTGTTCTTGGTGTACTTTTGTCTATAGGGTCCTTTCGTTTGGCTTATGCAATGCTCCTGCCACTTTCCAGAGAGCAGTCTTGAGTATTTTTGTTGAGTTAGAACATGATGTTGTAGAGATCTATATCAATTATTTTACACCTTATGGTTGTGATTTTCAAGAGGCCCTAACTAACCTAGGAAAAGTATTACACAAGTGCATTGAAATTAACCTGTCTCTCAATCCAAAAAAATGTGAATTCTTAATGACAAAAGGGACTGTGCTAGGTCATTCCATATCTCAGCAAGGACTGCAAGTGGACCCAAACAAAATAGCCATCATCCAAAGGGTCCTACCTCCACAAAAGCGGAGAGATGTTAGGAGTTTCTTAGGGTTATCTTGATGCTATAGAAGGTTCATAAAGTACTTTAGCAAATTGGCCTCTCCTTTGTTCGAATTATTGGCAAAATATTCTGAATTTATATGGTCAGAAAGTTGTCAAGAAACCATAGACATTCTAAAGGGTAAATTAATCACTGCACGAATCCTGAGAGGCCCAAACTGGGCCCTCCCTTTTCATATCCATGTTGATGTCTCACATAAATCCATAGGAGCAACCTTAGGTCAGGTAAAGGAGAAATTTCCTTATGCCATCTATGTTACTAGTAAAACCTTGTCAAAGGTTGAATTAAATTATACTGTGATCGAAAAAGAACACCTAGCTATTGTGCATTCAATGAACATGTTTAGGAATTATATTACAGGTTATCAAACATTTGTGCATATTGATTATGCTACAATTAAATATTTAATGAACAAACCATATGTAAATGCTAGAATCATAAGATGGTTACTTTTATTGCAGCAGTTTGATCTAACTATTGTTGATAAACTTGGTAAGGAGAATGTTGTTGTTGACTTTCCATCTAGGATGAATCTACCTGCAGGTGAATAACGAATGGTGGATGATCAGTTACCATACAAGCATTTGTTTACTATCTCAGTACTCTCCCCATGGTTTGCCGATATAGAAAACTATTTGGTATCAGCATAGTTCCCACCAAAGCTTCCCTCTAGAGAAAAGAGAAAGATAATCAGGAAAAGTGCCCCCTTCACCTGGATTGTGGGAAATCTATTCAAACTTGACCCAAAACAAACCTTAAGAAGATGTGTAAGGGAAGAGGAAGTCTTTGGCATCCTTTTGACCTGTTATGATGGGCCTTATGGAGGTCACTTTGCAGCAAAGAGGACATCATTCAAAGTGTTGCACGCAGACTATTATTGGTCTACTCTTCATCAAGATGTGAGGAAGTACATTAGTCAGTGTGATTGGTGCCAGAGGATGGGAAAGCCGAGTCCAATAGATGAAATTCTCCTACTAATGGCAGAAGTGTCCCCAGACATGTAATTTTATTAATAAGAAAAAATAATTACATAATTTGATTTTGCAAGAGTTTACACCCGAACAACCAAACACTCTTCCAATGAGCTATTTTTAAGCTCCATGTCCTAACTACCTCTAATTATGGATCACTTATTAAATAACAAGTGTCCATTTACATAAATGCTATTAAAACCAACTAGCTAACAAATCTCCTAAAATAGAGCCTAAGATATGACACATTTGGAGAGTCATATCTCTAGTTACAACAATATGCTAATTCTAAAAGTCTCCATTAAATAATTAAACATTCTAGAATAATAATAATTATTTTAATATCTTAATTAATAATTATTTTATTCTAATTTTATAACCTATGATAAAATTGTATTTTTGGATCATCTAACATTCCCCCCTATGATCCAAAGATACATTACAACAGATACCAATTTCATCCCTGAACTTAGTAAATTTTATTCTGCCAAGCGGTTTTGTGAAAATGTTGGAGATCTGATCTTCGGAAGGACAATAAACTGGCTTGAGGACATCTTTGGCAATAAGAGATCTGATATGATGATACTTGGTGTCCACATGCTTTGTCTTTGAATGAAAAACTGGGTTCTTGGCAAGTTTGATGGCTGACTAGCTGTCAATGAATAATGATGTAGCTTCTGCTTGAGAAATACCCAAGTCCTACAAAATTCGGCGCAACCAAACAATTTCACATGCTACTTCCCATGTTGAAATGTACTCTTCTTCTGCGGAATAAGTGGCCACTGTAGATTGTTTCTTACAACTCCAAGATACTGCTGCTAACCCCATGTTCATTAAATAACCTGGTGTTGATGCTCAATCATCAATACTCCCAGCAAAGTCGGCATCGGAATATCCACCAAGTAAAAAAAATTAGTCTTTCTGTAAAGAAGACCGAAATATTTTTTTCCTTGGATATATCAAAGAACTCTTTTGGCTGCATTCTAGTGGTTGTCTCGTGGTTCCTGCATAAAATGTGAAAGAATACTGACTGCATAAGATAGATCAGGACGAGTATTTGTCAAATAAATCAAGCTGCCAATCAACTGTCTTTAAGTTGTACTGACCACCTTTCCCCCCCTTCAAATTTTGAAAGTTTCAGGTTTTGCTCCATGGGGGTGAGAACAGGCTTGCAATCTTGCATGCCAAATCTCTGAAGAACCTCTGTTGCATATTTACTCTGAGAAATGAAAATATGATGTGAACGTTGGAAGACTTCAACTCCAAGATAGTAGTGAAGTAATCCCAAATTTGTCATCTTAAAACCTGCATGTAACTCCTTTTTCACCTGTGTAATATGATCATCATGGTTGCCAGTAATGATCAAATCATATACATACATAATGAGAATTACCAGATATTTTCCATGTTGTCGCACATAAAAAGTATCATCATATTCATTTCGTTGAAAACCAACTTTCTTAAGGTATTCATCCATCTTTGCATACCAAGCACAGGGAGCTTACTTTAATCCATATAAAGCCTTGATCAATTTGCAGACTTTATGTTCTTGTCCTTCAACTTCAAAACCTAGCGGTTGGGTCATATACACTTCCTCCTGTAAATCCCCATTGAGAAAAGCACTTTTCACATCCATTTGATGAACTTTCCATCCTCTCTGAGCAGCCAAAGTAAGTGTTAAATGGATGGTGTTCCATTTAGCTGTAGGAGCAAAAGTTTCCTCATAATCAGTGCCTTCCTGTTGCGCAAAACCTTTTGCGACAAGTCATGCTTTATACTTTTCAAGTTCTCCCTTTTGATTATACTTAATTCTGTAAACCCATTTGCATCCTATGGGTTTAACATTTAATGGACAACAAACAAGTTTCCAAGTGTTGTTATCAATTACTACTTGATATTCTTCAACCATAGCCTATTGCCATTCTTTATGTTTTACTGCTTCTTTATATGTGGAAGGTTCAGTAAAATCATTTTCTATCAAGGAAAAATTTCCTTCACTTCTATGTGCCCTTCTGGTGCCTGTTTTATTCTGCTCATCAGGCTTTACATCTTTCAAAAGTTGAACTGCCCATTTTGGTAGTTGGTGCTCACTTGTTTGTGCTTCTGTAAAGTCTCCATCATTGTAAATAGGATTAATATAAACTGATGTTCTTCGTTTAGGTGAAGAGTTTGGAGAATCACTATCAGAATAACTGCTACTGCTTGGAGATGCAGATGAACTGCTACAAGACCCAGTTGATGTTGTTGATGTAGATGGACTGGATGACTCATCTTCAAAGGAAGGAAAATCAAGTTCATACCAATTTGGTGAAGTTGGTTGACTCTGCATTTTTCCATTTCTTTTACTTCCCTTACTTTCTAACTTCTGAAGAAGATTTTCAATTTCTTCAGCACTCTTACTATCAGTTTCATCAAAAATGACATCCCTGCTCACAATGAATTTTCCATTGATCAAAAGACGATACCCTTTATTCTCATCAGAATAGCCAATCATTGTGCATTTTAAACTTCTTGAGTCAAGCTTAGTTCGTTTTTCTTTTGGAACTAAGGCATAACATACTGATCCAAAAACTCTAATATGTTTAACTTGAGGTTTGAAACCAAACCAAGCTTCATAAGGTGTGATTCCATCTAAAGAAGCAGTTGGAGATCTGTTTCTTAAGTAGACAGCTGTATGAATTGCTTCTGCCCAATATGTTGGACTTAACCTCTTGAAAGTTAACATGGATCTCGCCATTCCTAACAAAGTGCGATTCATTCTTTCGACTACTCCATTTTGCTGTGAAGTGTAAACATTAGTAAGATGTCATATTATGCCATTTTCATTGCAATAAGTTTTGAATTCATTTGAAGTGAATTCTCCCCCATTATCTGTCCTGAGTGTACCTATCTTTTCTTTGACTTCATTTTCAACAAGTTGGCGAAAAATTTTAAAATTATCAAATGCTTCTAACTTGTTCTTCAAGAAGTAAACCCAAGTCATTCTGCTGAAATCATCAATGAATAGTAATAAATATTTGCAACCACCAAATGAAGTTTGTAGTGGACCACAAACATCACTGTGAACTAGTTGTAGCCAGTTGTTTGCACGCCATGAACTTGTTGGAAAAATTTCTCGACTTTGTTTGCCATAAATGCAATATTCACATTTTGTGTTTTCCCTTTTGAGAGTGGGAAGTCCTTTAACAATTCCTTGTTTATGAAATTGAGAAAGACTCTCGAAATTTAAATGTCCATATCTTACATGCCATAGTCTTACAGGTGAAATACATGTAGTCACTGGCCCTGCAAAATCAGAATGCCTTGGAATAACTGTCCCTTTCATCCGTAACAGTTTTCCATCTTCATAACCTGTCATGACTGTTTTCAAGTTCTATTTGACTGAATTAATATTGACTAAACCATCTTCCATAATCACCTGATGTCCTGCTTGCCGAATCGTGACTAAAGAGAGCAAATTTTTCTTAAAACTTGGTACATACCATACATTGGAAATCATTTTTTCTCCAATTCCAGGGAGAAAAACTTTAACTGCTTCTTTTCCATAAGGAGTATGTTTTGTATCATCAGCAAGAAAAATGGAATTAAGTTGGCAATCTTGAAAATTCCAAAAAAAATCACGTTGACAAGTCATGTGCTATGTTGCCTCGGAATCCAAGATCCAGGCATCTTCATAATCACTTCTAAGATGTGATGAAAATTGTGATGCTGGCGAGGAAGTAAAAACATATTCTGAGTTATCATCATCTTGATCATTTGCAAATTGCGCTGAACGCTGCTGAAACTTGGGACTTTTATTAAGTGAAGTTCGACAATCTTCAGCATAATGGCCAACTTTGTTACATATTCGACACACAATTTGACTTAAGTCTCTTGCTCTTCCTAAATATTGTCCTCTACCTCTGCTTTGACTTCTATGTTGAGATTGTCCTCTACCTTAATTATTATTTCCTTGTCCTTGAAAATTGCCTCTTCCTTGGTTGTTTCCTCTACCTTGATTATTATTTCCTTGTCCTTGAAAATTGCCTTTTCCTTGGTTGTTTCCTCTACCTTGAAAATTATTCCTTCCTAAATTGTTGCCTCTGTTAAAATTGTTTCCTCTGCTTTGGCTTCGACCTCGAATTTGTACATTATGTGCTGCTTGATTCTGATTCCCTCTACCTTTGCCTTGAGAACTATGATTTACTAGTGTTGACCTCTGTGAGAAAAGCATCTTCACCAACTTTCTTCTTCTTCCCAAAAGTTTTATCATGTTGAGTCAACATTTCACAGAGTTCATCAAACTTTAGTTTCTCTAATTTCCTAGTTACTTGTAGAGTCTCCAAAAAATGCATGTAGGAAGAAGGAAGTCTGGCAATTACAATTGTGATCATAAAGCTATCATCAATTGCAGGAAAGCCAGCATTAATAATTTCCTGCCTAATATTCTTAAGTCTTGAGATATATTCAAGAACATCACCGCCTTCAGTTAATTTTTGTTGCAACAATTTTAATTGTAGATCAACATTCTTTGATTCAGACTGAGTATCAAAGAGGTCTTTAAAAGTTTTCAAAGCAGACCATGCATCTGTAGCATTTTCTATATGGACATACATTTCATCATTCACAGAAGATTTAATAAGAGCTAAGGCTTTAGCATTCTTGACTTCCCATTTTGTTAGTGCAGCTGCGTCTGTGGGTTTATTCAACTTAACATCTCTATCACATATACCCTGCCATAATTCATTGTAAATGAGAGTTCTTTCGATGAGACTATGCCATGTTTTATAAGATTTTGTGCCTTCAAGTTTGTCGGAATCAAAAAACAAATTAATCAACTTAGACATTGTAGTGTTAAGACTTCACACCACGAATCAAGCTCCAGAAAACTCAAGATGCGCAACACAATAGCAACACACGACGCAAAAAAACGAACTATCGGGGCTTGGCCTTGACCCTCGAATAGTCGTCAAAACAGGAGAAAATTGACTGAGCTTTGCACTTGGCTCTAGTCAATTTCTCAAATTTTTACAAGGCAACTTTCAAAATTTGACTTTTACAAGAGTGATTTTGCACAATCTGGTAAAAAAAAAAATTTACCCCCCTCAAAGTAAAATTACTTTGAGTTACAATGTGATGATCCCAATTGAAAAATAAAAAATAACTTCTTGAAAAAAAATTACCCAACACACCTTATCTCTCCAATTTACAAATTACAAATAAAAATCTCCTTATTACTCCAAATACAAAATAAGGCACTTATATCTCCACAAAATATTCTTCAAATTTACAAAATGTAATGCACCTTATCGCTCCAAATACAAATGGAAACACCCCTTATTTCCTCAATTACAAAGAGCGAAAAACCATCCTTTCAACTCACAATCTCACCACTTTCATGCATATAAAAATGCATCTCCAATTTCATGTCAAGTAAATCCACTCACTGGGCAATTTCAACAAATGCAGAAGCTCCTTTCAAAAAAAAACATTCACTTATGGTCATAAAACCATAGTCATTCCTCTCGCATTCATCTTATTCCTCCAAATAAAATATGATTTTAATTGCAAATCACAATTACAATTTAAAAAGAAACTCCAATTACCAACTCCACTTTTTAATTTCACCAATCATTAACGCTGACTGGAACGCTGGAAATTACCTTAAAATGTTGGCACACAAACTGGATGGAATGCTGGTTGACTGACTACAAACTACAAATGCTAGTTTGATTACACCCCATGCGGAAATGGCAAGAGCGCTCTCCTTATCTTCTGAGCTACAATCTTCCAAACAACTGGTCCAAGGTTTGCAGCAAACCGAGCAAGACTACTAGCAAACATTTAATATCCAAAATTAATACTCATGTAGCAGAAATTTGGTGTGAGAAGAACATCAAACCTAAGAAGCCACTCAGGAATCCGTACTTCACACTGAGGAACAGAATAATTTCACATTTCCAAATGTAAATTTGTCGTAGCGCTCTTGCAATCATTCACTGGTCAATTTATAATCAATTTTCGGTATTGCGTGACAGCCTCAACGTAGATCAATTCAGAATCATTTCCCATACTGCGTGAATCTTTGCTTTCATTTATGGTCCAAAACGCTTCAGACCCAAGTTCTTTGGCGTTGAAAGGGTTCTTATAGATTTTGTCGGGGGTACGATTATTGGTGCAAAGCATTAATTGAAGAAGAACAAGTAGCAGAGGGAGGGGTGGCAATTTATTGGATAATAATACAGAAATTTTCACTAATCTAGCAATGCTACATTATTTTCACTAATTTTCTTTTTTTTTATTCTTTTATACTAATACGGAAATTGGTTTTCAAATTTAACAATCTAAAAACAATGATAAAATTTCTTTTCTTTTAGACAAAAAAAAGGGACAAATTCCATACCAATCATATGCTGAGCAATTCAATGGAGTTTTGCACAAACTTGTAGAGCTGGAATCTCCTCTTCACATCCACTGCAGCATTACTGGAGCTCTGATACCACAATAATGGCAAAAGTTTCCTCAGACACGTAATTTTATTAATAAGAAAAAATAATTACATAATTTGTTTTTGCAAGAGTTTACACCCGAACAACCAAACACTCTTGCAATGAGCTATTTATAAGCTCCATGTCCTAACTACCTCTAATTATGGATCACTTATTAAATAACAAGTGTCCATTTACAATAAATGCTATTCAAACCAACTAGCTAACAAATCTCCTAAAATAGAGCCTAAGATACGACACATTTGGAGAGTCATATCTAGTTACAACAATATGATAATTCTAAAAGTCTCCATTAAATAATTAAACATTATAGAATAATAATTATTAATTTAATATCTTAAATTAATAATTATTTTATTCTAATTTTATAACCTATGATAAAATTGTATTTTTGGATCATCTAACACCTACAACCTCGAGTGACTTTCGAACCATTTGACAAGTGGGGCATGGACTTCATTGGGCCTATTAATCCTCCTTCAAAGCAAAAATAACAAATTATTGTGTGCACTAATTATTTGACTAAGTGGGTTGAAACTAAGGTAATTAAGGCAACAACAAAAGATAAGGTGGTTGAGTTCCTAAGGGAGAATATATTCTACAAATTTGGGTACCCTAGATAGCTAGTCACAGACCAAGGCAGCCAGTTTACCTCTAGCATGATTGAAGAATTGCTGAAGCATCACAAAATCAAGCATAGGACCTCCACTCCTTATCGTCCACAAGCTAATGGGAAAGTGGAGGGGACCAACAGAACACTAGAAAACATCCTAACCAAGGTAGCGAACAACAACAAAAAGGATTAGGCAGAAAGACTAGTTGAGGCCACCTAGGCCTATAATACAACATGGAAGACCAACACTGGATTTACACCCTATGAGTTGGTCTATGGTAAAAAGGCTATGCTATCTATTGAATTTGAATATAACATATTGAGGATGGCAGCCCAACTAGATTTAGGTCTCAGTCATGCGCAAAAAGAAAGGTTGTTGCATTTGAATGGCTTGGACGAATTCAAAATGCAGGCCCTCCTACATACAAAGATATTTCAGCTTCAGAGGAAGGTCCAACATGACAGGCACATCAAAGAGAAGCAATTTCAAGAAGGAGACTGGGCATTTTTATATGATTCTAGGTTTAAAGATTTTAAGGGGAAGTTAAGAACACGATGGCTCTAACCTTATGTGGTGGAAAGATGCCATGACAATGGTTTAGTACAAATCAGGACTATTGATGAAGAATCCATTCCATTGCTAGCTAATGGACATAGACTGAAAATGTACAAGAGGCCTTTATCAAGACAAGAGTTCATTGACAACATTAATAAGGTAGTGATGATGGTGGAGCAAGTTCTAGCTTCTCCCTCATCTGGTCACTGAAAAAGAAAAAAAGAATAAGGATTCAGGTGAAAACCTCTATGAGGTGGCCCAAGGATGAGAAAAATGAAAAGGATGAGAAGATCCCTGGGCGAAAGCCTTCCTGAGGCACCCAAGGTAGATATCTAGGGTGAAAATCTCTCTGAGGCAGCCTAGGTCTTTTGTTTATATATATAAGAAAAAACATAACTGTTATGTTCAGGTGGGTGAGAAAGACAACTAAGTAGCAAATAGAAGATCCAAAGGGAACCCTGCCTCACATATATTTCATCTCCTGCACTCCTTACCAATGCATCCCTCCATCAATTCTATTGTTTTTTCACTTCACTGCTTCCATTTAGGTGAAGATTGTGTTTTCTAACAAAATCACCTCAACCATTACCATCATCCATGCATCCACATACACTTCTACTGCCTTTGTCCATTGATTACAACATTCTTATAGCACCATCCAGCAACACGATCAAGAATTCTAAGGAAGACACCAAACATTTCCAAGAGGTAATCCAGGAGCTCCATAGTAACAACAACATCAAATCCAAGAGCTCCATAGCAGTAGAAGCATCAAATCCAAGAGCTCCATAGCAGTAGAAGCATCAAATCCAAGAGCTCCACAACATCAGCAACATCATCAGATCTTCAGTCATAGACACTTGCAAAATCTAATAAACCATTAGCGGATAATAGAGGAGGAAGAATAATGACCATCAGTAGCACCTCTGATCCTCGACAACTACAACATGGCATCAAGACCACAAGTAAGTATCCTACTCACTCACTCATATGCATCATTTGATCAAAAGTTGTAAAGGTTAAGAGTTAGTTGGTTTATAAGTGAAAAGGTGGCAAAAAGGAAGTTCTTTAATAAGTCAAAAGAGAATGCAAGAGTCCATAGATACAGTATTTTTATGGCAACCATTTGAGAATGTTTGAAGAATTAAGATTTGGGGTAGAAACACCAGTTCACAAAAGACTCAGCATACCCTATTTCTTGATGCAATCACTCATAGACTCTAGCAACAAAGTAAAGGAAGGGAATTCCCAATAGTGTGCTTGCCATGATTTGATCAAAATCCTCATTGAGGATGCCCTCCAAAACCTCAGTATCCCTATGAAATGGCCAGTCTTCAGAGACTTACCAACAGAGGATGACATCAAAACCCTCATCTATGATATTAGTCCTTTTGTCAGTGAAGAGGAGGCAAAACAAGAAGATGTTACAAAGCTAGATGGGATGAGATGAATAAAGAAGAAACTAATATAGAGGACCATGCTGAAACATAGGAAGAAATTGATGGAGTTGAGAAAGAACAGAAAAAAGAAGAAGATAAGAACAACAGAGAGGACAATTGTAAGAAAAGGAAAACCAACTAGCATGTATGGCCATCCTCTCCTTGGAGGCCATCTAGTGTAGGATGCCAGCTAAATCTTATGCTCTTTACCTCAAATAACAATGGCTGCAATTTCAAATTAAAACACTAGCACAAAGGAGCACCATGCCATTTCAGGACTGCAGACAGCTTATTGATCTTTGTGATCAAAGTGCACTAAGGATGGGGCTAAAATGGTTGAGTTTTACTTGCATAACATGGCCCTCATAGACATGAATAATTGAGATCCTAATGCAAAGCTAGGAGATCTACAAGTAATGGCTTTGGCATCATGGCTAGAACATGAGATGTCAAGGGTTGTAGAGATGAAGGAATATTGGCTAGAGAGAAAAATGAACCTCTTTTCATCAGAGCTAAACAATCAAATCCCATGGCCCTACTCAACACCCATAATCTAATTTAAAATGATCCTCTGCTAGAACTTAGATATGTTGCTGCCCAAGGGCAAGTAATTTCACATTTTGAAGGTATATTTAAGATTCTAAGAGATGATTATATACATGCTTGCTAAAATAGAACAAACTACCACACAGTTTGAAGATCAGAGAAAAGAAGAAGAGGAAAAGAGGCAATGGGAAGAGGTAGAAAGGAAAGCGGGCTTCTATGAAAAAAAAAAAGAGACCACAACAGAAGCATGGGATGTATATTCTACTACCCTACCATTTGAATATTCCTCCATCAGCTCGGAGTGCAAACAACCACATCATGAGGACTAAACAAGACAACCAAGCAAGTGAAAGGGACAAAAAGCAGTTTTCTATCGTTAAAGGCCAAGCCTCCCTAATGGGAAGGAAGTTGTTAGACATTTAAAAATGTATAAATAGAGAGGTTTAGGACCTCACTAGGATTCAGTCTTCAATTGTAAAACTTTGTTTTATTTCTGAACTGCAAATACTTGTGAATTTGATTTGTAATCCATGGTTTTTGTAATAAAGATGAGTTCGGTTTAAGCCACCTCTGAGTTAAACTTCGAGGGCTAACGCTCTTGGGTTAGGGCCCGACCGAAGTAGCCACAACTACTCTTCATTGTTCTGTTATTCTAGCATAGAATTATGTTTTGTTTATTTGTTAAGTAGTTTCATGGTTTGTTGATGCATTTGCTCAAGAAGTTTTGGTTCTGATTCATTTGGTTATGCATCTTTTTAGTTCTGTTCATTTATTTGTAGTTTACTATCATTTGTGGTTTTTTAATTCACGGGTCAGATTAGAGGAAAATATAACTATCAGGTTGTGTGCAAGTGTCTCGGCCTCATCTCCTCCCTCTGGGACCATGACTTGAGGTAGAGACCCACCAACAACCCCAAAAACACAGTTTCTATTTCTTGCATAGGCTATGGAGTTCATTATTTTAATGCAGTTAGTTGTATACCCTCACTGGTTTTCTCTGTTATTTTTCTTTGAAACTGCCTCCAGCATGTACTCCCTCCATCGCTTCCTCTTCGTCTGATCACCAACAAACCTTCACAATCACTATTTGATTCACTATTTTCTTCAACTGCCGCCTCACATGGATTCCACCATTCACTTTATGAACTTGAAGTCCCCACCTTTTATCTACCTTGCTTGATCCGACGACTGTCGCTTCACCCGATCACTAACTAGCTTGGCCGATCTCCACCATTGATCAGCCCCACCTCATCCAATGGCTATTTTGCCATATCACGTGGATTTCGATCCGACTGTTATCTACCCGAGAGCATGCGAAATGGGTGGTTTCCCCATGCTACGTGTTGCCTGGGGAGGCTAATCACTTAAATTTTGAGAAGACCACTTACAGCTTTGAGGGTGCACAATAAACAGCTTACCACCCTCTAAACTCACTCCACCATTTCCACACGTTAGTTTGCCCACAATCTAATCTCCTTCATCCATCTGCCGACTAGCCTCATCTATCATCTCTTGCCTTCACCTATGTGATAAGATCTCAGTCATTCATTTACTTTTCTCCTTTGTTCACCCATCTACCTACGTAACCCTTTGTGATCAAATCTCCACCATTCATTTCCTTTCACTTGACTGATCCAGCGGTTCTCATGCGCTATTGCTCCCTCACGTCCTCCTCCCACTAATTTTGACCTTTGATCACTTTTTTCACCTAAAACCGACTTAGCCTAAGTTTCTTTGTTACTCGTTAGTCTAGTTTTTATGTTTTTACCTCCGCAAACATAGATAATTAGCCTTAGCTTAATGTTAAATTAGCAATTATTCTTATCATAGCTGTTTGGTTTATTAAGTTAGGCTATGATGCAAGTTTAGCCCTTCATGTTGTTTTCTTCATTACTGTAATAGAAGTATCTCTCTCTTAGAATAAGGTTTTCTCTCCTTCCATCAAAGAATTAAAGTTTCTTCTGACTCTATAAACAGTGACAATAGGCAAGACTTTCACTTCTACTTGTGCATATAGCACTATCGCCTCCAATTTTGTATGAACCTCGAGTTGATAAGTAAAGCTGGTAGCCCTGGGAGTTGCAGCATTATTGTTGCAATACCTTGAGTCATCAGATGGCAACCCAACTAGATTTGGATATTAGTCATGCACAGAAAGAAATATTGTTACATTTGAATGGCTTGGATGACTTAAAAATTCAGTCCCTCCTACATATAGAGATAGTTTAGCTTTAGAGGAAGACCTGGCATGAAAAACACATTGAAGAGAAGCAATTTCAAGAGGGAGACTGGGCATTGTTATATGACTCTAGGTATAATGACTTCAAGGGAAATCTAAGGAAAGATGACTCAGACCTTATGTGGTGGAAAGATGCCATGACAATGGTTCAGTGCCAATAAGAACTATAGATGAAGAAGCCATTCCATTTCTAGTTAATGGACACTGATTGAAAATGTACAAGAGGCCTTTCTCAAAACAAGATTACATTGACAATATCAATAAGACAGTGATGATGGTGGAGCAAGTCCAGCTCCTCCCTCATTAAGTCACTGAAAAAGGAAAAAAAAATAAGGGTTCGGGTGAAAACCTCCATGAGGCACTTGATTCCCATCTTTGGGTTGAAAACCTCATGAGGTGGTGCAAGGATGAGAAAATGAAAAGGATAAACATATCCATCGGTGAGAACCTTCCTTGAGGCACCTAGGGCAGATATCTAGGGTGAAAACCTCTCTAAGGTAGCCTAGGTATTTTTAAAATATATATAATATAATAATAAAAGAAAAAAACATAATTGTTATTTGCAGGTGGGTGAGAAAGACAATCAAAGTGAAAAGAAAACCTCCACTCCTTACCATGCATCCCTCCATCAATTCCATTGTTTTTCACTTCATTGCTTCAATTCAAGTGAAGACTGTGTTTTCTATAGGATCCCCTAAATGGTAGATTGGTTAGGTCCCCAAAATTCATACTAGACATGATCTAACCAATCACCTCAACCATTACCATCATCCCTACATCCACACACACTCCTACTTCCTCTGTCCATTCATTACAGCATCCTCACATCACCAACCAACTACATGTTCAGGAAATTCCAAGGGAGACACAAAACATTGCCAAGTGGTAATCCAAGAGCTCCATAGCAGCAGCAACAACATCAAATCTAGGAGATCCACAATAACAATAGAAAAATCAGATCTCCAATCACAGACACCTCTAAAAGCCAAGAAACCATCAGAAGACAACAAAGGAGGAATAAGAATGACAATGTAGAAAATAGACAACGCAACACCTCTAATCTTTGACAACTGCAGCATGTCATCAAGACCAAAGGTAAGTATCCCACTCACTCACTCATATGCATCATTTGATCAAAAGTTGTAAATTTTAAGAGGTAGTTGGTTTATAAGTGAAAAGGTGGAAAAAAGGAAATTCATTTTAGAAGGTGAAGAACCCACAGAGGATAAAAATGGAGTAAAGAGGGATAGTTAGCCATACCCATGGAGTGAGGTAGGCCACCAAATCATCAAATATATCTCATATGAGGGTATATACAGTTTTATTTATGGCTACCATTTTAGGATGCTTTACTAAGATTTGGGGTAGAAACACCAATTCACCAAAGACTCATCATACACTATTTCTTGATGCACTCACTCATAGACTCCAACAACAAAGTAAAGGAAGGGAATTCCCAATGGTTGGCTCACCATGGGTTGATCAGGATCCTCATTAAGGATGCCCTCCAAAACCTTAGGATCCCTATAAAATGGTCAGTCTTCAGAGACTTACCAGTAGAGGATGACATCAAAATGCTCACCTATGTTGTTAGTCCTTCTGTTAGTCAGGAGAAGGCAAAGTAAGAAGAAGAAGATACAGAGCTAGATAGGGATGATATCGATGAAGAAGAAACTAATATAGAGGAACATGATGAAGCAGAAGAGAAGGAGGATGATGCTAAAATAGAAGAGGAAGAAGAAACTAATACAAAGGGATATAATGAAGTAGAAGAGAAGGAGGATGATGTTGAAACAACAAGAGGAAGAAGGCATTGAAACAGAGGAGAAAGAATAGAAAAAGGCCATCCAGTGTAGGATGCTAGCTAAATCCTATTCTCCTTACCTCTGAGAACAATGGTTGCAATTTTTGATTAAAACACTAGCACAAAGGGGAACCATGCCATTTCAAGACTACAGTCAGTTTATTAATCTTTGTGATCAAAGTACACTAGAGGAAAGGGACAAAATGGTTGAGTTTACTGGCACAACATGGCCCTCAAAAACATGAATATTTTGGATCCTAATGCAGAGCTAGGAGATCTAAAATTAATGGCTTTTGGAATCATCGATGAACCATGTGAAGTCAAGGGCTGCAGAGATGAAAAGAATATTGGCTAGAGAGAAAAATGAACCTTTTTTTCATCAGAGCTGAACAATCAAATCCCATCACCCTAATCAACACCCATAATCTAATTGCAAATGATCTTCATCTAGCACCTACATATATTGTTTCCCAATGGCAAGCAATTTCACATTTTGAGGATATTTTTAGGCTGCTCATAGATGATAATGTACATGCCTGCTAAAGGATATGGAACACACTGCCACACAACTTGAATATCAGAGAATATCACTACCCAAAAAAGGTTGAGAGAGGCACTCAACAAGACACCTATGTATAAGGAAATTCATTTTAGAAGGTGAAGAACCCACAAAGGATAAAAATGGAGTAAGGAGGGACAGTTGGCCATACCCACGGAGTGAGGTAGGCTACCAAATCATCAAATATATCTCATATGAGGGTATATACATTGTTGTTTATGGATACCATTTTAGGATTCTTTAAGAACTAAGATTTGGGGTAGAAGCGCCAGTTCACCAAAGACTCAGCATACCCTATTTCTTGATGCACTCACTCATAGACTCCAACAAAAAAGTAAAGGAAGGGAATTCCCAACAATTGGTTCACCATGGGTTTATCAGGATCCTCATTAAGGATGCCCTCCAAAACCTTAGGATCCCTATAAAATGGTCAATCTTCAGAGACTTACCAACAGAGGATGACAACAAAACCCTCGCCTATGATGTTAGTCCATCTGTCAGTGAGGAGAAGGAAAAATAAGAAGAAGAAGATACATAGCTAGATGGGGATGAGATGGATGAAGAAGAATCTAATATAGAGGAACATGATGAAGCAGAAGAGAAGGAGGATGATGCTAAAACAGAAGGGGAAGAAGAAACTAATACAAAGGGACATGATGAAGCAGAAGAGAAGGAGGAGGATGTTGAAACAACAAGGGGAAGAAGGCAATGAAACAGAGGAGAAAGAATAGAAAAATCCATCTAGTGTAGGATGCCAGCTAAATCCTATGCTCCTTACCTCTGAGAACAATGGTTGCAATTTCTGATCAAAACAATAGCATAAAGGGGAACCATGCCATGTCAAGACTGTAGTCAGTTTATTAATCATTGTGATCAAAGTACACTATAGGATAGGGCCAAAATGGCTGAGTTTACTGGCACAACATGGCCCTCATAGACATGAATGTTTGGGATCATAATGTAGAGCTAGGAGATCTACAATTAATGGCTTTGGAATCATCGATGAACCATGAGAAGTCAAGGTTTGTAGAGAAGAAAAGAATATTGGCTAGAGAGAAAATTGAACCTTTTTTTCATCAGAGCTAAACAATCAAATCACATGGCCCTAATCAACACCCATAATTTAATTGCAAATGATCCTCAGCTGGCACCTAGATATCTTGCTGCCCAACAGCAAGAAATTTCACATTTTGAGGATATGTTTAGGCTGCTAAGAGATGATAATGTACATGCCTACTAAAGGAGATGGAACACACTGCTGCACAACTTGAATATCAAATAATATCACTCCCCTCGAAGATTGAGAGAGACACTCAACAAGACACCTATGTATAAGTAATCAATGCCAAGGTTGAAGGTCAATTGGATAGGCCTAGAACTTAGTCCACCACTACTCCTAGGAATGATAGAACGGGAAAAAGAAGAAGAGGAAAAGAGGCAGTAAGAATAAGTAGAAAGGAAAACACGCTTCTATGACCAAGAAGAAGAGACCATAGCAGAAGCATGGGATGTTAGAAAGGCTACCAAAGCCATGAAGGACATGGACATTGACTAAGTTGCTCAGAGAATGAGCAACACTTTCAGTTGGGGGGTGATGATGAGCCTAATCATTGGGTAATTATATGGGCCTTAATTGGACTTAATTCACCTCCTAGCTTAGTCACACCAACTATTCTCACAACTTATTGCATAATTTTGATTATATTTTGTTTATGAAATGAGTTAGTGTTGGATATTTTTCCTTATGGTCTAATGTGCATGTAATGTGGGAATAAATGATAAAAGCAAGGAAAAGTGTAGGAATAAAGGGTAAAAGCAAGGAACTGTGGAAAAGACCTTGGTAAAAACTCAAATGGGACAAGGGAGAGTAATTATAGGAGGTAAATCCTCCTCATTTACTACCCCTCCATTCAAATATTCCTCCCTCAACTCGAAGTGCAAACAACCATCACTTTGAAGACTAGAAGGCAACAGAGCAAGTGAAAAGGACAGAAACTAGTTTATCTTGAGTGGGGAACCTAGCCTCCGTAATTTTGAAGGAAGTCATTAGAGGCTTCAGATGTATATGTAGAGAGGCTTAGGACCTTAGTAGGATTCAGAATTCTATTGTAAAAATTCTACTTATTTATGAGTTGCAAGACTTGTGACGGTTTGTTCTATAATCCATGGTTTTCATAATGAGAATGAGTTATGTTTTAAGCCAGCTTTGAGTTAACTTAAAGGGCTAAAGATCTTGGGTTAGGGCCTGACTCGAGCAGCCAAAGCTCCTCTTTATTGTACATGTAGGCTAGCATAGATTTTTGGTTCTATTCATTTGTTTAAGTAGCTTTATGGTTCTGTTCATTTGTTTAAGTAGCTTTCTGGTTCTGTTCATTTGTTTAAGTAGCTTCATGCTTCTATTCATTTACTTCAATAGCTACATTTGCTTTAAGTTTACTTCCATTTGTGTTTTTTTAATAGGAAGGTTAGCCAGAGGAAAAAGATCACCATAAGGTTGTCCACAGGTGTCTCAGCCTCACCTTATCCCTTTGGGGCCATGACTTGAGGAAGAGACCCTTTAGAAACCCCAAAAACAGAGGTTTCTAGTTCTCGCATGAGCTATGGAGTTTGTTGTTTAATGTAGTTATTTTTTCACCCTCACTAGTTTTTCTATCATTTTCCTTTTAAACCTCTTTCAGCACGTTCTTCATGCATCACTTCCTTGCTGTCTGATCTACAACAAACCTTCACAATTATCGTCTGATTCATTATTTTCTCCAACTACTACCTCACATGAAGTCTTCCACTTTATGAACTTTTATCTCCACCGTTGATATGTCTCTTGATCTGACAGCTATCGTGACACCTCAACACTTTATGCGCTTTAAAACCCCCATCATCAATCTACCTCACCTGATCTAACAACTATTGTGTCACCTGATTGCCAACTAGTTTGGCTGATCTCCACCGTTGATCAGTCTCACCTAATCCTACGACTATCACACAATCTCACGTGGATTATTGCACGATCGTTATCCACCCGAGAGCACATGAGAAAAGTGGTTTTCTCATGCTACGTGTCACGCAATAAGGCTAATCATGTGAAATTTCAGAATTCCTCTTATGGCAATGAGGGCACGCGAAAAACTACTTACCACCTTAGAAACCTGCTCCATCATTTCCACACATTTCCTTTTCCTGTGATACAATCTCTATCATCCATCCTCCAGTTGATCATGTCCGTCCATCTCTTGACTTGATCCGTGCAATAAGATATCAACAGCTCATCGCTTCATTACCCTATCTGTCCATCTCTTGACTTAACCTCTGCAATAAGACCTCAGTCGTTCATCATGTGCGTTTACCCTGTTCATCCATCTAATCACTTAAGCCTTCGTGATAAGATCTCCATTGTTCGTCCTGTTCATTCGCCCAGTTCATCCATCTATCTACTTAACCTCCACGATAAGACCGCAGTCGTTCATCCTATGCATTCACCCTGTTCATCCATCTAGTCACTTAAGCCTTCCCAATAAGATCTTTTTTATTCACTTTCTGTTCATTGATCGATCCAATAGTCCCTATGTGCTACTGCATCCTTATGTCCTCCTTTCATTGATTTCGACCTTCGATTTCTCTTATGCTTGAAAACTGATTTAGCTTAAGTTTCTTTGCTTACACTAACTTCTATTATCTGTTGTTGTTTCTTTTGATTTTGATGTAGAACATATGGATATGAAGACAACATATCTTCACAGGGATTTGGAAGAAGAGAATTACATGAAGCAACCTAAAGGTTTTGCGGTGAAGGGTAAGAAAGAACTGGTATGCAAGTTAAAGAAGTCTCTATATGGGTTAAAACAGTCACCAAGGATGTGGTATCAGAAATTTGATACATTTATATGGGGACTTGGCTTCACCAGAAGAAAAGTAGATCACTGTGTGTATTTCAAATTAGTTGGTGACCGTTTTATTTATCTGGTCTTGTATGTGGATGATATGTTGCTAGTTAGAAATGACAAAGAAATTATCCAGGATTTGAAGACCCATTTGTCCTCCAAATTCGACATGAAAGATCTTGGTGCTGCAAACTATATTTTAGGCATGGAAATTAAAAGAAATCGGACAAAGAGGAAGCTCTTGTTAAACCAAAGGAAGTATGTCGAGACAATATTGAGGAGGCTTAATATGCAAGCTAGTAAACCGGTGAAGGTTCCTATTCCTGTAGGTGTAAATTTATCTGTTGAACAGTGTCCCAAGACATAAGAAGAGGAAGAGGACATGTCCTGTGTTCCATATGCAAGTGCAGTCGATAACCTAATGTATGCGATGGTCTGTACTAGACCAGACATTGCACATGTAGTGGGAGTATTGAGCAGGTTTATGTCAAAACTAGGGAGGAGAACTAGACAACAGTGAACCCAGTTTTCAGGTATTGGCATGGCACTAGTGATTATGGTTTGTGCTACCAAGGAAGACTATGATTGGACAGAGTGTTGGATATTCGAGGCTTTGTTGACGCAGGTTGGGCTAGAGATGTAGATCCAAGAAGATATACAAGTGGGTATGTGTTTAACCTATTTTGAGATGCAGTCAGTTGGATGAGTAAGAAACAATCTGTAGTGCCACGATCAACTACAGAGGCAGAATACATGGTAACTACTCATGCAAGCAAGGAAGTAGTTTGGTTAGAGATTGTGTTCAAGTACGGGGTTAGTACATGGAGCTATAAGGATAAACTGTGACAGCCAAAATGCAATTTTCTTGGCAAAGAACCCTTCATATCATTCAAAGACAAAGCACATTGATGTTCAGTATCACTTTGTGAGGGATATAATAGAAGACAAAAAGGTGTTGTTGGTAAAGGTGTACACTTTGGAGAATACTACAAATGCATTGACAAAATCTGTGAGCCCTAAGAATTTCTCTTGGTATAGATAAACAATGGCCATTTTAGGGATGGATAAATCACTAAGCTCTCTTGTGGCCCCCTGTAGAAAGAAAACAACAAGTGGGAGAATGTTGGGTTGTGTTATATTCTTTCCATGACTAGCCCACATAGTTAATCGGGGGGTTAGAAGGGGGGTGAATCTCCCCCTTCGTTGTGCTGATTTCATAGTGGGGGGGTCACAGGGGGTTTGAAGGGTGCAAGTAACCCCACTATATGTTTTTGGACCCTATATCAGGTTGGGCAGACCTACCTATGGTTTTGTGCATGATTTTTGCATATGGTTTTGGATGCGATGGTTTTCGGTCCATGGTATTGGATGCTTCAGCATGTATAAATATGTATTGTAACATTGAAAGGAATATAATGAAAATTCAAGCTGGTAGTCCCAGTTTTAGGATCTGAGGGAAAATCTCTATGTATATGTGTTTTATGTGTTATGCTCTTGCTTTATTTATTTTCTGTGTTGTAGAATTCATATGCAGGTAATTTATGTACGGGGTTAAAATCTACAATGGTCATCCCTCCTACCAAGCAAGTTGGCCCAGCTTCTAGAAGCACCCATTCGGCCTCTCAAGACACTATATATAGGAACCATTTCATCCTCCTCCAAGGAAAGTAATGTAATGCATCTTCCCATTTTAACCTAATTTCACTGGCCTACCAAGGTAAACATGAGACCAATATTTATTATGACATGATCACCTCCAAGCTCTAGTTATGGAAGTGGAGCCAAAAGATGAACAACTCGCAACATACCATAAGGCTACAAGACACTCACGAGCTAAAGGACCACCCTAGGTGACCAAACCCTGAGTTGAGACTCTTTATCACTACCCTAAGCTCACAGTCGCATGCATGAAAAGGTTATGGTTTGGTTATAGGCTTCCAACCACATACACAACACTACCTCTATGTGGTTATGACCCAACTTTCCCAGTTTAGTGGATGAAGTCCTAGGATTTGAGCCACCTTTCGAGGCTAGCCTCCAAACCATTGCTCATAATTGGCTATAACTTTTCAGAATGATAAATGAAATAATGACAAATCTTTTCATACAAAACTTGAATAAGAATTGACCTAGGACATGCCTAGTCCATAACATGCATTTCATTAAACATATGGAAAACATGTAAGATACAGTTCATGAATGCATATCTAACCATAAATTGAGAGTATTCATTTTAGAGTCACTGAGAAGGATCTAAGCATTCTCTAGCTAGTTGTAATATCACTTATTAGTCGATACATTCATCAACCAATCATATATTCATCAAACATGTCAAGAGACTTAGACAAAACACATCATATAACCAACATATAAACTAAAAAATAACCAACATAGAAACCATGGAAACTCAACCATAATATCACTAACATAATCACTATAAGTATTCATGAATCACAATAGAAAAATGGCTCTTATTAACATATGAAAATGCCAACCAAGTCATAGACTTCCACGTACCACCCAACCATAGATTGGGCTTAACCAAATCTCTCCTTCATCCAATCACCCCCATGCCATATTCCAAGCATGAATGTGGGATCTTATGGAATAAACGAATACAAAACCAAAATAGGGCTTCCAAGGGACAAACCACCTCAACCCTCAACCACAGTGATTCCATGTCCATGATCAAACATCACTAACACCAACCAGATCGGTCTTTACCCAAGCTGTCCAGGGCTCCAAGAACTAATAACTCAACCCAGATCCTTCGAGGGCTCCAAAGCGTTTGTCCAACCCAGCTCTAGGGACTAGTAAGTTAACCCACCATGGGCTCCAGATTGTTTCTCCCAACCTAGGCTCCAAGACTAGTAACTCAACCCAAGTTGTTCCAGGGCTTCCAGAGTGTTTTTTCCAACCCATAGCCATAATAACATGAGCACCAATAAAAAAATAAATCAAGTGGAAAAACCCACAATGTCATGGTTATGCATGAAATGGCAAGGAAATTATAACACCATTGTCAATCCAGGAAGATATCTATACCAATGACAACACATAACAAGAAAATCTCATGCATGTACCATGCATCTAGAAATTGGTAAGGAAATCACACATGCAACCTGCTACCTGCCAATTAATCCAGTTGTAGTTGTTGATCCATTTGTTTCCTTGCACACCCTGCTTTTCTTTGCCTTCTTTCTACAAAACCAAACTTATGCTAAAGTTCCCCAAGCATGCTCTAAGAATACTCTAAATTTGCAAGAGTATGAGAGAAAGAGAATGAAATGGAAGATCCAAAACTGAACTGAAAAAAAAAATAAAAATAAAATAAAAAAATAAATAAAAATAAAAATAAATAAAATAAAAATAAAAATAAAAATAAATAAATAAATAAATAAATAAATAAATAAATAAATAAATAAATAATAAATAAATAAATAAATAAAATAAAATAAAATAAAATAATAATAAATAATAAATAAATAAATAAAAAAAATAAAATAAAAATAAAAATAAATAAATAAAAAATAAAATAAAATAAAATTGATTCTCTAAAGCCTATTATCATTGATGCCTCTATTTTTTTCATTTTCCTTCATTTTTCCTCTAATTTCCCTTGCATGCAAATATGTGTCTCTTAGCCTTTTTCAATGCCTTTGCCAATATCCTTAGCCATAAATAAACTGAAAGTGATCTCCACTACAATATTTTACCACCATTCAACTTTGAATATGTGTCCCATGACCTTAGTCTTATATTTGGTTTTACATGGAAAATAAACCAAGGGTTATTACAAGTAACTTTGTCCATATGAGGTTAGTGAAGAGGATGAATATGATGCTAGAAAAGAAGCATATTTGAGACCAGGGAAGAAGCATATCAGAGCCCATCGAAGAAGATATATTTGAGGCAAAAAAAAGAAGAATATATGACAGAATTTCTAAATTTATCTAAGGAATAGAATCAAGTTTTTCTTGAAGAAGAATAAGGTCAAAGTTGATAAGCGGAAGATTGACTTGTCTTGTGGGTAGTTTGACCAGGTGTGACCAGTGTTTTTAGTTTAACTTTATGTTTAGATTTATCTCTTTTGGCTTGAATAATTTCTCTAAGGAAAAGGTTGTTGGGTTTTTTCCCCATGTGGGTTTCTCAGGGTAAAAAAAATTGTGTTCTTGTTTAGCTATCTCTTCATGATCTTACTGTCATTTTCTACTATTGATGTACTTTGTGTAATTAATTTATCATGAATGTGAATGTAATAAATATTAAATTAATAAAATCATAAGAATTAATTATAAGTTTGAAAAAAACTACGAAAAATTAGCATTCACCTCCACTCTTGAGTTGATTTTCATTTGTCACTGACACTAGCACCCTCTTATCCTCATTTGTGTGCAAGGGCTTGGAAATATTTTCCCCTTTAGATTTTGATGCATTTGAAAGAAAGATAAAAGCATATATAGGCACAAATTAGAGAAAATATAAAATGCAAGATATTTTTGGGACAAAGTGCATAGAAAAAAGCCCATTCTGAGCTCTAACGCACTCATTAGCCATCACCCAGCTCCTAGCATATTATCTTCTCTTTAAATAAAAGGAACTTATGAATGTCCCAGCCCTAATGAGAAATAAACTACTACATCTTTGAGGGGTGTTGGAAAGCATCAAGCAATATGGTCACCCAAGTTATGCAAGAAAAACAAATCATTAAAATAAAAAGTGCACCAAAGGGGTGGTAAAAAGAGGGAAAGAAAAGGGGTACTTGGGCCCCATAATTGCTCCCTCCTCACATCATAACACTCAAGATGTCAAACCCTATTTATTTTGTACTATGATGATGGCATCTTCATTTAAGTATTTCCCATTCCATGCTCATATTTATCATATGCACCTATGGATTGATGTGCCTTCCTACGAATTTTCCTTCCCTTGGTGTTGGAAGCACCTGAGAGGGCTAACTAGATTCGCATCCAAAACATAAGTGCAATAACTTTCCTACAAATAATCAATTGAAAATAAATTTCAATGAAAATCTTGTGCGAAGTATTATGGTGCCCCTTCTATTAAATATGGTCCACTGTGATACTTTTATGGTTTCATTACCTAATGATGTTGATCTTTTTATCGCTAAGGGATAATCTTGGCTGCGGGAAAAACCCTAAGGTAACCTCAAACCAATTTTAGGTTGAAAGTTTTCCCTTCAACCCAGAGAGGGATCTCTCTATAAAACTCAACTACTCTATGGTCACTGTAGTAGTAGGTTTCATAATTGAGTTTGGTGGCCAGATTTAGTTTATAGGATAAAATTGGTTGGATTGTTTACAAACCAAACCATTGGGCATGGATTCCAGTTTTAAACAAGTAAAGCGACAGATCCAATGAGCAAGCTATAAAAGCATGATAGTAGCAAATCCTTTTACTGTTTGAGAAATTGGAAGAAAATAAATGAAATGAAACAAAGTTTATAGCTGACTAAGGTAACAAATACTAATGGATGATAAATACAAGAAAGGAGAACCAATGAATGCCAATCTTAGATACTAACATTTTCAAGCATGAAAGAAAGTTTTTATAACAAAGAGGAAACTGATAGGGAACTACAAGACATGAGTTTCCTATAAAATTCTCATTAAAAATTGTAATATATTCAAGACTGTTCAAATATACCAGAATGCAAATGTTTTTCAATAAAAGACAATCCTTCTTCATTCATCATCAATTGTTTTATAGAACTTACATGAACTAATTTCAAAATAATAGTCTCTATATTAATTACATTAATCTAAGATATATAAATATCTTCAAGTTCATGCATGTAAATAAAACTTAAATACATTTAGTTTTTCCTAAAATAGCTACAGGAAAATATGTTGATATATAGGTCAAGTGAAATATCTTCTCAAATTGTCTTCCTTGGAAATAGAAATAGTTCCCCAACCGATGGCACAACATCCTACATGGAAAAATAGATGCCTCTGCGAAACAAGTCCAAGTTTCCTCCAAAACTGCTTTTATTTTCATCCTTTGTTTCATTCAGATCTCCTAGTGAAAAAATGTTGATATTGTTGCTGTAAACTTCATTGGTTTTATGTTTTGTAGCTTTTTCTGACAGCCTGACTGCCAACATTTTATTTTCCACCTATTTCAAAATCGTTGACAATGGGAAGGTTAGCATTTTTAGCTATCCGAATTTCGCTAAAAACAGAGATGTTAATGCTCTTGGTTTGCTCCAAAATTGCTGATAGACTGATTGTCGACTTTCATCCCTGTATCATTTTTTTATCAACAAGCACACAATTTCATCCCAAAATAGTTGATAGTAGATCTGTCAGTTTTATAAAAAATGATGACGATGGGAATGTTAGCTTTCTCGATTATTCTAATGCATGCAAAAACTAAAAGGCCAACTATCAGCAATAAAATGAAAACCCTGTTTCATGGAATAGATAGGAAAGGTTCCAATTTTAATCCCCCAAGCCTCTTAGCTGAGGGCACTAGCTACACTGAGAAGTACATCCACCTTCTCCAGTCATTTTTTTTTTTGCCTCATCTCTATAGGACCCCTCTTCACAGCTTTGTCTCTGCTCTTCTTAGATCCTATAACCTTCTTCCTGTTAATGATAAGGTCCTTCAGTGACATATTGTCAACATCAATCACTTCTTTGGCCAACTATGGGTTATTTCTGAGTTTGATTTTGTATATTAATTTGTTTGTTGGCCTTATATGAGGTCCCTTGCCACCCTTGAAAACTTCGAACAATGTCTCCTCCTCTTGGGTCTCAACCTCTTCTTATTTTCCTTTAGGAAACTCTGTTTTAATTGTGTCTTCCAGGGTGGGTTCGAAAGGTGGAGTCCCAACCTAGGAAGAGCTGATATTAGTAGGTAGGTTTACAAGGGATGCAGGGTCTGGTTTATGGAGACTGACAATTTTCCTCTAGTAGGCTTTGGGAATCTTAGGGCTAGAGGATGTATATGGAATTTCTATGTTTTATTGGCTGGGAGGTGGCTCAATAGGGGCTTGAACTTTAGTTTTCTTCTCCTTTTTGGTAGCCTTTGGTCTGCCTCTTCGTCTTTTAAGGGGTTGAGGTTGAAAACCTCCCCAAAAAAGAAAATGGCTCCAAGTCTTTTCTGCCCTGGCTAGTTAGTTTTCAATTAACAATTTTATCAGGGCTTTGTGGTATATGAAATGGGAGGATGGATCTATGCGGGCCCTGAACATAGATACCATATGTTTAAGGGTTTCTAGTAAATAAAAACATGGATTAATTCTGATTTGACTAGCAATATGTGCAAGGAAATAAAAGTGGTAGAGGTCACCTGATTAAACCTTCCGCCATAGGTGAAATATTGTTGACAGAGGCATAAAGGGACATCTAATTTGTCCTAAAACCACTCCTTTTGAACTTCGACCCTCTAATTTCTCCCCCTGAATTATTCTTTGAAAACAAAAGGGACATCGATCCCTGCCAACACATGACTGTGAAAAATATTCTCTCCATCTACTAGTAAGGTTGTGGCCTCAACAATGGACTACTATGCAACTGAAAACAACAAGCCTCCAAAATCCACGCAATTTACATCACACCCCTGACCAAAATATTGAGGCACTACATTGTGGTATTCAATATAGCTGTTGAAAAATTCACTCCAACCTGCTTGTTGAAACAACTGATGAATTTTGGGGTATATGTCCAACAATTCTGGCGCTTTGGGCTTAGGATTATTTTCTTTCCCTCCTTTCCCATCACGTTGTGTGGTATTCTCAGGATTTGATCCTCAATCCCTATGAGAAAAACGATTTTCAATGCCAACTGTGACTAACTCCGAACTAACAAAAACAAAATATTGATGGTACATGGTAAAACAACTTGACATGTGGATGGGATATTACAGTTGGCGAGTGAATAATCATGGAGTTTTAGTTTATGGTTATGAATGGAGTTTGTATCATACGGTGAAATAATTTTGAATGACATTCACTCATAGCAGTAGAGAAAAAATGATTAACTAGTACTTTTTATCCCTTAAAAACAAATAAAGACACATTTCAAATGATATTGATGACATTGACGTGGTCAGTATAGTCGTCACTTTTTAAATTTAAAATATTCTTTTGGTGTTGACAATTGGCTTGTCAATCAAAATTAAATTGTTGATAAGCCTATTGTCACCGAATTTCTTCACAAGACCATATCGGATCACTAAAATGATCGTAGCCCCACTATCAGTAATTTCCCTGTTTTATTACAACTAAAATGTTGACACTGAAACTGTCAGCATTTCTTGATTAAGAAAAAAATGAAGTTTATTATGATAATTGATTTCACCTGGTAATGAGGGTATGTCTCTAGTGTTTTCACCTAGATGTATTGTATATCCCTTGAATATGGCTTGACACATTTGTATCACCTTAAAGAGGATGTCTGGAGTAGCATGAGAACACATATGACCTTGCAGCTTTAACATTTCCCAAATGGACATGAGTGTTGGGCCTTGAGGATCCCTCAAATGGATGCATGACACCTCCTACATCTCCAGATGTGAAAATGTTGATCTAAGAAGTTAGTGGATTATCATGATTGATAATGTGCCCTAGAGGACCTAGAACACCTCTAGGATAGCCTTGCACCTTCTTGGCGGGCGTTTCCTTGTTCTAGAACCCATTGGAAGGTGAAGATGACTTGAGACACTTTGGGAGGTCTAGTACACTCTTTGATGATGACATCTTGATCTAGGGTTGCAACGTCACCCAACAAACCCTAGGATGATGACGTGGGCCTTCTTGATGATGACATTTTGGATGAGGAATTGTAGCTTGGAGATGCACCTTTTTACATTATTGAGATGTCTTGGAGTGAGGATAACTCTTTGACACTTCTTGGCACGTTGCATGATGGATATGCTCACTTTCTAAGGATTATGTCATGCTGGAGAGCTTCTTTTCCCACATGTATGGAAAAATGGAATTATTTATCATTATGTAAAGCTACCTTTAGGTCAACTTGTAACCTATTAGCCTTGTTTAATGCTTAAAGTCATGTTTTAGGGATTTTAGTGTAAATTAAGACATATTCAACTTGGTTTCCCTTATATAAATAGAGGGAGGGCAAATTGTCTTGGATCATTATCACACATAATTAATTCTCTCTTGCAAAGAGTGTACACTAGTTCTTCTCCTTCACTTGGATGCAATGGCTAAATAGGGAATGTGAATTGTCTTTGGGAGGATATGTTTTGCATGGAGAGACTTTCTATGGATTGATGAAGTGATGTTTGCATCAATAGTGTAAGTTTAATGTTATTTTTCTTCCATGCCCCAGCTAAGAATATGAATCACAAGGTGAATTTTACCTATGGTTGGCTATAACTATTTTCACATAACCTAATTTCTAGGTTCACAAACAATTTTCCACCTAAAACAATCCCAATCCACAAGTCACTTTCCCCATCAACCCGCAAAACCCAAGGAATGGTATCCCCTTCCTTTCACAGTAGTCCTTCGAGCTATCCCAGTTCCCTCCAGGGATTTAGCATGGGTTCGCTAGGAAATCTCACTATTGGGATTCTAGGGATTCTTAGTTGTATTTAAATTCATCGATAATAACAATCACCATTATATACAATATTCATTTTCTTCATAATTCACAATTGTAATTTAACATAATTTCCATGGAAATTTTAAGTTAATATACACATACATAATGCAGATGTTGACACCCTATCTAAGGAAGGTTCTCAACAAGATCAAGGCTTTTGGAATATCAGCGAGTCCATAGATGCAACAGTTCATTTTTACCAACATTTGTCTTTCATGGATTTTTTATGGTCATGCATACTTATCTAGATCGTTTTTCCTGCTATGGTTTTTTTTTTACATATTATTTGATAATGGAAACTTTTTATTTTTGTCAGGCTACAATCTTTATATACATTCTTTATAGGGCATCAAGTACTACTTAGACATATGTCATAATATATGTTGTTTTGTCTTTTCATGACTGATGTACAATTTTATTATTTTGGGACTAATTTGGGCTAGAGGACCTCCACTTTTACAATCAAGTTTTTATTCATGATTTATATACTGCTATCATGGTGAAATGCTTGTGTAAGAATGTGGTTTACGTAACTTTTTATATATCTTAATAAAAGGTTTACAATTTTTTCTATGGAAACACACACACAAATATATATATATATATATATATAATAATATATACTATATATATATATATATATTATATATATATAATATATATATTATATATATATCCTTTGTGTCCTATTTCTAGGGTTGATGTGTCTCATGTCAGCTACATATTTCCATGTTCTCCATGTCCTATGTCATCGTGTCATGTGACTTAGGTGTCTACCATGTTACCAAAACCTATCCTTCCACTTTCTATATTGGACAGGTTTTCAGTAAGGAAACTCTCATAAAAACCCAAACAAACACTTCCAGGAGGTTTCTTTATGTGCCATGGAACACACACACAAGCACAAACATAAAAAAAAAAAGAATTAGGATATGTTGTTTATAGAAAACAATAGAATACTTTCTAATGTTATGAATTTTTAATAATTTATAATCGCACACACACCAAAACTAAAATAAAAAATAAAAACAGAAGGTTACAAGGAAAAAAAATGGTGTTTCCAGATTTCCTAAACTTTTCAAGGTGGTGTTTCCAATCATCATCCCCCTTTCATAAATCATACCTGTTTTGACTTTTCAGGTGACAGGTGAATTGATTTTCCATTATATTTGTGCACATATGTTGTCAATTTGCAATACCTTCTTCCTTTCTTCATCTCAACTTGATTTTCCCTTTTCTTTCTCCAAACCCATAGAGTTATATTTTTCTAGTAGTAACTACCGTCACATCATTTAATATTTAATTGATGTGTTATTGGTCTCCTTGCTCCAAAGATCCTTCCTTGACAATTCTCTTCCTCTATTTTCTTGACTCATGAATCTTCAATAATGAACATTGACATCCTCAAAACCAATATTCCGTAAGATGCCATCCTTCTCTGTCAAACCCACATATTCTCATTATTTCATGCCATAAGAGGTGATTGCAAAAATGTGGTATAGACATAGTCCTTGTCCTAGACTTTAAATAAGCTAACAAAGTATCTACAATCCTGACCCTGCTGTAAAGAAGCTTGGTTTCTCACTTTTCAATTTTCCCAGCAATATAAAGGCAGGCTTTCACCTTAACAAGCTACGATTCTAAGAGGTCTTATCAACCTAGTCTTCAGGAAAATTTCCATGTCATAAAAAGACAAAACAACAAGTGCATTAAGCCTTTAATAACTCTTTTCCCAATCATTATGTCCTTTGCAACAATCCTTAATTTGACGTCTTACTCAAGTAACTACTCACTAAATATTTTTCACTGTAGTAGTTTGGAATTAGGTTGTGATGGTATGAAAAAAAAAACACTCTAATAAAAATTAGGAAAATATCTCATTCAAACAATTTTCCTAGCAATTAGTTTAACAGTTTGTGTGTTGATTATTAGTTGTAAATTTTAATTTTGGGTTGTTACATATGGTATCAGAGTCATGTTGCAACCCTAAGGCTTATGTGTCATGGATATCCAATTTTAGTTAAGACGTATATGAAAAATAAATTATCAACTTTGTTAAAAATCTATATAGTTTTATGTGATTGATTAGATAAATTTATAACAGACTTCTCTTCCCTTAAAAAAAAAGAAAAAAATAAATAAAAAATTGGAAGTTATATTCTTATTTTATAGAATTATTCTATTATTTAATTTAGTTAGAAAGCTAATAACCTATATTTCATGGTTTTTGTTTCTATATTTCAATATTATGGAGTAAAGACATACTTGAGTTTTATCAACCAACATAGTATTAAAATTAAAATTAAAAAAAAAATGCATATATATAGAAATCGTCAAAATCGATTTAATTACGATGATTGTTTGACATGATAGTAATATTTTATGTATTCTTATCAATTTTGCCAAATATTTTAAGATATTAAGGATTGCTAGTTTTGTGACCACATCATCTTGCCACTAGGTATCCTTTATTATTATTATTATTATTTGGTGATCAGATCCTGAGATTCATTCCACTCAAAGTGTTATACAACTATTGTAAAAATTAGGGGCCACACGTATTGAACCCATGACCATAAGGTAAGCGATTTGCACTCTAGGCCAGCGAACGACATGGCCACCAATGCTCTTTCATCATTGATAGTTCCAAGTTTCATTCCTACTTTGAAAGATAGTTGATTCATAACATATTTTAACAGTTGATATTCATTGTAAAAACATAACTAGCTAAACATAGTTAATGCAATCAAGGGGATTTGCATTCCCCGGTATGTGGGTTTACTCAAAACAACATCATTCTTGTAGTTGTGCAGATGCAACAAATATTCAACACTCTTCCACACTATATACCCTAACTACTGGTCGCCAAAGGAATTTGTCAAAAATAAAACATGATAAATATTCATCTCTAGTATGTTCAAGTTCAGTAGGTAATCAACTGTACCCTTTATAAGATGTACGACTCTATGTGTTTTAGGTATTTAAAAGTGCCTTGACTATTGTTATAGTAATAAAAAATAATAATAATTTTTATTTGTATATGATAGTAAAATTTATGTGGTTCTTATAGGGAAAATAACTTAGGATAGTGAATGTTTAAAATCAAGCATATAGGAAGGAAAATAATTGAGGACAATGAATGTTTAAAATAAAGTATAGAGTATTGGTTATACTTCGTGATTTTAAGGTATTTTTAATTTTTTTATATATATTTCATGTTTTTTATTTTTAGATTTCAATATTATGGAATAAAAGGTATACTTGATTTTTTTCACCATATAATCTTAAAATTTTATATTAAAAAAAAACATATATAGAAATCATCAAAACTAATTTAATTACGATGATCGTTTGACATGATAGTATATTTTTATGTATTCTTATCCATTCTAGCAATATTTTAAGATATTAGAATAGTTTTGTTTGTGACCGCATGAGTTTGCCACTAGGTACCTTTATTATTTATATAATATAATTTTATTATGAATATATATATTATTTTGGCGATTGGATCCTGAGATTCATTCTGCTCAAAGTGTTATATAATTATTGTAAAAATTGGGGGCCAGGCATATTGAACCCATGACCATAATGTAAGAGATTTGTACTCTAAGTCAACCAACGACATGGCCACTAATTTTCTTTCATCATTGATTGTACCAAGTTTCATTTCTACTTTGAAAGATAGTTGATTAATAAGATATTTTAAAAATTAATATTCATTGTAAAAACACAACTAGCTAAACATAATTAATGCAATCAAAGGAATCCACATTCCCCACTAAAAGAGTTTATTCACAACAACCTTGTTCTTGTAATTGCGCAGATGCAACAAATCTTCAACACTCTTCCACACTAGATACCTTTCTAATAGTCGCCAAAAGAATTTGTAAAACACTAAATGTGATAAATATCCATCTCCAGTACATTCAAGTTGATTAGGTAATCAATTGTACCCTTTATAAGATGCACGACTCTACGCTTTTCCCATTTAAAAGTGCGTTAACTATTGTTAGAGTAATAAAAAATAATAAGATTTTTTATTTATATATCATAGTAAAGTTTATGTCGTCCTTGTAAGGAAAATAATTTAGGCTAGTTAATGTTTGAAATAAAGCATAGAGGAAGTAAAATAAATGAAGATAGTGAATGTTTAAAATAAAGTATAAAGTATTGGTTACACCTCATGATTTTAAGGTATTTTTAAATTTTTATTATATAGTTCATAGTTTTAATTTTTAGATTTCAATATTATGAAGTAAAAGATATATTTGAGTTTTATCGTTTATATAATATTAAATTATATATATATATTATAGAATTGTCAAAAGTGATTTAATTATAATGATGATAGTATATTTTATGTAATTTTATCAATTTGATTAAATATTTTAAAATATTAACGATTGCTAGTTTTGTGACCACTCAGGTTGCACTAGGTATTCTTTATATTATTAATAAATATTATATTATGAATAGTGTCTTGTGTTATATATGTATGTATGTATGTATGTATGTTATGTATATATATATAATATATATATATATATATATATATTATTTTGGCAATTGGATCTCGAGATTCATTCCGCTCAAAGTGTTATACAATTTTTATTAAAATTGGTGGCCACGCATATTGAACCCATGACCATAAGGTAAGAGATTTGCACTCTAGGCTAGCCAATGACATGGCCACCAATTTTCTTTCATCATTGATTGTACCAAGTTTCATTTCTACTTTGAAAGATAGTTGATTCATAAGATATTTTAAAGGTTGATATTCATTGTAAAAACACAACTAGCTAAACATAGTTAATGCAATCAAGGGGATCCACATTCCCCGCTATGTGGGTTTACTCAAAACAACCTCGTTCTTATAGTTGCGTAGATGCAACAAATCCTCAACACTTTTCCACACTAGATACCCTAACTACTTGTTGCTAAAGGAATTTGTAAAACACAAAACATGATAAATATCCATCTCTAGTACGTTCAAATTTAGTAGGTAATCAACTATACCCTCTATAAGATATATGCCTCTATGTTTTTAGCATTTAAAATTGCGTTAACTATTGTTAGAGAAATAAAAAATAATAAGATTTTGTATTTATACATGATAGTAAAATTTATGCCCTCCCTATAAGGAAAATGATTTAGGATAGTGAATATTTTAAAAGAAAGAATAAAGGAAGGAAAATAATTTAGGATAGTGAACATTTAAAATAAAGTATAGAGTATTGGTTATACTTCATGATTTTAAGGTATTTTTTAAATTCTTATCATATAGTTCATGGTTTTTATTTTTAGATTTCAAAATAATAGAGTAAAAGATATACTTGAGTTTTATCACCAATATAATATTAAAATTTATATATATTATATATATTATATATATATAGAAATCGTCAAAACCAATTTAAGTACGATGATTGTTTGACATGATAGTAATATTTTATGTAATCTTATTAAATCTGCCAAATATTTTAAGATATTAAGGATTGCTAGTTTTGTGACCACATGAGCTCACCACTAGGTATCCTTTTGTTATGCTCTTGACCTGCGAGAAGATGCCAAAATACCAAATATGCGAAGAAATATACGTAGAACACAGAACAATAAGAAATAGCAGCATGTATTTTATTATTTAGAATGGAAAGCAATGTTCACTTGCCTCTTCGAGGGGGCAACCTCTAATAGAGTTGGGCTCAATTACAAAATAAGACACGACGCTCCTCAAGGGGAGTCTCTATCCTTTATATAGGATTCATACATGCAATACCATGGGTCAGTCTCATGGTTCTTATTAATACCATGGCCCATCTGCAACTAACTATGGTCCCTTCTTTAAATGCGGGTCAACCACTTACAATTATTAATATGGGCTTTATTGACTCTTTAACTAACTATAACTATGACTCGAACCTATTACATAAATAAGGGGGTTAGGGTTAGACCCTAACATGCCCTTCCCCATAAAAATAGCCTTGTCCTCAAGGCTGAAGCTATGGAAACTGCTGAAGAACAGTGGTCAGTTTCCAGGTTGCGTCTTCTAGAGAGGTGTCTTTCCACTTGACGAGGACTTCCTTGATCATGCAGTCGTGTAGGTGTCGTTCTCGTGTGTCAAGAACCTATTCAAGTTGGAGCCAGATTGAACCTTCTTCATCCAATTCTGGTAGACTAGTTTGAATTCTGCAATGGTTCCCAACCACTTTCTTGAGGCATGAGACATGGAACGTGAGATGGATTTTTGCAGTGGGTGGCAAGGCTAGCTTGTAGGCTACTTCTCCTATACGCTGAAGTATTTGATATGGTCCATAGAATTTTGGAGATAATTTCTGACAACCCTTGCCTTTGAGTGATGTTTGTTTATATGGTTGTAGCCTCAAGGATCCCCTTCTTGAAATTTGTGCTCTGAACGATGTTGGTATGCCTATTGTTTCATGCAATTTTGAGCTTGATGGAGATTCTCTTTGAGGTGGGCCAGCATGGTTGCACGGTTCTGTAGGAGTTGATCCATTGCTTGTACCTTCAAGCATCCCTAGATATAATAAGTAGGTGAAGGAGGGAGTTGACCATAAATTGCTTCATATGGAGTCATTTTTGTGGTGGCATGATAATTAGTATTATACCACCATTCAGCTAGAGGTAACCACTGTACCCATAGATGTTGTTTTTCTGAAGTGAAACACCTGAGGTAAGTCTCCAAAAATTTGTTGACTACTTTCATTTGACCATTAGTTTGGGGATGACAGGAAGTACTGAGTTGTAGTTGGGTACCTTGTAGCCTGAAGAGTTCCTGCCAAAAGTTACTAGTGAAGATCGAGTCACGATCAGACACAATGGAAGTGGGCATGCCATGCAATTTGAAGATCTGGTCCATGAAATATTGAGCCACCAAAGATGGTGTAAAAGGGTGTGGTAGGGTGCAAAAATGAGCATACTTAGAAAGTCTATCCACAACCACCATGATGGCTGACTTATTGCCTGACTTCAGAAGACCTGTAATGAAATCCATAGAAACCTCCATCTAGATTGAGGCAAGGATGGGCAATGGTTGTAATGTGCCTGGGGATTTGATTGTTTCTCCTTTGTGGCATTGACACACATCACACTCAGCTACACAAGTAAGAATGTTCTTTTTCATGCCTGTCCAAAATAATGAACGTCGAGTGCGAGCATAAGTCTTCTGAAAGCCTGAATGGCCTATAGTGGGAGATGAGTGAAACTCTACCAAAATGCGATTTTTAAGGGTGGATGTTGGTGATATCACTAATTTGTCCTTGTAGCGAAGAATATCATCCTGCAAAGAGTAGCCCTCTGTGGAATTTGGATCCTCCTGCAATTTATTAATGAATCGGGAGAGCAAAGGATGTGAAAACCATTCCTTGCGAGCCTCTTCAATCCACTCTGGAGTGGGAAGAGAGATTGCTAGCAGGGTGCTTTCCTCCTCAAATTGGCATGATAAAGCATCCGCTACGACATTTTCTCACCCTTTCTTGTGAATTATCTCATAATCATATCCTAACATTTTGGCTATAGGCATGCCTCAAAAAGATATTTAAGGCTTTGATGGTCTGTGTGGATTTGGAAATGCCGCCCTAATAAGTATGGTCGCTAGGTATCCACTGCATGTAAGATGGCCATCATCTCCTTCTCATAGGTAGATTGTCCCAAATTTGTCCCACTTAGTTGTTGGCTAGTGAAGGCCAAGGGACGACCTTCCTGCATTAAGACAGCCCCAATACCTATACCTAAAGCATCACATTCAATCACAAAAGATTTGGTGAAGTCGGGTAGTGCCAATACGAGAGTGGAACACATGGCCTGTTTGAGAGCTATAAATGCTTGTTGCGCTTCATAATTCTAGAGGAATGAATTTTTCTTGAGAAAGTGAGTGAGGGGTCTAGCAATGCGAACATAATTGCAAAAAAATTTGTGATAGTAGCTAGTGAGACCCAAAAATCCTCTCAAGCTCTTCAGGGTCTTTGGTTGAGGCCAATCCTGCATTGCCTGGATCTTTTTGGGATCCACCCTGACACCTTCATGCCCCACAATGTGCCCCAAATACTCAACTTCTTCCATGCCAAAAGAGCACTTGGACAATTTGACAAATAATTTATGCTTCCGGAGCAGTTGCAAGAGTAGATCTACATGCTAAAGATGTTTTTCCTAGGTGAGGCTGTAGATGAGGATGTCATCAAAGAAAACAAGGACAAATTTTTTGAGATATGGTTTGAGAAGGTGATTCATGAGGCTCTGAAAAGTGGACAGGGTGTTACAAAGACCAAATGGCATGACCAGAAATTCATAATGGCCTTCATAAGTTCGCAAAGCAGTCTTTGGAATGTATACTTCATTCATGTGAATTTGGTGATAGCCCAAGCGAAGGTCGAGCTTAGTAAAGAATTGAGCCCCATTTAGTTCATTCAGAAAATCATCAACAACCGGGATGGGAAATTTATCTTTGTCTGTCAACTTGTTGAGGGCCCTTAAGTCTTGACACATACGCCATTCCCCATATTTCTTGAGCACCATGACCACAGGTGATGAATAAGGACTAATGTTAGGACGAATGACACTGGCTTCCAGGAGTTCCTTGATGATTTTTTCATTTTCATTCTTTTGGGCGAAAGGATATCTATATGGGCGCATATTTGGTGGTTGTTCCCCTAGGACCAAAGTAATGCTATGATCATGTTCCCCTCTCCAGGGTGGAAGCTCATGAGGCTTGTCAAAGACCTGCATATGGTTGTTTAAGACCTATTGCATCTTAGGATGAATATGAAGAGAAGTGGGTTTGAAGGCCTATATGGCATTAAATTGGGCTCTAACTCCATGGTGGCCCGTTTTTAACATTTTTTTCCATCCTATGCGAGCTGATGATAGAAGGAGCACCTGCCTGGAGTCTGCAGAGGGTATGTGTGTGGTTATTCTGCTTGAAGCTCATTTATAACTCCTAGAATTCCATTGTGATTGGGCCAAGTGTGTAGAGCCATTCAGCACCCAAGGCAATGTCACACCCACCCATGTTGATGGAAAACATGTGGGTCTTTGGGTGATAATCCCCCATTTGAAGTTTGACATTTTCATAGTGGCCTTCACTTTTTATTGTCCCCCCATCAGCAATCTGGACCTAGAAATTAGAGACTGCTTTGACAAAACAATGCAATGCTTCAACGACTCTTTGATGGATAAAGTTATGCGTACTGCCACTATCAATCAAGACTAATACAGGGTAATGCTTAATAAAACCTCTGATTTTGAGAGTTTGGGGAGAAGAAATTCCCAGCAAAGCATGAATTGAGATAACTGGTTCTTCAGGTGTAGCTGGGAGCTCATTGTTCGGTTGGTTATCCTCATCTTTCTCCTCTGGTCCCTCCAATGGTGGGGCTTCCTCAGATGAACTGTGATCAGTAGCATCAATTCGAAAGAATTTGGGTTCCTTGCATTTATGCCCCAGGGAGCATTTCTCATCACAGTGGTAACACAATCCTTTCTTTCTTCTTTCCACCATTTCTGCTGGTGACACCTTTCGAACCTTAAGTGTTTGGGTAGTGCTCAGAGCCTAGGTGGGGCATCCCTTAGCTATGAAATTTGGACGAGTCGATTGGGCTGCTAACGCACGTTCTACTTCATGAGCTATCTTGCAAGCTGCTAGCCATGAGACTGGGTGTTGTAGTCGGATGTGGGCTTGTATGGCCCCTTTGAGACCACTGATAAAACATTCCAAGTAAAATTCTTCTTCTAGACCTCCTATGTGGAAGGCTAATGCTTCAAAGGCTTTAATATATTCTTGCACTATGCCAGTCTGTCAGAGCTTAGTAAGACGACCCAAAAAGTTAGATTCATGGTCAAAGCAATCGAAAGGGATTTTGATAATATCTGCCAAGTCAATGGCATTGCATAGCAACGTTGATGCAACTGCCACCATTGCCATCTTTCTTGGTCCAAGTACAGGCTTCCCACACTTAGCTTAGTTGCATCATCTCTGATGTGATTCAATGTGAAATATTTCTCCATTTGTGCTAGCCATATGGCCGGATGAGAGCCATAGAATTTATACATGTCCATCTTGGGTGGTCAAAGCTGGGACTGTTGGTGGTTTCCATAGAAATGAAGAGAATGGCTAGACTTTCCCTCAAGGTTTTCATTAAAAGCATATGCCTCTAATTGTTCCCCCGACTTTCCCTTTGTGATTGTGTAAGTTAAGTTGTGGATCTACTTCATTGATGCCTGCAACGTTTGTTCAAGGGTGTTGATCTTCTCATTGGCCATAGCTTGAGCTCTGGTTTGTACCATGCACTGATCCGGTGCACTGGTCGTTACTATGAAAAAAAATTGGGACCACCCGAAATTTTGACGCTGACAAGTGAATGGTACCACCTTGCAAGTATATACATACATGTATATACTTTAAAAGTATTATAGTTACTTAAGAAATTTAAAGAGAAAATTTACATGAAAGTAGCTTTTGCGTCATTATGTATTAAACGAGTTATAATGAAATTTGATTTTTATAAGTTTAAATTGGTTGGGAACGTTATTTTTGTGAGATATAATGAATTTTTCTTTTACTATGATTTATGGTTATTTTAGGCATAAAAATGTTGTGCATTTAGTTATGGTTAGGATGATGTGGTAGTTCCTAAGGATCGGTAATTTTTCATGCTTTTGGAAACTAGGGTTGATTGAGGAGATTCTCTTCTTAGCATATATATATGTTACCATGTTTTAATTTATGTTTCATATACTGGAAAAATACGTATAAAGAGATAAGAGCTTTACAAAATAAAGGAAATTTTCTAAGATGGATGCCTAATGATAGCAATATCAAGTTATCTAGGATGGAAGAAGAAAGGAGAAACTTACAAATGTTTTTTTTTATATTCAAAAAGATGATGTTATGTTCTCATGATGGTATGTGAAATTTGGCATATGGATTATTTTATATGATGTTATTATTATCACTAATGCACTGGTTGCATGTTGAGATGTGGTGATTGACAAGAAATCTATAGAAAATCTTATAAAAGCTAGTGCCATTTTCTAAATCAAGAGACAATAATCTACTTTTACTCTTTACAGCGGAAGCCCATAAACATCGAGTAAACAATAGTAAATAGAGGAATAGAATCAAATGCACATAACACAATAAATATCTGGGGAAAACCACAACTCAAAACCCCACTATCTTTTTTGTATTAATCCGGAAAATCAAGATGAAATTACAATGATTGTTCTCTCTGGAACAATCCCAACACTCAGAAAATTCAATATCTAGCTCATAAGCAAGCTCAAGGCCAAAGCTTAGCCTCTTCACAAACTATCAAAGTCTTTATTACGATGTGTAATTCCTACGAAGAATATCTTGAATTTAAAGGGAAAAAAAGCCTCTAAAAATAGTGCAATCCCTCAAGGATCAGTTCCTGATTACATGCATTAACATTGCAACTCAGAAAAATCTAAAAAAATAGTGCATTGTCCCTGCACTCTAGTCTCAACTGGGTCTTTCTCATAATCGACATGCATGAGCTTCTGATGAGTAAATATTCAATTAACTAGAGTAGCACTACTGGAGTTCACAAGTGTCACCACTAACTGTTAGCTCACTATTAGTTCTCTCAATCAGTTTGAGAGCTAATTTATTTGAACTGGCTCATGAAACTGAATCTTCTATTTTACAACTCACAATTAACTAATGGTGGACTCCTACAAAGTAGGGAGAACATACACATGACTTCCAAAAGACTTCCAACATGAATTTCTTAAGTTAAGTAAGTTTAATAAATTTAATTTAACTATTTTAAGTTGCTATGAGAATAGAATTCAAATTTAATTCACATTTTAATTCAAGGACAAATTAAACTAGAATTTCTTGTTTCCATTTCTCAACACTACCTCTCAACAAGAGATGGATTATCAACTACCTTGATCCTATATTCGTGAAATTGAATTTACATTTTGACAATGCCTTTGTCAAGATGTCAGCATCTTGCTCCTACATGGTAATGTAATCTAACAACATGATTTGCCTCAATACACAATCTCTGAGATGATGATACCAGATTTCAATATGCTTGGACTGATCATGAAAGACTGATCTTTTAGAGAGTTTGATACAACTCTGATTATCATAATAAATAATTGTCGGATCCATCTGCTGATCAAAAAAACCAACCAGGATCTTCCTCATCTAGAAAGCCTCACATGCTGCCTGACTTGCATCTATATACTTTTCCTCTGCCGAACTAAGTGAAAATGATCTTTGTTTCCTATTGTACCAAGAAATTGTCACTGACAAAATACTAAAGATACCTCCTGATGTGCTCTTCCTATCGGATGGACTCACTACCCAATCTACATCGGTGAAGCCTTGAAGCTTCACTCCCTCTGTCCATCTGTACCATAACCCAAACTAAGTAGTGCCTATGAGGTATCTCCATATATGCTTTCCCAACTTCCAATACAACTTGGTAGGCCTAACCATCACTTGACTAAGTTGGTTAACTGCATAACACATATTGGGTTGTGTGTTCACTAAGTACATGAGTGAACCCACAAGTTTCCTGTAAATAATAGCTTCCACTACTTCCCCTAAAGTAGCATCCTCCTTCCTCCAGTTACCATCTAGAGGAGTCTCCATGGGTTTACAACTCTCCATGCATAATCTCCTAAGTATCTTGTTGGCATACTTGCCTTGAGATACAAATAACTCCCCATTTCCTTGCCATACCTCCATGCCAAGAAAGTAATGCATGAGCCCCATGTCCTTCATCTCAAACTCTCTTGCAAGGTTGTCCTTGCAAGATTTGATGCGTTTCTCATCGCCTATAGATCATCTACATAAAGTACAATGATAAACAACTTACCTTTCACCACTATGTGATACAAGGTTACCCAGTGATGTAGCTATCTATCTTAGTGTACCAAGCATGGGGTTCTTGATTCAACCCATAAAATGCTCTCTTGAGTCATCACACATGCGACTCATGGTCCAAGATTTGAAAATTGTCGGGTTGCTCTATGTACACCTCTTCCTTAATCATGTCATTGAGGAAGATAGTCTTCACATCCGTCTGATGGATCTTCCAACCCATCTATGCTGATAGTGTCAAAATAGATATGATAGACAAGTACCTTGCAACATGAGCAAAGGTCTCATCATAGTCAATCCCCTCTACCTCTATCTTATAGAGATTATGAATTTGAATCACTATCTTCTTTACTTTACCTATGGCTATGTGTCGAAGGAATGCCTTTCCTTTTAAAAAGATCACATCATAGCCTCTATCCTCAAGCATGGCAATAGATACCAAGTTCTTCATCATTCTAGGTACATGCATAAAACTCTTCAAGGTGAGTGGAGCCGCATGCTCCCATTGAAAAGTAATTGTGACCACACCATTAACACTATACTTATCGTCATCACCCATCTCAATATGCTTCTTGAGATCTTTCTCCTCCAGTTCACTAAATAACTCTTTGTCGCTAGTCACATGGAAAGAAACTTCACTGTCTAAGTACCAGACACTTCCCATCATTGAAGACACCATGCATGCAATGAGGGAAAAGTCCAATCCAAATTGGGAGGCCAAAGCCTCACCTACTGCTCCTCCTGAGGACTTCTCCTTGGACTTATTCAATGGGCAATTTGTAGCAAAGTGACCCATCTTGTGACAACGAAAGCATTTAACTTTCGTCATGTCATTCTTCTTACCTCCATGATAAGAATATGATTTGGAATGGGAAATTTTATCTTTCCCCTTAATCACCTTAATCGCTAAGGCACGGTTCTCTTCATTATTAGTCTTTGATGAAGAGTCATCCCTGGTGTTCCTCCTAATCTCATCCTACATCAAATCTGACCATAGTCATTCCCAATCTGGCAGCTTCGCCCGACCATTGATAGAGTCCTAATAACTATGCCAACTCTTTGGGAGTCCAAGAAGAGCAAGGCTCACCATATCCTCCTCAGCAATCTTGATTCCAACACTTCCAAATTCATCCTGACATTGAGTGAACTTGGTCAAGTACTTTGGAATCGTCTCACCTTTCCCCATCTTGATTTTATGAAGTTTATCCTTCAATGTTAACTTCCTTTGATCACTGTTATTCTGATACAAGTTCATCCAATGTTTTCCACATAGCATGTGGGGTTTCCTTTCCATGGAGACTCAAGACAATATGATCTTGAACTCCCTCAAGGATTATCCGCCTTGCCTTCACCACACACTTCTTCTAAACCAAGTTATGTGCATCAATAGCTGCTAGCTTAGAAATTTCTTGTTCAACAAATTCCTTCAAGCCATTGTCCTCTAGCACAACCTCCATCCTATCCCTCCAAGCTATGAAATTCGAGTTGCCTTCCAATTCATACTAAAACCTCAACCCATGGAATGCCATCTGCTGATCCTAAAGTATGTATTGCAAATTTGACTTTCACCTATAACCTAGAAACTAAAAAATTCGAAATATATTCTTTAGGGTTGATTTTAAATCAGCGACATCTCCCTCATCTCAAGGAATCCAAATCTGCAATTTGTTTCTATAAATTTTTGCACAGAAATTCTCAGATCTGCTTTATAAACTCTCAACCCAAAAAACAATCTTGCTCTGATACCATGTAGAAAATCATGTAGTTTCACAAGCTAATGAAATTTTCTAAAGAAAGAGACAAGAATCTACTTCTACTCTTTACAACAAAAGCCCATAAACATCGAGCAAACAATAATCAATAGAGGAAGAGAATCAAATGAACATAACACAATAAATATTCGGGGAAATCTACAACTCAAAACCCCACTATCTATTTTGTATTAATACGGAAAATCAAGGTGAAATTACAATGCTTGTTCTCTCTAGAACAATCCCAACACTCAGCAAATTCAATCTCCAACTCATAAGCAAGCTCAAGGCCAAATCTTAGCCTCTTCACAAGCCCTCCAAGTATTTATTCCAATGTGTAATTCCTATGAAGGATAACTTGTATTTAAAGGGAAATAAAGCCTCTAAAAATAGCACAATCCCTCAAGGATCAATTCATTATTGCATGCACTATCAATGCAACTCAAAAAAATCTAAAACAAATAGTGCATTGTCCCTGCACTCTAGTCTCAACTAGATCTTTCTTAGAATCGACATGCATGAGTTTCTAATGAGTAAATATTGAATTAACTAGAGAAGCAATGGTGGAGTTCATTAGTGTCACCACTGACTGTTAACTCACTATTAGTTCTCTCAATCAATTTGAGAACTAATTTTACTGAACTAACTCATGAAACTAAGTCTTCTATTTTACAACTCACAATTAACTCACACTGGCCTCCTACAAATTAGGGATAACATATACATGACTTCCAAAAGACTTCCAACTAGAATTTCCTAAGTTAAGTAAGTTTAATAAACTTAATTTAACTATTTTAAGTTGCTATGAGAATAGAATTCGAATTTAATTCACAGTTTTATTCAAGGACAAATTAAACTGGAATTTCTTATTGCCATTTCTCAAAAAAATCCGCAAATGGGCTAAGAGGACCAATTTGTTTAATGATCTTGTGGGAACCCATACTTGCGAGTGAGAATATGTAACACCATATGGGTTGGGGACAGACTCAATCAATACTACATATGTTAGTGGTTATTTTTCCTTTTATAACTCTTAAGGGGCTATAAGACCATCTTGAGGAGGGTGAGTGCCTAATATTGGATTGTGATATTGAAGTCTAGAAATGTGTGTGGAACTTTGATGCCTAGGGTTGTGCATTTTAGTGAGCGTGGAGGCTGTTGGGCTAGCCTTTCGAGATGCCTGGAGTACTACTGCCTAGAGTACTGGACCAAGTGTCTACCTTGGGGCAGATGATGTCTAAGCCTTGGGGTGAGCCTTAAAGCTATGATATATACCAATAAGGTTTTATATCTGGTTCCAAAAGTTGGGAAAATAGACTTGAGGTTCCTTGGGATTTCCACAGTGTTGTGTAACTTTCGATGTATGCTAGTATACTAGTTCAACAAAGGACATAGGGAAAATGTGAAGTAATAAATAAATAAAAGAATAAAAAGTTAAATGATTAAACTTAATTTTAGGACAATGTTCCTTAAAGAGGGGGAGTATGTAATGTCCCATAATAATAATAATAAGAATAAATGATGAAATAATATTAATATATATAATAAATATAACAATAAATAATAATAATAATAATAAAGATAACAATAGAAATAAATAATAAATAAGAAGAAAATAAATAAATAAAGAAGGAAATATAATAATAGAAAACAAATACAGATAATAATAGTAAATAAATAAAAAAACCGAAGTTATATATATATATATATATATATATATATATATATTATATATATATATATATAATATATATCTATATATATTATATATATATAGAGTAGAGAGGAGAGAGAGAGAGAGAGAGAGAGAGAGAGAGGAATAAAATAAGCAAGAATTAAATTAAGAAAAAGGTTAATTAAAACTTAAGGCACATAAATTAAAGTTAGCAAGTTGACACATGGATTGTGTGCATGCAGATCCCTTTCCAATCCCCTTCCATTTTTGGAATAGTTGGTTATATTTAATAGTTGAAAAGGGAGATGAGAATCAATCATTTTTTCTAGAGGAAAATGCTATGAGACAAAGGATTTCTTGGCAGTAGAAGTTGATTGAGCATTTGAGGGTTGCCAGATGTAGAAATAATTTCTGTAGTTGCACCTACAGTTGGGTGGAGAGTCGTACCCAAAACTTTGTTGTGGTCAAAAGGATTCAGGTAGCATTACAACTCCAAAATCACCAGTAAGGTATATCGTCGCTACAGGTAAGTCTTCTCTACTAATGGTTTTGTATCATCACTATCAGATTATGAAAGGCAGTCGTAAAGGTTCAACTTTGGTAGCCTGGGAATTTTGTGGTCATCTACAAATACATAAATGGGTATATTCATGCTAGGTACCAAGTATATTCATTCTAGATACCAAAAATTGTCTGGTGCACACAATGAAATGAATACTCTGGTTTTGGTTATACTCTACTCTTTGTTGAAAATAGTAGTGAAGAAGGTCCTATTGACTTGTGCCTTAGTTAAGAAATACCTTGATTAGTCCTTATTTAGCATGCATGAGTTCGAGGACGATTTCATGGAGCAATTAACTCATGGGCATAAATTGGAGGATCAATTATGTTTTTCTCCAAGTACGAGTTGTAATTTAGAATAGGAGGAGTTGGGAGCTTCGGTTTCAATTGAGGCAGAGAATAGTTATAACTCCAAGTCATTGAGTGGAGATAGTTCACTTTGAACTCAGTTAACTTAGTAATTGCAACTATTATTCTAAACTAGCACTTGTCAGATATAGCATGGTAGAATTTCCTAATAGGAGGACAAATGCACAACTTGTATCATTCTTGTATGCACAAGATTGTGTGTGTGAGGGCATCCTACTGAGAGAGTGTATGAAGGAGGAGCCTATACTAAAAATTGAGAGGGAGACTTCCTTGCAAACCAGCACTAGGATTTAGGAGGAATGCCTAAATAATAGGAGAAACTATTGCATTAGGAAATAGGGGTTAGATTGTGCAAGGAAGTAGGGGCTAGGTTGAGAGGATTGCAAGGAGTTTCAAGCTCAATCCAAGCAATGAGAACAATTTTGTTCTTGAGTGAAAAAAAATTGCCTTGTAAGAGATTCATATGCTCAAACTCTTTCAATAAATTTATATAACTAAAAGAGGGTTTTCCAAGTTGGGTTTACTACAAAAATTATTGTGTCTCTTGTGTGATTGTGTTTTCATCTCTATGTGTTTACTCCTGTTCTTATAAGTTGTTAAGAAATTATGTATATTGGTGAAAAGTAAACTAGTTCGGTTTTGAGGTAATCATCTAAGTAGTTAAAAAATTTTGTGGAAAATTGAACACAGTATCAGAGCAGAGATCACTATAAAGACCATCACTACATTGACTAGCCAATGGAAAATGCAGATCACACAGAAGGCTTGTGTTAGAGTTTGAAGAGAAAAGCAATTCCTTGGATAGAAATATGGCATTCCTAGGACTAAGGTCAGATCACAGTTTAGAGGGAGCCTCGAATTTATGTGCATGGAAGGAGTGGATATAAATGGTGTTGGAAGATAATGGCATGTTAGAGTTTGTGAAGCATCAAATAGTGCCACCTATAGATGTCCAATAGTTGGCCCAACATAACAATAATGACACCAATGTGAGGAGGATTATTCTTAAAGGGATAAGAGACCATATTATCCCTCATCTCCATGAGAAGGAGACAACATCTGAGATGTTTAAAGCCATCTTAGATCTATATAAAGGTTCCAATGATGTCAGGAAGTTTTCTCTCAAAGAGAAGCTAAGAAGTATTAGGATGAGCAAAGGAAAGCCCATAATCACATAAATTTCAAGATTCACTTAGGTTCAGGATAAGTTAGATGGTGTTGGCGAGACAGTAGAAAAAAAAGACCTTATGAGTCTTGTGGTTTTGGGACTCCATAAGTCTTAGTATAGCTTCCAAGATACAGTAAGTAGCAGAGACAATATTCCCAATTGGGAAATTTTATGGAGTTATCATGTTCAAGAAGAAATCCAGAGAGGAATGAGAGTTGGTAGAGAAGCTCCAAAAGAGGATGAGGAGAAATTTGTCTTAGAAGGCAAAGGTAGTAGAGCCAAGGGAAAGAAGGGCCAAGGGGAAGTTGAGTCCAGTAAGAAGGGTGAGAAGAAGAAGAAGGATTTAAGCAAGATCAATTGCTTCCATTGCCATGAGTTTGGGTGTTATGCCACTAAGTTCCCTAATCAGAAGAAGGAGTCTAGTAAGGATCATGTAGCTGCATCAGTGGAGGTAGATGCATTTTCTTCCTAGTTCGAGAAAGATTTCTCATTAATAACTTTCATGGAAATCTCAACAGAGAGCAATGTATGGTATATTGATTTAGGAACATCCTTGCGCATGAATAGGAATAAGAATAATTTCATCTACCTGAAGGAGAAGGACACGCAATTTCATATTGAGCTAGGAGATGATGGCATGTATGTGACTAAAGGGGTTGGTACTGTCAATTTTTAGAGGGAGTCAGGTAATCCTCTCCATCTTAGAGATGTCCTTTATGTATCAGGCCTAAAGAAGAATCTTGCTTCAATAGCTACCCTTGGGGACAATGGTTATGATGCCATCTTCAACAGAGTTAAGTCTTACCTCCAACACTTAGGCTTCTAGTTGTAACAAGCAAATAGGTATGAGGATGAAGAAGCTCGACCAGTTTTAGGTAAAGACAGGCATAGTCTCGAGTAGCAAGGCAAGGAGTTCTCAGAGTAGAGAATTAATGGTTGAGAAAGAGAATGATATAGCTCTTAAGATGGAGCCTCAACTAATATCTAATTTGATTCTAATCTAGTTGGCCATTGTGCCCACTAGTAGGGTGATGAGGAATAGATCCCAGGGTGAGTGGATGCATCCACTCAGTTAGTGACTCCCCGTATAAGGATAGTTCAAGCCAAGTGGGTAGCAAATTTATTTTAGGGAGATCAGGAAAGAGTTGGACCTTCCAGTACCACCTTTATCCAGAGTAAGCAGCCACAAAGGTACAAGCGGTACATGGCACTTATCACTGAGATGATAGACTCATAGAGCATGGTTTGAAATAGAAGGTCTTCAAATCAGATTCTGTAGAAAGATGCATGGAAGTCTTTTAGTTCTGAGGGAGAAGTTACAACAACCAAAAATGTGGTAGTGTTGAAGATAGATCCAAATGGATGAGGTTCTTCCAAAAGTACCTTCCTCGCTAAGAGGGAGTATTGAAAGTAGTAGAAAAGAAGGTCTTCTTGAATTGTGCCTTATTAAAGAAAGACCTCAATCAATTCTTCTTTAGCATGCGTGAGTTTGAGGATGACTTCATGCAACAATTAACTCATGCACATAAATTGGAGGCTTAATTATGTTGTTGTCCAAGTGCAAGTTCTAATTTAGAACATGATGAGTTGGGAGCTTTCGTTTCGATTAAAGAAGAGACTAGTTATAACTCCAAGTAGTTGAGTGGAGAGAGTTCAATTCGAACTCAGTTAACTTAGGAATCACAATTGTTGTTCTAAAATAACACTTGCCAAATAAAGCATGGTTGAATTGCTTAAAAGGAGGATAAAGGCACAACTTGTACCATTCTTGTATTCACAAGTTTTTGTGTATGAGAACATCTTGTTGAGGAAGTGTATCAAGGAAGAGCCTATATGTAGAATTCAGAGGGAGATTTCCTTGCAAACCAGCGATAGGATTTAGGAGGAATTCTTGAATAATAGAAGCCTCTATTGCGCTAGGAAATAAGGGTTGTGGATAGCGCAAGGTGTTAGAAATGTAACTAGGTTCAGTGTTCATAATTATCATTGTACTTGTATCAATATGTATTTCATGTAAAAGAAAAAAGAAGAAAAAAAGTATTATTATTATTCTTATTATTATTATTATTATTATTATCATTATTATTATTAGTCAAAGCATGTTCTTCATGCTTATAGGGTTTATTGAGTCAAAAGGAAAATTTATTATGAGTCAAAGAAACGTAATTGAGTCAAGTAACATTTGCACTTTTGTAAAGAAAAATATTTTTTATTGAGTGAAAGTCCACCAAAAATATCAAGTTGGCCCTCCTTGGGAACAAGTCGAACTGGGCTCCAAGAGCCACCTATTTGACCTCCTCGGTAGATACATATATAAGGTAAGTTGACCTATTTGGGGCATTCATCAAGCACAGGTATGAAGGAATTTTCTGAACCAGGAAAAGGAGAAAAGGAGTTGAATTTCACAAGAAGAATCTAGCATGCATGCAAGATGAATTCTATGATGGAAGATAAATTTTCTGACTATTACAAGCCCAGAATTTCAAGGAATGGAATAGTTTGACTAGATTTGTTGCAGTTTGACAAAGGTTGACTTTGAATGTCAAAGTGAATTGGAGGAGAGTTGGACTAGGATTTTTGGTGGGAGTTTTGAGTCTTGGATATGGTCTTGGGTCTTGGATATCTCACTAGATTTTATTCTTTAAGAAGAGGATTTTCTTGGGGTTTCCTCCTTGTGGGATTTTTCCCTAGCTTGGAACCTAATTTCTTGTGTTCTTTGTCTCTTGTGATATTCACGTTTTTGTACATTTTGCTAATTGCTTGATGAAGAATAATATAAATTTAATAAGAAGCCAACAACATTCACAAGTAATTATCAAGTTAAAGATAAATCAACCCTAATCGACAAGATTCTTGGTTTCTCAACATTCTATCAACGCAATGTGAAGGGAAGGGAGATTGAAGATCACATATGGTTGGATAATCTAAAGGCACCTTTGCCGCACCTATCTCTTCTCTCTCTTTCACAATTGAAAAGTCAAGGAGTGTATATGACAGATCTATACATGTGAACAAATCCAAAACTTCTATGATGTAAGAACTTCATCGGTACCTTCTCTCTATGGCATGTGAAGTATTTCTACTCTAAAGATCCAAACATGTGATGACAATAGTATGAACCTATGGTAGCATTTATGAAACAATGTGAATCTTTGTGGTGACTTGATACAATCTCTGTGGGCATATTTCTTGTGAGTCTCTGTGGCATAACTAACTGTGCTAAAAAATGAATTACAATAGTCATAATTAATCCCTCACTCAAATGGTTTAGAAGGTTGAATATATTTTTATTTCTATATCACCTTAATATGTAAGTCTCTATGGCAACATATCTAAATTTCACCTCTATGAGGAACTCGATAAACGAAAGAAGTTTCCTTCAAATCAACAATCATCTCAAATGGAAAGAACACATACCTTGTGCATGAACATAATTTTGAAACATATTATTCAAAAATTCAAAAGGTTTGAGGTCCAAAACACATCTATCAATCCATAATTTACTCCTTGGTTGAAATCCTAATTCAAGGAAATGACATTCGAGCTTACTTAATATAGCATCTCCATAATTATTGTAGCATCTCCAAAAGATGAATAATACTTGTCCAAGATTTGAACTCTCCAAGCCATATAACAAGTGCAAATCATATATCTAAAGTATGAAAAAACAATGATCAAAGTTTGAGGTACTCAAGGAATAAATTTTTGGCATCTGAATAATACACATCAGAGGCATATAAACCATGCAAAAAATTGTGCATGAGGACCCGAGGGACGTTACTCCAAGATGCGTCATATGAAAAGTATTGAGAAGAATTCCCTAGTGTGTTGATGTGAGTCCCTATCTCTCTCTATAAAGCGAGTTCCTGTGACATTTATCTCTCTCTATAGGAGTTTCCCATCATATACAATCCTTGGTGGTGATGCAAGTTTTAGAGATTCAAAATTTTTATGTGATCAATTACATATCTAAGGCCAAATCTTCATAGAACCCTACTGTTATACGGGAATAGTGTCCACTCGGATACTGCTATTCCCACTAAGATGGGTGGCTATCTTAGAAACAAACAATCAAAGTCTACTATTGATTCCTTTTATGAAAATAGATGAGAGGAGAACCAAGAGGGCCAACCTGGGTCTTGTGCTTGATTTCCTCTCCTTCTTGATAGAGTTTCACCGCTTCTCCTTTGTCTGCCCAACTTCAAAAGAACCTGTGGAATCACAGCAACATACTACTATGCAAGAAACAAGGATCTAAATTCATAAATAATGCAGGA
>APFE030102686.1:7631-59537 GCA_000404065.3 Pinus taeda | reverse complement strand
TGATCATCTCCTTCATAGCTTAGAACAATCTTGTCCCATATTTCCTTTGCAGATTTATACTGCATGACTTTGACAAATTCTGATTGTGATAGACATCCCAATAGAGTATTGACCACCTTTGAATTTGTTTCATATTTCTTCTTCTCAGCCAGATCTATAGGAGTTGCTGATGGAAAAGTATACCCTATATCTATGATATCCCAGACTTCAGTACCAAGAGATTGAAGATATGCAGTAACTCTTACCTTCCAATATACGAAGTTTGTCCCATCAAACACTGGTGGCCTCATTGATGCTTCCCTCTCATAGTTGCTCATGATGAAAGATCTTCCTTCAAGCGATCAAGCTTCTTCCGAAGGACCTGCTCTGATACCAATTGTTGGAAATAATACTGAGAGGGGAGGGTGAATCAGTATTATCAAATTCTTTTTCAATATGCCTTCCTTAATTTATTGATTATTAACTTGTATATAATAATGAGCATGAAACAAGAAAAACAGATAGTCACACCAAAGAACACCAGATATAAGGTGGAAACTCAATGTGGGTGAAAACCAGCTGCTACAATATGTCTCTATCTTCTTTCAATTAGAAATTTCTTTTACAGTGATTTTGTACTGGTGCAGATGCTTTCCAGTACGCATGCTGCAACCTGCAGAGAGCTACAACTCTCTCTCGTTTTCCAGTCTCTCCTGGAAGGGAGCTACAACCCCCTTAGCTCTTTTACTTCTTTAAGGACCACGTTTCATTAATTTTCAAACTAGATCCATGAACATAAAATAATCATCAAGTACATGTAAATCACTCAATCTCCTTAATGAACCAATGAATCACCCGACTCTTTAGAATGTTGTAAACAAAAAAGTAATACCAGAAATCTAAACCCAGAACTCTGCTGCAAAAAATCAACAAATGTTTCAAGATAAGACTGCAACTTCACCAACAGGGACCTGCGTATATCCGTAGCTCTTCTGAGACTGAACTGCGCAGATCCACTCTGGTTGTTCTTCTGCTCTGCGTACTTTTCTTCAGATTCGCACCTTTACTTCTGACTTACAACGTACATCCGCACTGTGCCTTCTTCTTGCCTGCGTACCTCACACTTCGCCCTGTTCTGTGCCATGTGCGTCCCGCACTCTGCGTTCTCCTGCGCTGCGTACCCCGCACTACGCCTTTGGCTTCACAGCGTACTCCTGCACTGAGCCTTTTACTGAGCTACGTATCCCCGCACTGCGCCTTCGGATCGCCTGCGGACTTCTGATTAGGGCCAAATTTACAATCCTCCAATGTGCCACAGTCAGTCAGATCCATAGATCTGTTCATGCGCCCGAGAGATCACGACATGTCAATATATTCACCTTAAGTTATCTCCTTGATTTAGATCTAGCTTTTAAAATCAATCACCCAAAATTTCAGATCCTAGGATATTCAAATTTCACCAGTGTGTGGCCAAGAGATCTCCTTTCCTTTTATAGGCAACCCTTTCTCAATACCATGGTCCAAAACCATAATAACACAATACCATGAACCGAATACTTGGGAGCAATAATTTTGGATGCAATACCACGGACCAAAACCATTCGATCAAAAACTGTCGGACTAATACCATGAACCATTCATGAAGATTCCCACGTCCACGTGCTTTTATGCATTGGAGAGAGTGAACCTGGGGTCCGCACCTTCTGAACGTATCACCTGTGTGCATGTACGCACTTCTTGGTTGGCATACCTGCGGGTTCGCAGCTTATACTAGGATTACCTGCGGGTATCTTAATTTCCATGATTTTGAGTGCCTGAACTGAGATCTGCTACAAGAGTGAGTTTCCATCAAGTACAACACCTGTACCATAGAGCCAGAAACATAATGCCAACATTTTCCACTTTAACATTTTTCTGGTATCGTTCTGAGATTTTTTTCAAATTGGACCATTGAAAACAAGCCTTTAATATCTTTGTCCTTGGGAATGATATATTTTTGATAGCATAATATGGAGCATGTATTAAGTCCCTTCTCTCATAGCTTGTGAAATTCTATCTCTTAGAGGTCTTTTCCAATTTCTAGATTCATTGCAAACTCTGACCAACCACATGACAAGATTTGTATTATGTAATGTGTATGAATCATGCTAGACCCTCCCTTTCTGTAGCCATCTCTTGAATCAAGAAACTAATAACATAAGTTTCTGCTTTTGCCTTGCACCAATAAAAAAGTTCTCAGAAGACTGGCCATTCGTAAGTAATGTATTTGGGAAAGAATCTAACATGACCAGTAGGCATGTATAGTAGCTAGCACTCTTGAAGTGTAGCCCATCATAGGCCTCTTTGTATTGTGTGTTTATTTAGGGGTGAACTTATCCCCATTTGGGAGGGAATCCTCACCCATTGCATGTTTATTATTTGATTTTTTAAATGAATCTGAATATCCAAATTGTAGAAATATAACATTTTGTCAAAATTGTGGTTGTAAGTTTCTTTGAGTATTACTTCAAAGTCTCTCTACCACAATCACTGTTGCCTTGTTCTAAATGTGCTTCCTAATCCCTTGATATTTAGATTCACTGAAGATGGAAATTATATAGAGACCATTGTATTTGAAGATAGTCCATTAAGAAAGGTGATGAACAAGAATCTTGACCTTCATATACTCTAGGAACCTATTGTTGGTAGATGTTGTCATAGTTATCATCCTAGATGATTTATGGATGAACCTGCATTGTTGAACTTCTCCCATATTCACAAAAAAATCCCAGGTCTTCGTAGTCCAATGCAATATAACACCACAAGAAGTGCATTCTTCATCCTGCTTCATTAGATCTAGATTTCCACGGGCTTATATTATAGCCTGAAATATAAAGTAGTCGAGAAAGTGTTCAACATGTAGCAATGGTGACGATACAATCTTCTAGTTGGAAACATAACTTCATACTGATAGAAATGGCCTCTGCATTAATTCATTCCAAACGTTTTAAGTTTAATGAAAGAATCATGTTGATCTCCTTATGGATGTATGATGTCTTGTATACGATATAAAAGAAAAATGCTTATTGGGTTATGTTGTTCTTTTATTCACTTCATTCCAACTCAAGTCCCCATTTTTTTGGTGTGCATTGTATATAGTCTTTTATTTTTAAATATAGAGAGAGTTGACTTAAATTTATTTAACTGAAATAATAGCCACTACTTTGAAGACTCTTCCAGTTCCAATCCAAACTGAGGCATTTTAAAAATATTTGTTCTATAAGATGACTTTCAGCATATAGAATGGTAGTTGCCTCAGAATAATTTCAAGTGATGACTTGATATTAATTGCACGGCCATTTTGTTCTTTCCCACATACTGAACCTATAATTTCCATAAATGGTTTAATGGCTTTCCTTCAAGCAGTAATTCTTGAAATGGCATCCATAGTAATCTTTCCATGTTGGGAAATCCTTTTTAAAATGGGATCAAAATTATCCACAACACTAATATTCCACAAACAGTCTCTACACACTAGATTTACATCCACCAATTTCTTAAGGATATAATTGACAATGCAAAGTATATCTAATTTTGTACACTAGCTCATGATGTAGTTGGAGAAAATAATGGTACATTGCACCACTCGAAATGAGAGAACTAAAGAAACAAGAACAAAGTTGAAAAGTTCATGCCCCTTTATAGAACTGGAATGCCAAGAACATATGGTTGATAAGGTGGTTATCAAGAACACCGGGGATTCCACAAGATATACATGTGCAAACCCATCACTTTTCCTTCTCATCGGACCTTTAAGTGTAGAAAAAAACAACGCTAGGTCTTTCTATCTTGACTTTAAAAGTCAAATCCCTTTTTTATTAATAAATGAGAGGGTCATTAATTAAGCATCATCTGTAATGGTGTCTTTATAATTCAATCAACGTGGCTAGTTCATAATTTCATCTAAACATAATCAGTGAGCCACCTGCAACCTGTCCTTTTTCTACTATAGACCCTTAGGCCCATATGCCAAGGTCATCAATGTAGCCAAAGGCATCATCAGAGTCATCATAATCAGTGGACATGACTTGCCTTTATCATCAAGTTATTCTGCTAGAGAGTCTATAGCTCCCTCTGACGTCTTTCTTTAGTTCAGTCTTCATCAATTTGCCCTCATCTTGCTACAACTCCATCAGCAAACATGCCCGGACAATTTTTTTCACATGCGCTAAACATTCAATAATAAATTCAACTTGGCAGAATCATACCTTGATATCACAAATAACTAAACGAAGATATTAAGAGACTTGCTTTGTGTTGGGTGCTAAAAGGTGACTTTTAAAACTCCTAATTGCCTCACATTAATTATCAACCCGGGAAATTCCTTTTATTCCAAGAGTTTACACAATATGTGAAAGCTATAAATCCAAAGAGTAATGCTTTTTAAAATGAAATATAAAATTTTGATACAAGAGCAAACAGATGCATTTATAAAACTCAAACTTCAACTATTAACGAAAATATTACATCTAAGTATCAAGAATTAATCCTCAACTAAAATTGTAATCAAATCTCAAACAAGCAATTCAATTGATAACAGTAGCAACCGAGAGCATAGTAGCATTAACCAATCTCTTCTAGCTGATTCTATCTAAATCACACTCAATCTCAATTAAGCAATTCAAATGGAAATGATGTCAACCGAGAGTTCAATAGCATTAACCAATCTCTTTCAGCTAATTCTATAGTAACCACACTCTTATCATAATCTACAAGATTCAATGCCTTAACTGATAATCAATTTAATCTACAGTGAACATAAATGGAATCAAATGACAAATCTACGAAGTACATAAGGTCAGAATAAAGGAAAGTAAAATAACTGCAATACCAGAAATTAGAAAATAGCAAACAAGATAAACCAATAGAGAATGGAAAAACATAAAACCAATTAAACTTGCATGAATTAGAAAGATATAACACAAAGGATAGCAATTTGATCCACCAGAGGCTGGGCCCTTAGCTACCAACGAATACTACTGAGCTACTTCAGAGAATACAAATGAAAAACAACGTAAATTATGTATTAACCATTGAATTCAATCCTCATTACGATACGGTCGTGTTCCTCAAAAGCACCAGTTTGTAAATTAAAATTACAATTTGAAATAAACAGAGATTGATTGATCCCTTTTCCTCCTACAGTTTTCACTTTTATAGTAAAAAAGGGTAAAAGATAAAATGTGATCCCTCAGGATAAAGAGATCCTGAGGGATTCACAACTGAATGTTATCTTCTGACATTCTTCTTATTTAGCATTGATCCTCCTTATTCATCCTTCGGCTTGACCTCCTTTGTTAGTTTATGATGTTTCGTCTCTAGGGAACAACAGTTGTTCCTTTCATTGTTTTTTTGCATAAAAAGGAATAAGAGTTAGTTATGGTGGCTAAATCTTAATCGAGAGTAGTTCATTCATTTCTTATCATAATCCATCAATATGTTAGTGTATCAAGGTACGAAAGAGATAAGAAGAGAGGAAAAAGGCAATGTAATTGAGAGTGAATACATACCCATTGCATAACTCAACATACTCTCCTTCTTACCATGTTTCATGTCGTCATGAAAAGTAAATAGTTCTTATGAAATGTAGTTAAAGAGTAGGCTGGAGAGAAAGATTCAAAAATTGGCCTAAAGCCATGATGTTGAGCTAGGAGCGCAAAGGGCCTTTCTTTCCCTTCAGGCAACTCGTAGTCAGCCTGATACCCTTCAGGAGGATACCAAATAATGGGACTCCGAAACCAGCATCCCAACCAATAAGGTCCTTCTCTCAAAATAAGATTGTTGTAGGTGATCATTCGGGCCTCAGAAGCTTTAAAATTCCTATAATTAAATGGTTCCCTTTCTTTCACACTATTAGTGGAGATTGTCCATTTGAGCTTATATGCAGTCAAGGATCTTTTTCGAATGGAGAGGAAATATGATATTCCTTTCTGCAAAATCTCCTTATGTATGGGCCCTAAAGTTTTAATCACGCCCTCTTGTGTCATCAGCTTTTTATAGTTGGCAAAAATTTGTAAGGGATTTTTAGGTTCACTCCTCACCCAAAGATCCAATCCATGTTCTTGTTTTTGGAATGCATTATAAGCATTAAACCATTTGAGTTGGTTAACTGAAAAAGAGATAAAAGCTTGGAATTGAATGTCTCCAACAACAGGGTTAGGGTTATTTTCCACCTTGTTTTCTAATTTGAAATTATGCAGTTAGAACTCACAAAGAAGCCTCTGGACCTTTGCACCATGTTCCTTGCAGCAGTTTATAAAATCTTCAATTGTCTCTAATTCAATTGGTTTACTAGCTCTTATAGCTTTGATTTTAATAATATATATCATTCTAATAAGAACAAGGCATAATTGATAGCGGGAGACCTACATGTTAGGACATCTGAATACAACGAGTAGATGGTGTTTGTCTGATTTAAGACTGTGTCTAGCTTGAGTTTCACCTTCTCCAGCTTTTCTTCCCCTTTCTACACCTATCAAAGGTCTTGTTCTCCATTATATTAAGTTCCCTAAGTTGTTTTTTTAGCTCTTGATATCTCTACAGGGGAATTGTCTCTTGTTCATATCATTCTAAAGAGAGCCGGGCTTGTGTCAATTCCTCCTGAAGATTTAGTAAATTAGGGTCATGGTGCATCAGGATGTCTTTGGCTTGTATGTCCGTCTGTGTGCCTATGCTACAAGAGGGGATATCCTTTGTCTGAGTGCCTATGCTACAAGAGGGGATATCCTCTGTCTGCACTTCTTTATTGTGGGAGGTCCAATCCTTCGTCTGAGCAGCTATATCTATTAATTCTGCATGCAATCTCACTTGAGTGGTGATTGTTCAAGTAGGTATGAGCTCAGTTTGAGTCCCTGTAGCCCTACCTTCACATAATTCCATTTGCACGGCCACATTGGCTACCTCAAGGGTATTGTTTAGATTTTTTCCCATTGTAATTTCCTTTATTTTTCATCGGAGCCTCTTGACCATCTTACGAAGCTTCTAGTGTTCTTTTCTTATCTTCCTCAATTTTGTTATGGCTTCATGCCTCTTTTGAGGAGTAACTGATATACTAATGGTCTCGTTAATAGCCTCTGTCTCTAAAGAGCCTGGATTTTCACCCTAGCTTTGATCCAATAAGACCGTGTCTCCAGATTGATTATCAGACTCTCGAATAACCTCCATGTCTGCTTTCTCTTCTTGGCTTGTGACTTCTGTGTTTAGACCTTCTTGCTGTTGATCGTGACTATTTTCTAATGGGAGCATGTCACCAGATTGGTTCTCCGATTCCTGAATAGCCTCTGTATCTACTTCCTCTTCTCGATTTGTGTCTTTTGGGGAAGACAGAATTCCAGTATAGCCAGAATTCCTTGGAGATTGGGCTTCTCCTCAGTTAGGATTAAGCAGTTCTTCAGGCTGCATGTAGATGTTCATATTGGCCAGGACCTGGGCCATCGCTGCCTCGAAATCCTGCAAAATATCATCTTGAGAACTCATATTTGGTTTTGGAGGATGCCCTACTTTGTTTTCTCGTTCATCATTGGAATTCCCTGCTCCTTCCTTCACTAATTCGGGTCTATCTCCTCCCTCAAGTTCTGATTCAGGATTATATTGTCCCTTCAAGCCCTGCACATTTACCAGACTAGATGATTCTGTTGGTTGACTAGCGCTGCCTTGAGGATTTTCAGATGTTCCTTGGTCTGAATTCAACTTTGTAGATCATCTATGCTTGTGAGGTCTGCTTCTTGAAGGGGAAGTCCTTTTTCTTTTTGGAACAAGGTTTGGTGTTGGCAGGTTTTCACGTCTTTCGAGGGCCGATATGAGATCATCCCATGTTGATTGTTGTTGGGGAAGGTTGTGAATAACTATTAACCTAACCAAAAAATGGTGGCTAACTATTGTCTCTGGGTTTTGAGCCTGTATTAGCCTCTTGACAGTGTCATACAATAATGAATTCAACAGTGCAAGCAAATTAACAGAGCATTTTTATTTTAAGACTACTAAAAGATTGAGCTATCGCGGCCTAACCACGTCTTGATGCCCATCATAGGTAATATAGTTATGGACAATTCATGCCAATTCTCTCGATGGCTCTCCGAGAGAATATGGTCGAATGCATTTGTCCTTCTTGATTAGCTCTTGTCCTTCGTCCCTAAATCCTCCATAGTGTCGTGCAGCTTTATTCGCTTACCAGATCATAATGGTCCTTCTGTCGGCAACCCAGACACCTCCACTATCAAAACATTTGATACAGTGATTTGTCTACCTCTCACCAAGGATTGTCCATTCTAGATGCTGTAGAAATTCAATGGCGATTTCCTCATTGGGGAGTTGAAATATTGTAAAATATGTTTTCCATCCTGCACGAGCTAGAATTTCCATGGCTCCATCAGAGACAACCAGTATTAAAGTTTCTCGACGCACTGCTTACCTCCCATGATGCTTGAATTCTTCCTACTTCTGCAAATGATTAGTGCAGTGGAGAAAACATAGCAATGAGCAACAGCCGAGAGATGGAACAATGAGCAATTTAACAACACTATTAGGTGATGTTTTATGAAAGTAAATATCGTTAAATTGAGGACTGTTATAATGCCACACGCTTTGTGATTATGTGATGTCGTATTATCCTACAAAATCCAATAAAACAATGAAAACACATGCATGAGTGTACTGGGGGTCCCTGCCCCCTCTCAAAATTAAAGGTCACCTATGACTAAATGGACGAAAAGATGATGTCCTGGTGGCGAAGTATAGGGGTGATGGATTGGGCAGTAAAGGCAACAGAGTACATATATTAATGAAAGGATCGTAAAAGGATGTTGGAGTAATGAAAACGAGGCATGTAACGAGAATTATTAATAAGTGATAAGATGTCGTGAGATGACGCGATAATTGAAAAGGAAAGCATACTTAAGAGATGATACCTTACCGTTGTTATTCCACTTGAAAATGATGTGATTGATTTAGAAAAAATTAACTCATGCATAAAGGTTCAAGGTAAGGTAAGTTAGGGAAATAATCTCTCTGTAGAAAAATACAAAAATAAGAAGAGGTCATTGTAATAATTATTGATGTAGGAAATAAAACTTCAATACCATAAACAGAGCTTCTACTACCTGCAAGCATCCATAGCCTCGACAAAGTTTCTTTCTAACCCTTAGGAGCCAGGATCCTCTATGTATAGTTGGGGAAGTGCATTATGATATCCACAGTAGAGATCAATGTGTTGGCATGGTAACTAGATGAACACATTTCCATTTACTGGGAAGCACTGAAAGCGGTGAGGTTGGCACGTGATGAGACCCCCTATCCTCCATCTGTAGATCAAAAAAATAAAATTGTTAGTGAATTTTATTTTATATATATATATATATATATATATATATATATATATATAGAAGGTGGCTTAGTACTCCTTAAGAGTAGGGAAGGCAGAAGAGGTTTGAACATATCAAAAGAAAAAAAGTATACCAATAATCTTATTGATAATAAGCAGAGAGGATTATACTAGAGGGAGTAGAACTAGCATGGTGAAGATAATCAATCAGTATCATTTATAGAAGAAATGAAGACAGTAAAGTGATATAGATAATTGTGTCCTTTCTTTTTTGATCATCAAAAAGCAGTCTTGTTAGAGATAATAATGTTAAGGATATTTGCCTGCTTCAATAAACTCCACACTTGTCCTCATATATGTATTGTACTTTATGCCATAAAGAGGATTAAAAAAATGAGTTGGGATGGGCTAGGAATGATCATGCAAGGGGAAGAAAGGGTTTTTCTTGAAAATACTCCCAAAGTGTTGTTCCCTTGAGGGAACAACAAAAACACTCAAAAAAGTGTTGTTCCCTTGAGGGAACCATAAAATTGCTTGAAAAAGTGTTGTTCCCTTTAGGGAACAACAGTTGTTTCCTGGAGGGAACAACAATTGTTCCCTAGAGGGAACAGCAAAAAAACACTCGGAAAAAGTGTTGCTCCTTTTAGGGAACTGCAGCTATTCCCTGGAGGGAACAACAAAAAAAACACTTGGGAAAAATGTGTTGTTCCCTGCAGGGAACAACAACTATTCCTTGGAGGGAACAACAAATGAAAATATACAAAAAGTGTTGTTCCCTTTAGGGAACAACAAAAAATACTTGCAGAAAGTGTTGTTCCTTGGAGGGAACAACAGTTTTTCCCTGTAGGGAACAACAAAAAACACACAGAAAAAGTGTTGTTCCCTCTAGGGAGCATCATTTGTTCCCTGTAGGGAACAACAAATCAACGCACGTGAAAAAGTGTTCTTCCCTATAGGGTAAATGGAACAACAGTTGTTCCCTGTAGGGAACAACAAATCAACACACATGAAAAAGTGTTGTTCCATTTAGGGAACAACAGTTGTTGTTTGTAGGGAACAACAAATCAACACACACGAAAAAGTGTTGTTCCCTTTAGGGAATAGCAGTTGTTCCCTATAGGGAACAACAAAAGGAAACAGGGAGAGAAAAAAATAGAGATAAGAAATCATCCCTACTGCTCTAAACAATAGAAGGGAAATCATACAAAAGAAAGAAAGATAATAAAAAAAAGCAGAGAAAAATCAACTGTATTTACAAGTCTCAAAAATAACTTTTTACAGAATTGCTGCTGTTGAAGAGTTGCCTTCTGCAGCAAGAATTTGTATCATAGAATCTTCACGTATTTGTTGGTAAAAGGATTCCCTTGTAAGTAGTTTGTGGTAGAGGCATACCCGATGCCCATTTTCTTTAAAGGAGTAGTGAGACCCATCAATGGTGGCCAATGTAAGGGTGCCATTATCGTGAACTTCTTTTATCTCATAGGGACCTAACCACCTAGTCTAGAGTTTGCCCGGGAAGTCTTGGAAACTGGGATCATAGAGAAGCGCCCAGTCGCTCTCATGGAATGTCTTTTTCTTAATGAGGGCGTCATGCCATTTTTCTCTTTGTTGTTGAATAATTGTCGTATGTTGAAAAGCCAATAGCCAGATTTCATCTAATTCATTTATTTATTATAGTCTATTAATCTGTGCTTCATTCAAATCCAGCCCCACTTCTTGGGCTATCCTTAATGTCTGAATTTCAAATTCTATGGGGAAGATAGGTTCCTTACTAAACACCAGCTGATATGGGGAGTATCCTGTTGTATTCCTCCAAGTCGTTCGATATGCCCACAGGGCTTCTGGAAATCAAGTAGTCCAGTCGCGTCTATGCGAGGCAACTATCTTTATTAGAATGGCCTTTATTACCTTGTTGGTACTCTCTATGTGGTCGTTTGCCTGCGGGTGGTACAGAGAGGTGATTCTGTGCAAAATGTGATGATTTTTTAGTGTAGCAGCAATCTTATGGCCTACAAATTGAGGCCCTCCATTTGTAATTATTTCTCTGGGTAAACCATACTGCATGGAAATTTCAAAGAGAAAATTGATTATTGTTTTCTCTGTTGCTCTTGGTAAAACTACTGCCTCCACCCATTTATTCACGTATTCCATTGCAACCAGTATATATGATTGTTTATTAGATGATGGATTTATTGGGCTGACAAAATCTAACGCCCAATATTCAAAGGGGTTGATGACTAGCTGTGGGTGTAGGGTCATCTCGTCAAATTGGCCAGGGCGGCCCATTCTTTGTTAGCTATAGCATGCCTGGACAAAATTCTTAGCGTCCTTAAAAATCGTTGGCAAAAAATAGCCCATATGTAAAATTTTATGTCTAGTCCTGTGGTCTGCAAAGTGTCCACCACAAGGTCCAATGTGGCAGGCTTTTAAGATATCATAAATTTCGTCTTCCCTAACACACCTGCAGATATGTGTATCAGCTCCTGTGTGAAATAGGTATCCACCGATCTAGGAGAACCGAGTGCATTGCACGATCAATTTCCTTTCTTTGGCTGTTAGGTGTTTGGGTAGTTTTCCCACTACTAAGTAATTCACCACATCTGCGTACCATGGTGTTTTCACAGTCACAGCAAACAGGTGCTCATCGGGGAACTAGTCTTCTACCGCCACTGCATCATCTATTCTTGGCACTCGGGAGAGGAAGTCTGCCACCAGATTTTCCTTTCCTGGTTGATCCTTGATTGTTATGTCAAATTCCTGCAAAAGGATTAACCATCATGTCACTCTTCCATTCGTAATAGTTTTATTAGCTAAATATTTGATAGCAGAGTGGTCAGTAGACATGACTACAGGGTATCCTGTTATATAGTGTCTAAATTTATTAATAGCATAGATTACAGCTAGAAACTCCTTCTCTATCACTGTGTAATTCAACTCAGTAGGAGTTAATTTTTTGTTGATGTAGTATATCACGTAGGGTTTCTTGTCTTCTTCTTAGCCAAGAGCTACTCCAATGGCTGTATCTGATGCATCTGATGAAATCTGGAATGGTATATCCCAGTTCAGGCCTCATAATACTAGTGTTGTTGATACTAGTCGTTTTAATTCTGTAAAGGCAATGTCACATTTTTTAGTCCATATAAAATCAATATTTCCTGTCAAAGCATATAATGGTGGAGCAATTTGTGAATTTTTTTTATAAATCTCCGATAATATCTTGAAAATCCCAAAAAACTACATACCTCTGTTTTAGTGTATGGGGTAGCTAGAAAGAGCATTACTAGTATTTTTGCTAGATCTACCTGAATTCCAGCTGCTGAGATGTAATGGCCTAGGATCATGCCCTTTGTCATCATCATATGGAATTTCTCATGGCTCAAGCAGAGCCTAGTAGCAATGCATCTTTCCAGGACTTTCTTCAATGTCTGTAATGCCTACTCGAAGTCATCTCCATAGGGTGTGAAATCGTCCATGTATACCTTTAATCCCTCATTTATCAAGTCTGCAAAAATACTGAGTATGGCTCTTTGGAATGTAGCGGGTGCGTTACACAATCCAAAAGGAAATACCCTGTACGCAAATGTCCCCCAGGGGTAGGTGAAAGTAGTCTTATATTGGTCTTCGGGGACTATTTGGATTTGGTTGTAGCCACTGAAGCCATCTAGGAAAGAGAAGAATTTTTTTCCTGCCAATGTATCTAGAACCTGGTCAATAAACGTAAGGGGAAAGTGGTATTTTTTCATTGCTTTGTTGAGCTCTTTGTAATCAACGCATATATGCTATTTTCCATTCTTCTTGGGAACCACAACTAATGGACAGACCCATTTACTGTCAGATATAGGATAGATAAAATTCACATCTAACAGTTTCTGCAGTTCATCTTTAACAATATCCTTTAGGTGAGGGTTGAATCTACGCTGAGGTTTCAAATGGGTCTTGCATCTTTTTTAGTATAGATGTGGTTCATACATAGTTGAGGATCAATCCCTTTCATATATGGGTAATCCCAAGTGAAAGCCCCTTTATATTTCCTAAGGATTTGAATAAGCTTCTGCTGCTGGTCATCACTCAAATTTTTGTTAATGTTAAGGATTTTCCCTTGCTCAATTTCAATAGGTTTGCTATTATAGATAGTGGTCGTTGGTATTGTTTGGTCATTGATATCTCTTAAAGGATCTTCTTCAATTTAATTATCAAGGACTACTTCAATCATGTGACATTTTAAATTAGATACTGTAGTAGGATCGTTAATGAAAGTGTTAATAATATCATCTTCTGTTTGGTTTTTAAATTCAAGAGCATCTGCTATAATTAATGGTGATCGAATATTTTCTGTTAATTATGTTACAGGTTGCCTCCTAGTTTTTATTATGGTTAGGCTTAACTGAGCTGGAGCGTATAAAGATAGGTTCTTCACATCATTCCCTCTAGTTATAGTCATATTTCCTGTTCGGCAGCTTATATAAGCATCTGCAGTCACTAGCCAAGGTCTTCCTAATATTAAAGAATGTCCATCTAGCCAGTTTCTAGGATTGATAATCAAAAAATATACCAAGTATTCCCAAGAGTCTACAAACACCATCACATCCTGTAATGTCCCTTTTCGTTTAATAACTGATCAGTCGGCAAGTTCCATCAAAGTCGTAGTTGGATCTAAGGTTGTGATGACAAGCCTCTCGTAGGTTGTTGTTGTGAGAATATTAATGGCTGCCCCTAAATCGATTAACGCATCGGGAAAGGAGCATCCATTTATTTGTACTGTGACAATAGGGTTTCCTGGATCTTCATATTTCACCAATTTCTCTTTGCATAATAATAGATCAGACAAAGTTCCGACTAAATGGATAGTTGGTGTTATCTTTATTTTCCTTGTAGACTTTTTGGCACACAATTCCTTAATGGTTTTTGCATAGATTGGAATGTCTTGAATAGCCTAGAGGAGGGGTATTTTTATGCAAAGAGTTTTTAGTTCTCCCAGGAGATCGAAGTTGAGATATTCAATTGGGCGAGGTATAATCAATCTTTCTGGGAATGGCAGAGAAGAGGTAATGATCTATTCGTGACTTTTCTGCTTGACTATATTGTCCCTTTGAGGTGTTTTTTCTACAGTCAATGGCTTATTTAGGTATGGATTTTCAAGTTGTAGATTTTTATCATCCTCTGGTGCGATTATTCATCCAGACCTCAATTTGAGTTCATTACATTCTCTCAACTCAGTTTCCAGATCCAGACCTTCAATGGTTTGTACTGACTGGACTAGTCTGTTGTTAGGATTTGGGTTGGGCTGGGGTAGGAGTTGCGGTCGTAGATTGGATTGAGGATTCTGCTGCAACGTATAAGGTGTTGGTAGCATGGTTTGAGGCAAGGGGACTATCCCTACTGGCTAGTTCGTGGGTCTTTTCCAGCTTGATTGCTAGTTTTAGTTTGGTGAAGTGGAGGGGGACCATTGAGATGGATATGGGTTGTTCTACCAGAGTGATGGAAGGTAAGAGGGATTTGGCTTACTATTGTTGAGGTTTGACTGATTGGACCAAGGTGGCATGGATAATGCTTGTGGTGGCCAATTAGGAAAAGGTGGCTGGTTTTGCCATGTAGCTCCTGTATATTGTTGAGAATTATATTATGAAGGCTAAAGAATGAATATGGGTCGGTAGGCATACTTGTTTGCTATGCTTGCCATTGGCGACGTTGGTTTAATAGGAATATTGGTTCTGCTTCTTCCTCTACCTCCTTGAAGACCGCTTTTAATCCTAGGAGCGATGGGCAACTTTCTGTGGCATGCTCCTTAGTGCATATGGCACATGTCTGTACCATATCCAGTGGGCATTCTTTATGACTATGTTTCTTTCTGCATCGAGGGAAAAAAATAACCAGGTTCTACTCTACTTCGACCTACTTCTGCTTGCCTTGCATGATGTCTAACTATGTTGTCAAGGTTCCCAGGATATCCATTTTGAAATCTTCTAGTAGGTTGTTGATTTCAGCACAAGTAACGCTTCCTCCAGAGACTTTGTTGTCCCTAATGATCACATCATGTCCAGCTGGTTTCAGTTTTGTACTACCCCTCGAGCACCTTATGCACAAATAAATAATATTAGCATAGTCTTCTTGATAAATCTCACCTTTACCATTATATTTAGTGACTCTATCCATTGGTATTTCATCCCTTTAATCATCATGGTTTTTAGAACATTATTGGGCAGGTTTGCATAAGGAGACCTTTGGAGGTTATATTGGAAATGCTCCACGTATTCTTCCAAATATTCGCTAGGCCTTGCTACCATTTGGAATATCTCATCTTTTAATTCTCTAGATCTACAATAATCTTGATATTTTTTAAGGAAGGTATTTTTCATTTGGTCCCAATCATTGATGGTGTTTCCACCCAGTCCTATAAACCAACATAGGGATGCTCCCTTTAAATTGGAGGGAAACAACTTCAGTTTCTGGGGGTCGATGGTGTAATCATAACCCCTACATAGGACATCAAATTCAAACAAGAATGCATTCAGATGTTCTGAAGTGAGTCCATGAAAGGTGGGAATGTTTTGTAATGGGATAACTTTCATGGGGGCATTGACAACTGTGTCAACAATAGGATATTGTAGTGTAGAGATCTACGGTGTTTGCAGATTATTGGCCATTTGGTCAAAAATATTCCAGTATCCTTTTGGGATCTCTGGAGCTGGAGAGTTGTTCCTAGAATGTCTAGAAGTGGTGGGAATGATTCTAACAACACACCCTTGATCTCGGACACTGGGTGTCCTTTGCTTAATTACTACCTCAGGAGATCTTGGTTCTACTAATTTAACCTCAGATTTACTTGTTTCTCCTTCTCCTTCACAGAGGTTGCAATAATTCCCTTCTTATGAGGGAATTGATTGTGAATTTTCAATATATTGAAAACTCTATTCAATCCCTTCAGTTTTACTGTGAACCTCAGCGTAGGCTATAAACGGTGATCCTGTGGCCTGAAGGGAGACAGTAGGGTTTCTAGAAGCAATGGTTCGGGGTCCTACTGATGGATGAGACTTAGCTTTCCTTATGATTTCGTCGATAAAAGTTGATCATCCAAGGGTCATTGGTCCCTTAGATTTTTCAGGTTTGGGATGTGGGATTATATCATTTTCTGGTCTTTTCTTCTTATTCATTCATGCAAAAATTCAAACGTTTATTTCTACCTTAAATTCCTAGCAATTTTGCTAGAAAGTAGGTAGGGGAGTAGGCATTTTACTTGCTCCTTACGTAGGTTCTTACCTTTCATTTTTAATACCTAGTTCCCCCTCAACAGACAAACATCAAACACCTACTTTACTTCTATGCAATTATGCGGAAAAGCGGGTGGAGGAGAAAGCACTTTACTTGCTCATTACGTAGGTTCTTACCTCCTATTTTCAATACCCAATTCTTTCCTAGCAGCAATTATCAAATAGACATCACTCTTTGTAAAATGGCAACACTCTCCCCAGCAACGGTACCAAAATGTTGAGTGTTAAAAGGTGTCTTTTAAAACTGCTAATTGCCTTGCATTAATTATCAACCCGGGCAAGTCCTTTTATTCCAAGAGTGTACACAATATGTGCAAGCTATAAATCCATACAGTAATACTTTTTAAAATGAAATATAAAACTTTGATACAAGAGTAAATGGATGCATTTACAAAACTAAAACTGCAACTATTAACGAAAATATTACATCTAAGCATCAGGACTTAATCCTCAACTGAAATCGTAATCAAATCTCAAACAAGCAATTCAATTGATAATAGCAGCAACCGAGAGCAAAGTAGCATTAACGAATCTCTTGTAGCTGATTCTATCTAAATCACACACAATCTCAATTAAGCAATTCAAATGGAAATGATGTCAACTGAGAGTTTAGTAGCATTAACCAATCTCTTTCAGCTGATTCTATAATAGCCACACTCTTATCGTAATCCACAAGATTCAATTCCTTAACTGATAATCAATTTAATCTACAGTAAGCTTAAATTGAATCAAATGACAAAGTTGCAAAGTACATAAGGTTAGAATAAAGGAAAGTAAACTATCTGCAATACAAGAAATCAGAAAATAGAAAACAAGATAAACTAGCATAGAATGGAAAAACATCAAACCAATTAAACTTGCGTGAATTAGAAAGATATAACACAAATGAGTTTGATCCACCAGAGGTCGGGCCCTTAGCCACCAGCGAATACTGTTGAGCTACAACAGAGAATACGAATGAACAATAACGTAAATTATGTATTAACCATTGAACTCAATCCTCATTACAATATGGTCGTGTTCCTCAAAAGCACCAGTCTGTAAATTAAAATTACAATTTGAAATAAACAGAGATTGATTGATCCCCTTTCCTCCAATAGTTTTCACTTTTATAGTCAAGAAGGGTAAAAGATAAATGTGATCCCTCAAGATCGGGAGATCCTTAGGGATTCAAAACTAAATGCTATCTTTTGACATTCTTCTTATTTAGCGTTGATCCTCTTGCTTTGTCCTCTGGCCTGACCACAACCGACACGCCTTATTCCTCCTTTGTTAGTTTACGTTATTCCATCTGTAGGGAACAATAGTTGTTCGTTTTGTCATTTTTCTACATAAAAAGTAATAAATGTTAGTTATGGTGGCTAAACCTTAATCGAGAGTAGTTCATTCATTTATTATCATAATCCATCAATATGTTAGTGTATCAAGGTACGAAAGAGATAAGAAAATAGGAAAAAGGCAATGTAATTGAGAGTAAATACATACCCATTGCATAACTCAACACTTCGGATTTTAACTTGGAGAGGACTGCTCTATTCCTTTTGAACTGACAACTACAAAATGACTGAGCCACAGGTGCCTTAATACTAATTCATAGTCATTATTGGCACTATTCTAAATCTCTTCTGCTATACTTTAGATAAACTAGAGAAAATACAAGCAATGCAAATCAAAGTATTTCTCAGTGACAATATAACCAAGTTCTGTAGATTATTGCCATGCTATCTCATAGTTGCTATCAAGGTCAAGGACATTATTCCAAAAAAGTCGATTTTATTTCTGAAGGTTATTCTGCCACATAATATTTTCAAATCCCTATTGTCATACTAGTCACTATTCCTTAGTCAACACAGTCAAAAGGTTAACATGTCACTGCCTTGCTATGCCCCAAAGTCACTGTATTTAAGTCAAGAATATAGTCACTGGTCATTGATATATCTACCTTATCCATATTACTTTCATCATGCCATCACTGTTTGCAATATTGCTAACAACCTTTATCTCATATTCTTGCTCAGACTTATAAAATAAATACTAAAAATAGTACCCCAAGTGCCCACTGATAAGGGGTCATCTCTATCCATCTGCCACTCAGTGCCCCTAGTCAAGAGCACCATAAGAAAGGAAGTGATCCACTGAGTGGGATCTGGTCAGGAATGCTGATGTGGCTGGAGGTTAGATGAGCAGAGACAAAGGGCCTCTTGCATGTATAAGGCTAAGCATATTTTTTTAGGGTACTTAAAGAAAATGCCAAGCATCTATGTTTCTCTTAAAAGATCATATAAGTATCCTCAGATCTCATATTAAACCAGGAATGGAAGATGAAGTGCTCCTCAATGTCAATCTCTAGGAAATGGCATAGTTGGTAAATCTTGTCTTATTGGTCAATTTGATGGAGAGAGAGAGTGATCAGATATTATTTATCATATTTGTTGCCCCCCTCTCCCCTATATGTCCAACCCTCATCTCTCTTCCCCACCCTCATGGATGGACAGAGTGAGAAAATATTATTAAGGGTGTGGGTGGGGGAGAGCCAGTGAACAGCTATAGGAAATGAGGGTGGAGGTGTGGGGAGAGTGTAAATCAAATATTATCTAGGAAATGAGGGTGGGTTGAGGGGAAGATAGTGAGAAAATATTATCTAGGAAACGAGTGTGAGTGGGAGAGAGAGAGCGTAAGAGAGTATTGCAAGGGTGGGAGATGGGGAGAGAGGAGCATTTCCAACATTTATTTTGGTACACCATTTCCATCATTCATATGAAGTAGAGCAGATTTAGAAAAGATTTTACACACTTATATTTCTATAAGATTCATTTATTTCTTAAATGTAGTCATGACATGATAAGAGACCAAAACATTCTCAATATTGTCTTCAGAAGATTGAGGAGTATTGAAATCCGCGTCACAAGCATACATTGACTGAAACAGGGGGTGATACTTTGGAGAATTCTTGGTGAAAAATTTTCACCCTTGAATCTACTCATTTCATTGACATGTTTTGGCCATGAATTTCATTAATATAATTCCATTTCGTTTCTATTTTTCTTTCTCACTTTTTCTTCTATTTTGGTATTTTTTTGCTAGTCCATCCTCTTGCCAATACAATGATCATAAATCTACCAGCTTGGGGATCCAGGTTAGAGCCACTGGGGTTTAATATGTCTCTCCTGGGCTGCCTCGCCTGGTTGGAACCACTACCATTTAATATGTCCTTCCTAAGCAGCCACAATTTGACAACAACATACTTTTTGTGCTTGCAAACTTTATCATCCTCATTTGCAATAATAAAAAGGCAGAACCTACCAAACGACTCCTAGAGGATTTTCGCCTCAAAGAATAGTACCTCTTGTGATAGTAGACTTCATGCTCTTAGATTTTGTTGTTGGCGATCCATCCACCATTAACATGTTTGCCCCACTTGTATGGCATGCACTTATAAACTCAATGGGATGTGCACAAGTGCAAGCCCAATGCATTTTTGGTTGAATAGATACTCCTCACTCTCAGGCACAAAAAACGTTTGCCTTGCTGCATCACTTTCTTCAGCTCTATCTTTAGGATGGAAAAATACAGAAGGAATAGAAAGCAAGAAACAATTGTCAAGTTGTTCCCCAATTAATAGTATTTTTGCAAGGGGAGGATCAAGAGGAAACTCAACCATCTTCCTTCCATGAGAATTCAATTTCCCACATTATCAAGTGCACCAAGTACCCAAAGCTGATACATTGAATTGAGAATATTGTCTTGTGGAAGAGGATCCATAAAATCAAAATCGAAAAGGTTTTCAATGTTCAATGACTTGAGTGGGAAAACAACATTTCCAAGGTTGGTACATTGGATTTCAAGCACCATATTTGGCAGCATTACATTCTAATATGCTCTCTCAATGTACAAACGATAGCATGTCCCAGTACCTGTCCTACATGCTCTACCAGCACTTTGATCCGCTGCAGCTCTTCTTGTAGGAAACACCTGAAGAGCATCCATACCCATTAATGGATTGTAGACTTTAAAATTTTCATATCCAGTATGAATCACATAGAAGATGCCATCGACAGTATGCAATGTCTCAGCAATATTGGTGGCTACAATAACTTGTGAGCACCATTTTCTACTTTCTGAAATATTTTGGCTTGAAGATATGAAGGCAGTTGAGAATAAATAGGGAGTACTGATAGTTCAGTTACTCTATCTTTTGTAGTTCCCTCTATCTGATCCATACATTCTACCAATGGAGTCTTGGATGTGTACGGAATGCTTGTCAGAATCCCAAGCTTAAACTTCTCATAACTGTCCCATAGGCTCATCATGAGAAGTTCAGGCTCAGAAAGAGTCATTTCAAATGGGCACTGTAATAACACACGGATAACCAAATGTTCTTAATTCTTACACTCTACCGCACTTGGTCAATCTGACTTCAAACAAAGTTTGATTACTATTTTAGCTAGCAATATCTCTCTCCTCTGCAACCCTTGCTTGTTTGGAAACTAAATTTCCATGGAGAAAATGTGACACTGATAGAATCTCAAGGATTGATGTGGATGTAGTAACTACTGGAGTATAAGTTCAATAATTTCATCCTTAAGATGGCACTTCATATAAAAAGGATTATCCAATGCCTATTGCTTCAATTTAGGATAGATTGTCAATCTTCGACCTTCATCAGTTCTACTACAATATTTAAAGAGTTGTTGAGTATAGTGACAAATCATTGTTGGAATACCACAAATTTGCCCATAGAATGGTCTTCAAATTCTTGATTTGAGTATTGCTATATATTTCTATTTAGGCCTCAACACTGGTCACTAATGCTTCAGGTCTATATTAAAACATGCCTCAAATGCTACTACAGTTTTGTCCTAATACAGGACTGAATTGCCTCCACAAACTGTCTTAGGTTTGTAATAGAGTTTAGTGTCAAGAATTTTTAAAGTAAAATTGCTTTGCAAGGAGATACATTTTGTGAGCATTACACAGTGAAGTCATTAAAGTTTGGGTTGAATCATGCTGGAACAATATCCTTTCACACAACTTCAAACATTCAAAAATTCTAATACGCTTTGGAAGGAGTAAAATAGCTTCAATCATCAAAATACTTCAGACCGGTAACATGAAAGTTTTTGAACTGTCCATTGGAGTCTTGGATGTGTACGGAATGCTTGTAAGAATCCAAGCTGGAGGTATTGAAGAAATCATAAGTAGAAGGTAGTTCGATCCACAAATGGAGTCATGTTTCTCGTAACTTAAAACATGTCTTAGATAAGGTCGAACTTGCTCAATTTATGTTAAGTTTACGTATGTTCTATGCTGATAGCAAATTTACTTATTTTTTCATATTAGCTCAATATCAATTCTAGATTAGAAATCACATTTAGCATGATAGTAAAATGTAGATAAAGCATAAACATAAATCGCAAAAGACAAGCCAAGACAAAAGGACATAAGAAGTGGTGCCAGCCAGGGACAAACCCCAATGTGGGGAACCCTTGATCAATTCTTCTTATGTTCTTCCATAGTTCAGCAGAGAGAGAGAGAGAGAGTACATATACATCAAAAGTCAACACTTTGACTTATCAAAATAAGAGCAGAGATCTTCTCTAAGAAGATGGCACATGAGGTAGTTGATCTGAACTCAGGTGAAGGCATATTGCTGATCCTCCAAGGTGACTCCATCACCATGTTGCACCCTTTACTATGTTGCACCTCATAATCATGTTACACCCAATCACTAAGCTTATCTCATCACTGAGCTACACCCAATGCTGCACCCATCATGCTGCATCCATCACTGCATCCAATATGCTACAACCATTTACACTCACCAGTCTTAGCTACTTGTTATGGCTTATAGCCTAACAGAGTGGCTAAACTCCTTCAACAGGTCCAAAGTGCAGTCTCCTAACAGTCACAAAATTTGCCTAGATTTGTCTGAAATTGTCCTCTAAGGGAAGGCTATCTCCTTTAGTCTATGCCTTCCACAAGACCGTCCTTCACTTGTCATCACAGGATATGGCATCATGGCACTGTTATTTCATATAGTCATAAACCCAAATACCACTGTAGTAAGAACATTAATAAACACTAGGATCTTTGATCAATCATCACTGAATCTCTGTCAATCCATTATAGAATGTATATATCTGGCATGCCATACATCAGACTGAATATATCACTATCATATGTTCACAAGATTTTACTGCTATGCTTTATTGTCATTAGCACATGAGTTACTATCATACAAGACAGTCATAACCTTATACTGAAGATAGTTTCTCACACATGGTAATTTCTTTACTTGACACTCCATTGACTAAGGGCTCTCTATACTAGCACAACACAAACTGTCCATCCAGAACTTAGCTTAGGGCTCTAACCTTGCACTCCTTCCTGTGCAATTCACTGTCCAAAAATACTGCCAAACACATGGCTGGGCTTCCTCTATACAACATATAGAAACCTTCTTCAACATCGGATATAAGGCAACATCTAGTCCTTCTTTTACTGCGGTGTAAGTACTATAGTTAGGGCAAACCTGGACAGTGACTATAGTACAAACTAAACTACAGATTTAGCCTCATACATCACTTTTTAGGGCATGTCTTCCATGCCTAATTAGGCCTCATTCTTGGCTGTGGCTAGAGCACATTGAAGCCTCCTTTATACATCATTCATCTACATCTATAGGGCTGCATTAGTCCTTCTATTCTCTATGGCTAGGTGTCTTTTCTTAGGACAACGTTTAGGTCTTTTAAGGATAGTTGCTTAGGGTCTCTTCTAGACTTGCGTTTAGGGTATTTAGGACTTCTCCTTGCTGCGCTATAGAAGACTCCTATATGATTGTGTTTTATGGCATCATCTCCATGACTGCTTTTTACGACGTCATCTCCATTAGGGCAACATTGTCTTCTTTGGATCTCTCCTCCCACCAAAACCCAAGACAAGTGGAGAGGAAGAGATCACAAGAAGTGTGTGTCCAAATGAACTTCAAGGCACCTCTATTTATACTAAAACGTTGATCACAAGTGGGGGAAATTTTGTTGCGGGCTGACCTTGATGAATTGTCCCATAACACAAATAAATTCATATCTCCATGAATACTTATCGGAATTGGATGATCTTTACATCAATCCTGCACATTTCAATGAGAGGAAACCTAAAAAAATATCAGCTGCCATAAATAAGCTGACCCACATGGAGTTTGGCCCTAGCTTCCAATTTTAACAATTGACATGCGCCCTAACAAAAGGGCCGAGCCATAGCACAGAAAACAATAACTCTAGACATGTGTGAGTGCCTAGTAGTGCTAATCGTAGCCCATAAATACTCCTTCCTGCTCAAAATTTTAGCTTTTGATAAAAATTTGTTAAAGATCATGACCAACCATATATAACTTGGAGTATTAAAAAAAAAAAAAATCATCACCTGCAAAGGACAATAAATAGCCAACGTGAGTCCATAAGGAAATAAATTAAAAAACAACTTGATCCCAAATCTTCAACTTCAGTGTCCTTGCCAAAAAAATGAAAATTTAGAAATTTCCCATATGCCATTGCAGAAATCATGAGAACTTGTCAATGAACTTTCCTTAGTGATTGCTTTCTCTTTTACTCCAACATGGGCTTGTCCTCACCTGAGCTCTGATTCCATGTTAATTTTTAGTTAACATGTTCTTTGCTTAGGTTAGTTACTTCATTAGCCCATAATTAACTCCATTAATCCATTAACAATCACATTAATTATTAACTTATGACAGTAAAGGATGAAATAACATTCAACATAAATATAGAAGACAAGACAAGCTAAGATAGGAGAAATAAACTTTGACTTTGCCAAATGTTAAAGGTTAGAAATTAGATATTCATTTAATACTTTTTCAAAACAATCTACATTGAGGGTATTATAAAATCTGTAAATAGGGGGAGGAAATGACCGTGTGAGATAGATCTTAAGGTGCCAGAATGATTACATCTTGAAGACACTTAGATCATTGATAAAACTATATACGAATGTATGATATAGCACTTATGAATGCATCTATGAGTATTGCTATGTTGATGTGTATGTTGGTGACAATATATCTCTGAGTTGTGCTTTACTTTGTCTTGCTTACATGGATTTCTTGAAAGATAAACATATTGGTGAACATAAGTAAATAATCTGAACTATAACGAAAAATCTGATATAAATCTGCTATTAATTGGGGTTCTAATACCAATGATTTGAGCCAATCCAAAATTATGCTATTATAACTAAATTTTGAAATCCAAAAATTCTAGAACTAGATTTGAAATATGGAAAATAAAGCAGACCAAAAATCAGAAATTAAGAAGAACCTAAATGTAGCAAATACTTGAATAATTACAAAATAATAGCAAAGATATGAAGACAAGCAATGACAAAAAAATACTATTGATTTGAACCAGAACTCGATACTTACTTTGAAGAACAAACGTAAATGCTAGCAGTGAGTAGTTACCCAGAAAATAAATATCATACAAAGGAATTCTTCAGAGAAGGTATGGATGCCAACTCAAGTCAAATCAACAATAGTATGAATGTTACCTACCCCAAATAGTCTCTTCCAAAATCCATGCAATAGCACACTTCACAAATAGCTTTGTTAAGGTATGGATGCCAACTGAGGACTAAGGCAGTATGGGTACTACCCTTGCCCCAAATGGTCTCTTATAGATCGCCTTCATAAAAAGCCTCTACTCCAATGTCTAATGGTAATTTTATAGTTAGTCTTCCCACTTTTTGTAGAAAAGAGGAGCTGCAAACTTTGATTAGTGACACTTATGAGTGAAAGTTGTAACCGAATATGCATGGAGTTACAAAGGATTTTATGATGAGAGGGACATAATTTTTAGCTTTTCAGGTTACTTTGAAAATGTTTACACTATGTTTGGGCCTTGGGGGTGCTTTGTGAGATGTGGGATGCATGGTGTATGTTTGGACCATGCTCTTCCATGATGGACTTGGCATTGGAGGTGGTTTACTATTTGCTGCTTGACCTTGTTTGGATGTTTGAAAGCCATTCTTCCTTGAAGTGTTGGATAAGTATGGAGCTTTGTGACTTCATGGTGTTGATGCATGAAGGCAGTTTATGTGCTTAGAGTAGAGTAGGGTATTTCAGAGGAGGTTATTGTGCCCTAGATAGCACGGGGTTGCTTGGTTGCTTGCATGAAGGTTTACACTTGACATGTGGATTCTTGGGTTGAGGGACTAGATATGTAGGTGTGGGAGTCCTTAAGATGACACATGACTTTGGATATGCATTGTTGTTAAGGAGGCACATGACCATGGAGATGCATTGGACCTTTGGAGGATTGTTGGACCTTGGGGAGTAATGCTCATGCCATGGAGGCCTTGCTTGTTAATCATTATCACATTTGAGCCTCACAGATGTCACTTAGAGTAAAGTGCTTCACTTAGGTGGACCTACTTGTATCTTTCAAGTTTGCTTGTAGTGGACTAGGTCCACTTGTTATTGTAAAGCCCATTTACCTCTCATATAAATAGAGGAAGGAGTGAGTTGTTATTATAGCCGATCATGCACTTTGTTGGGTCCCTAATTTGTCATTATTATTATGACTTCTTAACATCCATTTCATCCATTTCTACCATTATTTTATCACATTATTTACCATAATTTATTATATAATTCCATTTCATAATTAATTATGCTCTTGTGGATAAGTAATATTTGTTCTCCTTTATTTCTAATAAAATGATGATTATTATGAGTGATATTGCTAATAATGGTTTATATATGAATTTGTTATAACATCACTCATGATTTTAGCCTCCAAATTCTCTTGCAGATTGCAAATCCGATCTTCAACGCATAATCAAATATTCCAACTCAGAATTTTGCTGGAATAAAACATGACCGTTTTGCATTAGACATTTCGAGCAAATGAAGAAGAATCCTAAAAATACGAGAAATGGTTTTTTTTTTTTCAAAACATACCAAATAAGTTTCCCAATGAGAATTTTTCATAAATTCGGTTTGTATTGGGAGAAAAGCAAGGTTCTTCAAAGGATATATTCGTAGATTTTCTGTTGTGGCTGTTTTCCAAATTGCCCCAATTGTAATGACCGAATTCGACTCATTCCAACTGAATCATGATGGAAAGATATCTTAGATCTCATATTTCTTTTATAATCAATCTTGTTGTAAATTCCCCTTTGCTGTTTGCATATTTAAAAGACACAAATTAGAGAGAATGGGATGTATGGGGTAGATTAGATATTGAAGGTTTTACTTGAGAATGTAACATGAGACTTCTGTATTTTCATTTTTGTTAATGCAGTATTGATATTCTGATTATCTAGCCTTTGATCCTTTCTACCACAACCCTGATTAGAGAGTTGGGCCTGCTCTACTGATCAGGTGCTGCGTGGTTCCTTTGTATATATGATGTTTTATTTATGGTGTTATTTCCTTATTGTTGTTACAGATTTCCTTAGATTGTTGTGAATGTCTTTTTAAGTTCTTCAATTTAATCTCTATTATAGTTATAATGATGCTTTAGTTTCTTAGTCGTGAACCCTTGGTTGATGTAAGATTGTAACCTTGCTCCTGCATATACCTTGTGTGTTACCTTGAAAAGTGTATGCATCCAGATTGATGAATTAATGTAGGAAATGGGATTGAATAATTTGTTCATACTCAGACACCAACACACTTGTGCATATTCCTTTTCATACATGGGTTAGAGATGTAAGAGCAATGCTACTTTCTCTCTCTCTCTCTCTTGTTCAATCTTCTTTGTTCTTTATGTGTTTTCGTCTTAAAGTGCTAGTGTTTCTTGGAGCATTCACCCAAAAAGTTCATATATATAAAGAAGAAATGGAAGATGTGGGGTGCATGGTGTATGGTTGGACCATGCTCTTCCATGATGGACTTGGACATTGAAGGTGGTTTACTATTTGCTGCTAGACCTTGTTTGGATGTTTGAAAGACATTCTTCCTCAAGTGTTGGATAACTATGGAGCTTGTTGACTTTATGTTGTTGATGCATGAAGGGAGTTTATGTGCTTGGAGTAGAGTTGGATATTTTAGAGGAGGTTATTGAGCCTAGATAGCATGGGGTTTCTTGGTTTCTTGCATGGAGGTTTACACTTGACATGTGGACTCTTGGGTTGAGGGAGTGGATATGTAGGTGTGGAAGTCCCTAAGGCAACACATGACCCTGGATATGCATTGTCCTTAAGGAGACACACGACCATGGAGATTCCTTGGAGCATTGGACCTTTGGAGGATTGTTGGACCTTGGGAAGTAGTGGTCATGCCATGGAGGCCTTGCTTGTTAATCATTGTCACCTTTGAGCCTCACACATGTCACTTAGAGTAGAGTGCTTCACTTGGGTGGACCTACTTGTATCTTGCAAGTTTGCTTGTAGTGGACTAGGTCCACTGGTTATTGTAAAGCCCCTTTACCTCTCATATAAATAGAGGAAGAAGTGAGTTGTTATTATATTCGATCATGCACTTGTGCATATTCCTTTTCATACTTGGGTTAGAGATGTAAGAGTAGTGCTACTCTCTCTCTCTCTCTCTCTCTCTCTCGTTCAATCTTCTTTGTACTTTATGTGTTTTTGTCTTTAGGTGCTAGTGTTTCTTGGAGTATTCACCTGAAAACTTCATATATATAAAGAAGAAATGAAACCCATGAACACAATCACAACCTATCATATAATTCTCCATGCTTTCAAAAAAGCCTAGATAGGGAAAACCAAGAGAAATGCTAGCTCCACCAACGATACTCCAACAATCAATCCTTTTGAGCCATTTTTTGAAATATCTTTGGTGGAGCTAAGGTTTCTATTGGTTTTATCTATCTAGAGTTTTGGAGAAATTAGAGAATTATATGATGAGTTCTGAATGTGTTCATGGATTTCAGTTCTTACGCATACCTATGAAGTTCTCAACTGTCCAAAATTACGTTATTTCAGATTTGACTTTCAACTTACCACTGCCATACACTGTGTTATTTCAAAGATTTGACTTCCAAATTTTCATAAATACAATGTCCTCAAAAAGATAGTTGAACACTTCCATATTCATTGTTAGATCATATTCCAAGAATATATACATTTGTTGTACGGGTCAATAATTGTCTCACAAACAACAATCAAATCACAAGAGGCATTTGAACTTGGTTGGGGATGATATTAATTTATCCTCTCAAGTTCCTAAGTTCTTTCTACTGTCAAATTGAATCAGAACTAGATAAAAACTAGATAAAAATGCTGGTTGACCAAAAAATATATAAATTATTCAAATTTAGGAAAAAAACATATATATTAATGTGCATCCATATGAATCACAACCATTATACAAAAAAAGATCCATTTAAATTGAGTTTCCTGGAAACGGATTTGGAGGTTTCCCAACATGAAATTCCTAAAGAATATGTTGTCTTGAAGCCAAGCGTGCACCATATCATAGTTAAAATCTAAAGTCTTTGGCACCCTTAAACCTGGCACTAGTCTGAGAATCCTATACCATACTAAGAGCATATTTGCACTAAGTGAGTTCAGCATGCGTTTACAACCACATCTTTTCTTAAGGGTGAAAGTGGTTATGTGTCACATAAATCTATTTGAAGGACACATATCCATATCATAAAACAAAGGCAAGCTTGAAATGCTTGTTCTACAACTAGAAGTATTGTTATGGCGTTGTTCACAACTTTTAAGTATGTTTTTGAAGGACTTCAAAAGGATGTAAAAGTGATTTAGTGGGTCAGAATGTTCAATGATGGGTATTATTGTGAGATTATTTTCCCAACATGCTCCTACTAAATTGAAAATGGGTTTTTTTTGTTTATTGTTTGGGCCAATATTGTAGCAACAACACTAGTGCATTAACTATGATAAAAGGTCACCAAAAAATACATAAATTATTCAAATTTAGGAAACAAACATATATATTAATGTGCATCCATATGAATCACAACCATTATACAAAAAAAAAAATCATTTAACTTGAGCTTCCTAGAAATAGATTTGGAGGTTTCGCAACATGAAATTCCTAAAGAATATGTTGTCTTGAAGCCAAGCATGCACCATATCATAGTTAAAATCTAAAGTCTTTGGCACCCTTAAACCTGGCACTAGTCTGAGAATCCTATACCATACTAAGAGCATATTTGCACTAAGTGAGTTCAGCATGCATTTACAACCACATTTTTTCTTAAGGGTGAAAGTGGTTATGTGTCACAGAAATCTGTTTGAAGGACACATATCCATATCATAATACAAAGGCAAGCTTGAAATTCTTGTTCTACAACTAGAAGTATTGTTATGACATTGTTCACAACTTTTAAGTACATTGTTGAAGGACTTCAAAAGGATGTAAAAGTGATTTAGTGGGTTAGAATGTTCAATGATGGGTATTATGGTGAGATTTTTTTATGCTCCTACTAAATTTAAAATGGGTTTTTTTGTTTATTGTTTGGGCCAATATTGTAACAACAACACTAGTGCATTAACTATGATAAAAGGTCACCAAAAATATATATAAATTATTCAAATTTAGGAAACAAACATATATATTATTGTGCATTCATATGAATCACAACCATTATACAAAAAAAATTCTAGTTAACTTCAGTTTTCCTGGAAACAGATTTGGAGGTTTCCCAACATGAAATTCCTAAAGAATATGTTGTCTTGAAGCCAAGAGTGCACCATATCATAGTTAAAATCTAAAGTCTTTGGCAGCCTTAAACCTGGCACCAGTCTGAGAATCATATACCGTACTAAGAACATATTTGTGCTAAGAGAGTTCAACATGCATTTACAACCACATTTTTTCTTAAGGGTGAAAGTGGTTTTGTGCCACATAACTCTATTTGAAGGACAAATATCCATATCATAAAACATAGGCAAGCTTGAAATGCTTGTTCTATAGCTAGACGTATTGTTATGACATTGTTCAAACTTATAAGTACTTTGTTGAAGGACTTCAAAAGGATGTAAAAGTGATTTAGTGGGTCAGAATGTTTAATGATGGGTATTATTGTGAGATTATTTACCCAACGTGCTCCTACTAAATTGAAAATGTTTTTTGTTTTTTGTTTTTTTGGGGGACAAATATTGTAACAATAACACTAGTGCATTAACTATGCTAAGAGGTCACTTTCTTGTTAATTTGACCATGATATCTTTTTTTCAAAGCAATATTTCTTAGCTCTATTTACGTTATTGGTTTCATAAGAACATTTCTACAGTCTCTTCACTGAATTTCTTAAAGTTTTTACATTCATGTTTTTTGACAAAAAGAGCTAACATTTTACCCTAGCTAAGTAAGGATTCTTTAAATAATCTTCTAGCTTGGTTCCTTTTTGTTCCATCTAAGCTTGGAAAAGTGTCATGAATTTACATTGAACAATGTAAGAATCTAGTCTTATCCAGAAACAATCAATCCAACTCTTTCATTTTGCAAATTACCTACCAGTTCTGGACATATTCTTTGAAATTTCTATGCTGAAGGTGTTGGAATAGGTAAGTGATGTAGAATGTAGACATGTAGTTCTATTGTTCACCTATTAGACCATTGCAAATTATAGACAAACTTGGAAGGGTTGCAGATGACTGTTCCAGCCATACTCTTATTGGCTTGCAATACATATATTCATAACACATACCTACAATACTATTGTTCACCTATTCGGCTAGTGCATATTGTAGGCAAACTGTTAAATGTTGGACTTCACTATCTCAAGTTCACATGCCAGCACTAAAGATGCAACGTATTGTGTGCATCCTTAGATATGTTTAAGATTGCAAACTAACTGTTTAAATAAATGCATGTATAAAACTTCTATATTAGCAAAATAACTATCAATACTTTTTTCTAGCATTTTGGGTTGAATTCACAATAGTATGATAAAAATTGTCATTTCAATGTTTGGAAATTAGGATATATAAATGTGAGATATATACTCTACATCTTTGGGTTATCTCCTTTTCAAATATGAGTTTTTTTAGGCTACATGTTAATTGTTTGAACTTTGAACTTTGAACTTTGAAGAAATTCCTGAATGGACTTCGTAAGGTAGTGGTACCATAAATTGTTTTATTTCAAAGATTTGACTTCCATTTTTCACAAAATACAATGTCCTCAATAAATACTTATATGTATAGTTACTTAGGTTTAGGATTCTCTATGTGTTGGAGTGGTTCCTTTATGTCTTACTATAATCCTGATGTTGACAAGCTTTAGCTGACTTTTTTCATCAATTGTTCATAGAAGATGCAAAATATTTCATTGTCAAAATGTGGTAAAAATTATATTTCTCCTGATTTATTTTTTTATTGTTCATGATAAGATAATCATGTTCTTGGAATGAGGTATCCTACAGTCTGTTTCAATTTGTGGATTTTTTTTTTCCTCCCATTTTTTTACAAGGATGTAGATTTCATTTTCATGTTGATGGTTTTTGCATGTATCTTATCTAGCCCCAAATGCTGGTAGTGGAGCGGATCTTGAGAAGTAGTCGTGGACACAGACTATCAGAGGTTAATTTTACAATACCACTTCCACTTGGTATCAGAAAACGTTTAATGGTAAGTGACATAAATAAGAGTTATTTAACTTCAGGGTTGAAAGGGCAACCTCATGTCTTAGTTCTAAGTCATTTATTTACGTTTCTTAGATGTAAGTCATCTGTTTTTGAGATTTATCAAATCAATTATTTACCTAATCCAATATGCATGGCTTGTATTTCTCACCCGCTATTAGTTACTTGACATGGTTGATATAACATTCAATTCTAGGCCACTTTTATTTTAAGTCAGAGATTTTATTGATTAAAAGGATGTTCATATTTTGATTAGTTTACTTGGAGCTTGATTTAAAAAAGTTTTGTAAATTCCACGTGGATGTTATTTTTTCAAGGTGAGCTCTTTGCACCAGTAAGGTCAAATGAGGCCTAAAACATAGGTATATAAAAAGCACACCTTTGGCCTTTGTTGTGTATCTGTTATTCTTTATATCATTGATAAATGGATATTGTTGATGTAAAACAAAGGATGGGAAGGTCCTGCCTATTTTGTTGACAAAATAAAATAAAATGGAGTGGTAGAATTGTGTTTTAAAGGGTGAGCCATAAATCAATACTTGAAAGGTAGAACTTGAGAATGACAAGGTATTTGATATGGACCTAGAGACAACATAACGTGGAAAAAAAATGATGCTATTGATGAGTCTTCCCAGAAAATAAGCTCTAACTGTTAGACCACTGCCCAAATTTCAGTTATATATAATGGCAATAGCGACTCTAGCTTTATTTGTATGAATAACGACTTTGTCCATTGTCCTATTCGTTTCCTATGAATGATTTTGATTTTCAAACTCCAACTAGTTTGTTGTTAAATTAATTAAATCTTTGATGACAAACTTATAGTTTTCAAATCTCTTTTCTAAATCTATTTTGTTGAGAAAATTTTTCTTTTTACTTTAGGTACTGTAGATTGCTACTGTGTGACATATGCGATGATATAATTGCTTAGATAAATAGACAGAAGCGTTGTACAACATAGTCTTTTTTAAATCTAAAGAAACAATATTTCCAAATACAAAGTTTATTAATTAAGAACATCTTTTAGACATCTTTTCTAAGCTATGATTATATTTTGGTAGGGGATTTTGTGTACGTTGATATTGTGTTGTCTCTTTGGTTTCTGTTAGGTAACAATGGTTAATAAGGAATGTCTTCTTGAGTAGCAGATGCACATCTTATTCTACTATCAATAGGAAAATCCATGGTTTTCAGGCGTGGAAAAAAAATGTAGATGTCAGTGGGATAACCAAAGTCCATGTTCGATGAATTTAATACTAGTGATGATTTTGGTTCCTTGTCAGATAAAGAATTCCATTAGTCAAATTCAAATAAATAGAAGCAGCTCAAGAATGAAGGTGAAGCTATTTCTTTTTGTCCAAGTAAATTTCTTTTATTTGTTGGTTTCTATCATGTTTTGAGTGCGGACTTGTGAAATTCCAAATTGCATGTTGGTTTATGTAAAGTGGATATATATCTATATATATTATATATATATATATATATATATATATATAATATATATATATATAATATATATCTATATATATATATATATATATAATATATATATATATATATATATATATATATATATATATGTATGTATATATATTATATATATATATATTATGTATAATATATATATATATATATAATATGTATCTATATATATATATATATATATAATTTGTTATTATCATATGTCGTTCATGGTTTCCGGAGATCCATGTTACATTTGCACAGAAGTTTAGATATCATTCAAATATCTAAACACCAAACAACAACATTAAGATTTTTCTTTCACTCAACCTATAACATATTGCCTCTGTCTTCATCAATGTTCTTCTTCCATATGCTATCCACTTATGACATTTCCTTTGCAATATTCGGTGGATTTGCTAGTTATAGGTCATTTATAGTTTATAAATGTCTTCAGAGTTTCACTTCTAATTGAGTATTCAACTGATATTGATTCTCTTGTATGTAACTAAGTTTTCCTCCACCCACTTTTCATAACTTCCATAACCATTAGGTAGGGACATGCAAATTTGATGTTGCTTTACTTGTTTAGTAAAATATTACTGAGACTTTAATTTATTGAAAGTTGTAGAATTTACAATTTATAAAGTTTCAAGGTCTAATTTGTAAAAGTATAATTTTTTAAAGGGTGCTAGCTCAATGGAAGAGCACCTGCTTTAGAAGTAGGAGGTTGGTGGTTCGATTCCATCGTGCCCTAACATCTATATGGAATGGCAATGATCAATTTCTGGTGACGCAGGCTCTTTTGACCATCACCAATGAGCTTTGGTGACATTTTTTGACCCTCACCAAAATATGAAATGGTGATGGTCAACGAATGCCACCATATATACACATCACTAGTGATGACCCTCAAACGTTCGTAACCATAAATCATTGTTGTTGATATGAAATGGTGACGATCACTATTAGTCATTATAGTTATTATTCGTGATGGACTTTGAATGTCACCACAACACCTATACTTCTGGTAATGTGGCTTTTGGTGATGGTCAATGAATGTCACCACATATATGAACCAATAGTGACGGTCATGAAAGATCCATCACAATAAATCATTATTGTTCATATGAAGTGGTGACGGTCACTATCCGTCACTATAATCAATATTCGTGACAGACATTAAATGTCACCATAACACCTATACTTTTGGTGACGCCACCTTTGGTGATGTTCCATTTTTGGTGATGGAGGCTATGGTTGTCACCATTTCTCATATGAAATGGTGACGGTCACTATCTGTCATTATAAATCATTATTGGTGACAGACTTTGAATGTCACTAGAACACCTATACTTTTGGCGACGCCACCTTTGGCGATGTTTAGTTTTTGGTGATGGAGGCTATGGTCCATCACCATTGCTCATATGAAATGGTGACGATCACTATCCATCATTATAAATCATTATTGGTGACAAACTTTGAATGTCACTACAACACCTATACTTTTGGCGATGCTACCCTTGGTGACATTCAGTTTTTGGTGATGAAGGATCTTTTGACCATCACCAATGAACTTAAATGTGACATTTTTCGCCCCTCACCAATGTCCTTTTTTCTTGTAGTGTATTTACCATTCAGGGGCTTGATGGAGACAACTAGAGAGAATATAGGGAGGTTTTCCACCTCATTAAGTCCCTAAATCAGTTTGAGTTCACAAAATCCTCTCCAACAAATAGAATTCCCTAGCATTCGAGGAACTCCAAGTAAATGAGAAGGAGAAAGGGAACCATATCCACAAATCTCAAAATTTTGAAGGGGAGCATTCCTCCTTTCAAGGAAGTTTCCCCTCAATCATTTTCGTATAAGTAAATCTACTAAAAGGATCAATAGGATTTTAGTTTTTGTTGCATCTAAGAGTAGCTACTAAGCCTACTACTTGACATTGTTATTCTTAACTTTTATATGATGTATGAGACTATTATTTTTTGTTAATGAGAAGTTTACCATTGATTGACATCTAATCTAGTTTTGGAGGGATGAAAATCTTGGGTTTGGGCCCAACCCAAAGGATTTAGTCCCTCTTGTTCTTGTTTTAGAGAATTACAATCCTTCTCTTGTTTTAGTAGATATTACATCATAAAAACTTGTAATTACAGGCTTGTGTATCACCTCTCTTGTGGGAAGAGTGATGAGGGAAGAGTGATTGGAAAGATCTTCAATAACAATCCAAAAATATTTGTTTATGATTTCTTGAAAATGGATAGATGTTAGTTGTGATCCATTTGCATGCTTATCCTCTAAAAATTAGGAGTTAGTGTAAGTTTTTTTGTGATTAGAGTAATTTTGTGGGGTAAAATAGGTTTCAGTCAAATTCAACTCATATTTTCCATGTTAATTTATTTCTCTATGTTATTGATCATTTTATGCATGTATTTGGCTAGTTGCAGGGATTGTGCTAGTCTGCAGAGGTGGGCATACCTTCCCACATTCACCTGGACATCTCCATCCTCCTCCTAATAACATCAAAATGTTCCCAACCTTTGTATCCTTAATCACTTTGTCAAGGAAAAAAAGAGGCACCATGAGCATCAACTTTGGTGCAATATAGACGTCTGAGGGGTTCTAGTCTTGGCCAAGGGGCTCCCACAACCTTCATTTATTACCTCTAATTCCATCCACCTTAATTTATCCCTAAGACACCATTTACATCCTCAAAATTCTCTTAGAACTCCTCCTATAGCAAAACATGGCATCCTGTTGCAATATAGGACCTCCTATAGCAACCTTGTAGATTTGATTTCTTCAACCATTTTTGCTCCAAACTTGGACTCTGGCCTAGGTAAGTTGAATAATAGCCCCCAAACTATGATTTTATAATTAGCTAAGACCTTAGGACCACTCCAACCTCATCCTTCCATCACTGCAATCATCAGTTAGTAAAACAGAGTTAGATTTAGCATTTTTTTCTTCACATGTACGTTAAAGATGTGATTTCTCAATTTCAGCAAGTGTGAGTAGATAAATTATGCATGAAAGATAGGGTATCGATTTGAATCAATTATGTAAGTAGAGTAGCATGAGTTAATTCTGCAAATAGATTAGTTATTTTCGTTATGCAAATTCAATTAGCATTTACATTTGATGATTGGCATTTACACCTTTGTAGAAGAATCATGTTCATCATAAGAGGCTTTCACTACAATTAATTGGAGGAATGGTCTCTAAATACCCTAATCTGATTTCATGAATAAGAGCGACATGAGTAGAACCTAACATATTGTGCATATAGCACTATCAAATCTAAGTTTGTATAAATCTTAGGTTGATAATTTGAGTTGAGAAGCCTTTGGGAGTTGCAACATTCTTGGTGTAATACCAGGACTCATCACTTTTTGGCATAATTTCTAGGGAGGTGTCTAAGTAGGTGTTGTTTCTTCTTAAGAATTGCTTGTTCTTTTTTATTTTTCAGCAGTCTTATTTCTTTGAAAATTCTTGAAAACATTCCAAAAAAATCAACAAAGCTGGTTCTTTCATGCCTAGTAGGATTAGGGTAACTAAGGGAAATTATTACCAAAACCCCCCACCCCCTCAAGCAGTCAACCTTCATTCTTCTTCGGTGACAGTGAAATTCCCTATATGACTAAAAGGGAGTTAGAAAACCCTTCATGAGAGACACCTAAAATTTTTTGAAGAACCTATCCCACCTACCTAACCTATGGCTAAAAACCAAAACAATGAGCTTTTCCCTATCAAAGAAACGAATGGAGAGGCTAGAATGAAAAATATAAGCCTTGATTCCCTTCCACATTTCCATGCCCTAACCTCTAAATATCTTGACACCTTCATGTTTGAGTTTGTTGATGTCTGTAGGACCTATGACTCTGCCTCTAATGAGCAGAAGCTGAAGTTGTTTCCTTCTACCCTCAAAGATGTAGTCTTGTGCTAGTTTATGAGTCTACTTAGAGGCAACATCCCTAGCTAGGCCCAAATGCAACAAACCTTCAATGAAAAATATTGGGATTGTTGTAGGTCCAAAGAAAAAAAGGGGGAAATCTTTAGGATGACCCTTAGACTTGATGAATCTTTGGAGAACTATGAGTAAAGGTTTCAAATCAATTGTAGGAGTGCCAATTGTACCCTTGATCCTGAGTCACTCAAGCTAGTTATTCTCTGAGGGATCAAGGAATATGTAATGGAAACTGTCAACATGATATCTAGAGGAGATATCTACCAATTTCATTATGATGACATCAAAATTGTATTCAAGAATTATTATAGGGCTACTAGAAATAAGGGTTGGTCTAGCCAAAGCTTGGTTAGTTCCTCTCCCTACACAACAACCAACAAGCATGAGATAGGAAGTATGTTGGAAGATTTTAAGAGTGAAATATTGCATACCTTTTCCTTGCATATGGATACTATGCAAATCAAAAGAAAGCAAGAGGAAGCAGAGAGAGCACTAGCTATATTATGTCCTAGATGCACTAAGAGACACCCTAAGAATGAGTGCCCATTGAATGTCATAGAAGTTTGCTTAGTTTGTGAGGATAATCATGCAACAAATAAATTCCCCTCTCTGCAAGGTCTCAAGGTTGTATACCAAGGAGGGTTAGAAGGTGGGTCTGAGCAGTTATGCTTCATTAAGAAAAGGAGACCCCTAGGCCCTCGACCATATCAACAAGGCATGCAAACTACACATTATCCTCACTATAATCCAAATCAAAATGCACCTTTCCAGCCTTGTTACCCTTCCACTCATTCGTCATGGTCCACACCTCCTCCTTGGTCTTATACTCCTCAATATACTCCTTATCCTATTAGCCCTCATTTTCAACCATACCCACCCCAACCTTCCCAATGGGTCAACCCCTTACCAGGGTGGAGGCCTCAAACCACAAAAAAACCTACTTTACTACCTCCACCTCCACCTCAACCACAACTTCCTCACCAAAATCCACCTAAGAAAATTCAAATTTTTTCTCAAACCAATCTGAACCCAAACAATAAGCAGGCACAACAGGTTTACAGTGGGAATACATCCTATCCTGCTTATGTTGTGGAAATCCATGAAATCAACCTTTGGTCTGGGAAGGTACTCCCAGATAATCCCCCACCTTATCCACATGAAGAGCTTGAAGAAGAGGAGGAAGAGAGTGTACCTTAAGTCAATGCACCTCCTTATCCTAAAAGTTTGGTCCACCCTAAAATACACACCCTAGAAGAGGTTGAATGTCTAGGAGAATTAAAGAACTTGTGTGTAAAGATACCCCTTCTCTAGGCCATCAAAGATGTTCCCATTTATAACAATATTATTGAGGAGGAATGTTTCAAAAGGCTTGGGAGAAGGAGAAGAGATTATAGAAAATCCTATAGATTCACAAGCTCATGAAATTTACTAAAGCACAAGACAAGAATATATTTCTACTTTCAACCAACGGAAGCCAATAGATCGACACAAGTTCATGCAATTTACTAAAGAAAAAGACAAGAATCTACTTCTACCGTTTACAACGGAAGCCCATAAAGATCGATGAAAATAGTAATCGACAAGAGGAAGATAAATTGATGGCACATAACACAATAAATATCGGGTGAAAGCCACAGATAAAAACCACACTATCTATATTGCATATATTAGAAATCCAAGATGATAATACAAGTCTTGTTCTCACAAGAACAATCTCAACACTCAGTATAATCAATCTCCCAGCTCATAAGTAATCTCAAGCCAAATCTTAGCCTCTTCTGCTCCTCTCCAAGATCCTATTTCCTTGCACAATTCCTATGGATGATTAGCCCATATTAATGGAAAATCGGTGCATCCAAAACTGGACAATCCCTTCTAGGTTTAGTTCCTGATTGCATGCATGATCTATACAACTCATTAAATCATACAACGGATAGTACATTGTCCCTGCACTCTAGTCTCAACTGGGTCTTTCTTAGAAATGACATGCATGAGTTTCTAATGAAGGAATCCTCAATTAACTGGAGTAGCACTAATTAATGCATTAGTGCATCAAGTGACTGTTAACTCACTATTAGTTCCTCAAAGAGTTTGGAAATAATTTAACTGAAATTAACTTAGTAAACTGAGTTATCTAATTACAAATCACAATTAACTCATGCTAGACCCCTAAAACCTAGGGAGAACATATACATGATTTTAGAAAGACTTCCAACTCAAAATACCTAAGCTAATTAAGTTAATTAAACTTAATTAACTATTTACAAGTTTCTATGAGAATAGAATTCGATTTAATTCTTAGTTTAATTCAAGGACAAATTAAACTGGTATTTATGGATTCTATTTTTAACATTTCTTGTTGCTATTTTCAACACTCCCTCTCAACAAGAAAGTAATTCAACTTGATCTTGATCCTGAACCTTTGGAATGTTCTGCATGCAACACTTCTCTCTAGTGTTGTTGCTACAACAACTCCAGAAACAAAAAAAACAACCAACCTTAATCAGTATGATGCATTTTTCGTCAAAGTATCTTATTGCTATTGCCTTTGTCAACTGAAAACTCTATGCTTCTGTTGACTCTGCCTTTTTGCACTGTTGTCGACCCTTCTCCTGACCATATTTGACAGATTCTTGATAACTATGCCAACTCTTTGGGAATTCTAGAAGAGAAAGACTCACCATATCATCCTTGGAAACCATGATTCCAACACTTCCAAGTTCATCATGACATTGAGTGAACTTGGTCAAGTAATTTGGAATTGAGTCGCCCGCCTCCATCTTGATTTTTTGAAGTTTATCTTTTAGTTTCAACTTCCTTTGGTCACTATTGTTCTAGAAAAGGTCCTTCAGTTCTTTCCACATATCATGTGGAATTTCCATCCCATGGAGGCTTGAGACAATGTGGTCTCGAACTCCCTCAAGGATTATTTGCCTCGCCCTTGCCACACACTTCTTCTATTCAATGAGATTCTAACCATCTGATGTTGGTGGCTTAGGAATGTCTTGATCAATGAATTCCTTCAAGCCATTATCCTCCAACATGGCCTCCATCCTGTCCTTCCAAGCTATATAATTTGAGTTGCCATTCAAGGCATACTCGATCCACAAACTGTAGAATGCCATCTGTTGATCTTGAGGTATGTATTGCAAATTCAAATTTCACCTATAACCCAAAACTCAAAACTTTGAAATCTCCTCTAGTATATTTTTCTCATCTCACACACCAATCCTCGAATAGTTTCTACAAATCTAGCTCTGATACCCTGTAGAAAATCATGTAGATTCACAAGCTCATGCAATTTACTAAAGCAAAAGACAAGAATCTACTTCTACTCTTTATAGCGGAAGCCCATAAATATTGAAGAAAACTATAATCGACAAGAGGAAGATAAATCAATGGCACATAACATAATAAATATCTGGGGAAAGTCATAACTCAAAACCCCACTATCTGTATTGCATATATCATAAATCCAAGATGATAATAGAATGCTTGTTCTCACAAGAACAATCTTAGTACTCAGTATAATCAATCTCCCAACTCACAAGAAAGCTCAAGCCAAACCGTAGCCTCTTCTGTTGCTCTCCAATCCCCAATTTCCTAGTGCAATTCCAATGGTTGATTAGCCCATATTAATGGGAAACTAGTGCATCCAAAACTGCGCAATCCCTTCTAGTTTTAGTTCCTAATTGCATGCATGATCTATACAACTCACTAAATCATACAACTGATAGTAAATTGTCCCTATACTATAGTCTCAACTGGGTCTTTCTTAGGATCAACATGCACGAGTTTCTGATGAGGGAATCTTCAGTTAACTAGAGTAGCACTAGTTAACGCATTAGTGCACCAATTGACTGTCAACTCACTATTAGTTCCTCAAATAATTTGGAACTAATTTAACTAAACGTAACTCAGTAAACTGAGTTATCTAATTACAACTCACAGTTAACTCATACTGGACCCCTAAAACTTAGGGAGAACATATACATGACTTTAGAAACTTCCAACTCGAAATTCCTAAGATAAGTAAGTTAATTAAAATTAATTAACTATTTACAAGCTACTATGAGAATAGAATTTGATTTTAATTCATTTAATTCAAGGACAAATTAAACTGGAATTTATGGATTCTATTTTTAACATTTCTTGTTGCTTTTTTCAACAGAGATACCCCCACAATCAATGTTGTTGGACAAACATCTAATATAATGCTTGGGAGGGTGATCTCTCCAAAGTACTTGGATCCTAGTAGCCCAGTAGTGGATGTCCACAATGATGGAATTATGGTCCCTAATACCTTGATTGGTCTTAGGGCTACAATCAATTTAATGACCAGGGAAACCATGCTGAAAATCAACCTCGAAGGGGATTTTAGGAAGACCACTACAGTGTTTCATCTTGAAGAAAGATCCATAGTAGCTCTTGAGGGATTTATTGAGGATGTGATGGCCTCCATTAAATCCTAGAAATACCCAACTAATTTCATGGTCCTCTAGCCCAAAACTAAGTTTAATGACTATCCTCTGATACTAGGGAGACCTTGGTTGGCCGCCGCTAATGCCTACATTAGTTGTAGGGTTGGGAACACGACTATTAAGAGTGGACATTTATCAAAACAACTTGTTTTGTATCCTCCTTCTCAGCTTTCTATTGAGCATGATTTATCCTTATGTTTAGAGGATGAGGAAGAGGAAGAATTTTATCAGACATCCCTCTACCTAGTCTGCACTATAGACATTGTTATAGGAGGGGGGTAGCTTGATGAAGATGACCTTATTGACCATATCTTACAGAACCAACCCCCTACTACCATATCAATTGATGAGATAGTGAAAGAATATGAGAGTATTCCTTGGGATTATGTGTGCTACATTGACCTTAGCCGGGAACATGCCAATATTGTGGAGATTGGACCATACAAAACTCTAAAGATAAACAAGAATAGTTAATTAGTGTGTTGAGGCAGCATCTGGATGATTTTTCTTAGGATTATAAGGAAATGAAAAGTCTTTAGCCCTCAGTTTGTATTCATCATAGTTACATCAAGGAGGGATGCAAGCCTGTGCACCAACTCTAGAGAAGGATGAAACCAACTCTTAAGGACATTATGAAAGAAGAATTACAGAAGTTATTGGATGCAGGGTTCATATGCCCCATTTCAGAAAGTGAGTGGGTGTCACGTCTTGTTTTAGTCCCTAAGAAAAATGGGAAGTGTAGTATTTGTGTTGATTACTGAGAACTCAATGAGGCTACAAAGAAGAACCATTTTCCTTCGCCCTTCATTGACCAAGTCCTAGATGGCCTTGCAGGAAAGAAATTATTCTCCTTCCTAGATGGATTTAGTTGATACAACCAAATCTAGATCAATGCTGAGACCAATATAAGACCACATTTACATGTCCTTGGGGTACCTTTTCTTATAAGGTCCTTCCATTTAGTCTGTGCAATGCACATGCTACTTTCCAAAGGGAAATTTTAAGTATCTTTGTTAAACTTATTCATGACATTGTTGAGATTTACATGGATGACTCCACTCCTTATGGATGTGACTTCTAGGAAGCTCTGTGTAATCTATGCAAAGTGTTATAGAAATGCATTGAAATGAATTTGTCGTAAGTCCCGAGAAATGTGAATTTTTTATGAATGCAAGGACTTTTCTTGGCCATTCAATTTCAAAGGAGGGGATACAGCTTGACCAAATCAAAATTTCCATCATTAAAAGGGCCTCCATCCTTTAAAAATAAAGAGATGTTAGGAGATCCTTGGGATTAGATGGGTATTATAGGACGTTAATTAAAGACTTTATTAATTTTGCTTCACCTTTGTTTGGATTGCTGGCCAAAGATTTAGAATTTTGTTAGACAAACAACTATCAAGAGACCCTTGAAGTGTTGAAAGAAATTTTTACCATTGAATCTATCCTAAGGGGTCCCAAATGGGAATTACCCTTCCATATACACATAGATGCATAAGATAAAGTTATAGGGGAAGCCTTAAGACAAGTGGAAGACAAATTTCCTTATGCTATTTATTCCATCAGTAAGAACCTTTATAAAGATGAGTTGAATTATACAATCACTAAAAAGGAACTCTTAGTTGTGGTACATTATCTAAACAAGTTTAGGAATTACATCACTGGTTATCAAAATTTTCTTCACATTGATCATGCAACCATTAAGTATTTAATGAATAAACATTATGTCAATGCTAGGATAATTAGATGTTGTTATTATTGTAGCAATTTGATTTTACCATTATTGACAAACCAAGGAAAGAAAATGTGGTTGCATATTTCTTGTCAAGACTAACCCTACCTACAAATAATGAAGGAATGGTGGATGATAAACCTCCAAATGAATGTCTCTTTTCCATCTCAGTGATTTCTCATTGGTTTAATAATATAGTCAAACACTTGGTTGTTGGGAGATTTCCTTCTAATCTATCCAAGGAGAAGAGAAAGATTGTCAGGAAAAGTGCCCCATTCACTTGGATTGGGAGAAATCTTTTTATATTGGGATGAGATAGGATATTGAGGAGATGTGTGAGGGAGGAGGAGGTATTTGTCATCCTCTCAGCATGCCATTATGGACCCTGTGGGGGCCAATTTGTTGCTAAGAGGGCAACCTTCAAAGTTCTACAATCATGTTATTATTGGCCCACTTTACATCAATATGCAAGAAAGTACATCACGAGGTGTGATCAATGCTAAAGAATGGGTAAACCCACACCCAAGGATTAAATTCCCTTACAACCTCAAGTGACCCTAGATCCATTTGATAAGTGGGGTATGGATTTCATTGGACATATTGATCCCTAATCAGGACAAAAGAAGTATATCATTGTGTGCACTGATTACCAAAAAAAATGGGCTAAAACAAAGGTAGTTAAAGAAACAATTTAGCAAAAGGTGGTTGAATTTCTAAGGGAGAACATCTTCTACAAGTGTCATTTTCTAAGGGAGTTAGTCACTGATCAAGGAGCACAATTTACATCAAATTTGATTGAATATCTCATGAAGCAGCACCACATCAAGCACAAGACATCCATTGCCTATAAACCTCAAGCAAATGGGCTAGTAGAGGCCACAAACAGAGCATTGGAGAACATTCTAACTAAGTTTGTTAGTAGCAATAGAAAAGATTGGGCAAATAGATTGGTATAAGACACTTGAGACTACAACATCACTTAAAATACTACCACTAGATTTACACCGTATGAACTAGTTTATGGGAAGAAGGCTCTACTTTCAATTGAGTTTGAATACAACACTTTGAGGATGGTAGCTCAGTTGGACTTAGACTTCACCATAACACAACGGGAGAGGTTGCTCCAACTTAATGGCGTAGATGAGTTCAAGTTGCAATCTCTCCTACACACTGAGGTAATCCAGCTCCATAGGAAGATTTGGCATGACAAACACATTAGGGAGGATACCTTTCAAGCAGGAGACTGGGCCCTATTGTATGATTCTAGATTCAAGGATTTCAAGGGGAATTTAATGACAAGATGGATGGGTCCATATCTAGTAGAGAAATTTCATGAGAATCAGTATGTCTAGATTAGAACCATTGATGAGGAAGGTATTCCCCTACTTGTAAATGGCTATAGGTTGAAGCTATATAAAATACCTCTGTCCAAGGAATATTTTGTTAGTTCAGTCGGCAGAGAATTGAATGTTATTGGTAGGATCACAACCATCAGTCCACAAAATTTCTAAAAGAAAAGAAAAAAAAGAGGGCCTAAATGAAAAACTCCATGACGCATCTGAGGCCAAGTCCAGGGTTGAAAACCTTTCTGAGGTAGCGCAGGAGAAAAAAATGGGAAATAGAAGATAAAAAGATCCCCAGTTGAAAACCTCTTCTGAGGTGCTTAGGGTGGGCATGCAGGTTGAAAACCTCTGCAAAGGCAGCTTGCATGTCTAAAAGAAAACAAGAAAAGAAAGAGAAAACGAGAAAAGAAAAACACAAGGAAGGAATTCTTACACTACTTATGTTAACATCTCTCTTTTGTAGGATTCGAGATAGTCAATAGAACCATGAATACAAGATAGATTCTACAAGTTCATTCCTCCATTTTTCCAGCCACCCATTGCATTTTCACCTCCTTCACTCACCTCCCTACCTCTCTCCATCATCCAACTAGCAATAAAATCAAATTTTTCCTCGTTCTAATGCTACAGGAGGAGTCCGAAATGCTACAGGAAGAATATATGATTGCAAAAAGAGGCCATGAGGTCCACAAATATCAAATTCATCATCCATCCACTACATCTAGCCAAAAGTCAGTTTCAACTTCCACTCTGCCATGCATATAAAAAACACAAAAAAGATTTTCTTTCATTTTCCCCCCACCTACACCACTTCCTCATGATGCTAAACATGACCTCATGCCTTTTTTGAATTTCCCTCAAATTCTACATGTAATATAGGGCCTCAAAGAGGAATTAAATGACTTCTATAGGAAGAGGATTCCTCCAGTAGCAACATGTGTAGTCACACCAAAAATCCCATAATCAAATTTTTCCACCCATAGAGCAAGAGATTCAGCCACTTTGAGCATCATAGAGCCATTTATGAAGTAAGGAGGGGAACATCAACTAATAATCTATCCACTCCACCAAGAATAGATTATACACTGAGAAGAAACCTAGACACACAACAATGCTATTAGTGAAAGAAATATTAAGTTATGAGGACCTGTGTAGAAGAAACAAAGGAAATCAACACCTTCAGGATCATCCTATTATGAAGACCAGCTCCATCATGTAAGCTTCTTCATCACATCGACATCACAGGTAGGCTTAGGTATGACAACCCTCACCTCTTCCCTATGCGTATGATGATAAAATTTTCAATGGTCAAGAAAAGATTTTTTATGGGAAGGAGGTGGCCAGTAAACTTGGCCACCTTCGATTAGTAAAATAAAGTTCATTTCAGTTAAAAATACACGTGGACAAGTGAGGTGGTGATTACAAAGAGTGAGGTGATAATCACGAGGAGTAGGGTGATGATTGCAAGGAGTGTGGACAACAACTAGAAAAGGGAAGTTCATGCAAGAGCCATGTCATCACAACATTCCTAGCCTTTACCACAAAAGGAATATTAAGTACAAATCTCAACTCCATTTGTATAATCACTCATTTAAAGAAACAATTAGAGAAGGATGAGCTAGTCCTATCAGAGACTTCCTAAGATTCCACCGAGCTACTTCAAACAGTGTTTTCAGGTGTTACAGGAGAATCTATAGGATGATTTGAACTACTATAGGAGGCTCTGGGATGCTACAAGAAGCTACAAGAGTGAATTGAAGGTAGAAAGGAATCCAAAGTGACCCAAAGGTTCCCTCAAACACTCATGAACATGACAGAGTAACATTAAAAGGAGTAAGTGATCATTTCCCTATCTAATTTCCATACCCCTACCTTTAAAAGTTTACTTGAAATAAGTGCCATGTAGAAAATAACTATACAGTAGTTCCCTTTTGGAAATTATCATATGTAAGAGAAAGATACGGTCAAAGAAAGGTATATTTTTAAAGAAATTATTGGCATCCTTCTCCCCCTCTAATAAAAAGGGAAAATTTGACATTGTCTCTACAACTGAGACTGCTCTAAGGCCAAAACTTGAAATAAACCCAAGTATCCTTGAGAAGGATCTATATGAGAAAAGGGGGGAGGGTTGAATAGAAGAAATCTGACACAAAGATAATTCATCAATATCCTTCTATGGTAAATATTTTTCAGAGACATCAGTGGTTGTGTTTCTTTGAAATTTTGAACCGGTATGATGATGATATAAGCCAAGAATTTTCGATGGCACTAAATCCTTTGGGAGAAGATAGTTCCATCATTATTTTTAGAGACCTTTCCATCTCTCTAAATGTTGAAATCATAATCAGAGTGACTACATTACCCTTAGTAATTCAATGGAGTAAGGAGGACAAAGCAGTGAGTGTCACAACCACGAAGAACTTCTTCATTATGAAAGAAAAACATGTAGAAGACAAAAGTGGAGTGAGAAGGGAGAGCCTACCTTACCCATGGGATGAAGTGGCTTACTAAATTCTCAAATAAATATCCTATGAGGGGAGTTTGAACATTGTATATGCCTGCCATTTTAGGTTACTCTACGAGTTAAGATTCAAAGAAGAATTTCCTATACCACAAAAACTCAGTGTTCCCCATTTATTGATTTAGCCTATCATTGAGATCAGCCAGAAAGTGAGGGAAGGAAAGCACCAACACATCGCTCACCATGGCCTCATCAAGATAATTGTTATGGATTCCCTTAGCCACTTAAGGTTCCCTATACTCTGCATTGATTTTATATCTATGGACATGGAAACGTTCATTGAAACATAAAACATAACCTTCACACATCAAGAGGGAACATCAACCTCTAGTATTGGGGGTAGAGGAAGAAAAGAAGAAATGGAAACCAAGGAAGAAGAGGAGGCAATAGAAACAAGAGAAGAAGAATAAAAAATTAAGGAAGAAGGAGAGAAACGAGCAGCAGAAAAAGAGAACCTTGAGGATACCTCAAAGCCTCAAGGGATAGAGAAACATGGACATCAAATGAGTCAATCTCTAGGACATATTGAGAAAGCAGTGGCTGCAACATTGGCCACATTTAGCACACCTTCCAAGCCCAAAAGGAGGCATACAAGGCAAGGTCCCCTATATTTCAAAACAAGGAAGAGCACCATGATAAGGAAAGGGGAGCCTTAGCCTCCTACAAAGGTACCTATCACCATAGAGGAGTCAACAATCAAGAAGGAAGAGTGGGACCTAGTGAGTAGAAGATTGAGTGAGTTACCTCTCCTACGACCAAAACCAAGCAACATGTGCTCCCTATGTGAAGGCCCACCACCAAGGCAGTCACCTTTAAGAGGATTAAGTCACAAGCTGCCATGTTACAAGAAGAAAAAGAAGAGCTATAGGAAGAAAGAAAGTAGCTACAAGAGAAATAGGAGCTAATACAGGAGCAACAGGAAGTGCTATAGGAAGGAGAAACCACCTTAAAACAAGAAGAAACAGGCCTCAAATAGATTCAAGAGCCTGATCCACATCCTTGTTGGAAAATGTATCTAGGTTCGGGATTCATTATTGTACTTGAGACAAATGTAATATATTTTGTCAAAAGAAAAGAAAAAGGAATTTTATTATTATTTTATTTGACTTGTTAAAGCATGGGTTTAATGCTTGGGTCAAATTTATAGGTCAAGCATCCATTGAAGGCTTTAGGTTATTGTCAAAATTAATTTGAGAAGACTCCTCCATCCATCGAAGTATCCTTGTTGAAAGAAACCTCTTCAAGTTGGCCTAAAAAATCTACATGAGCATGTTGGCTCAAATTTAGTGACATAACTCTTCATACTTTCGTATAATTTCATTAAAGATGGGAATAAAACTACATATAGGAGTGTGACCTTTGCTCAAAAAAACAGAATAGGAACTCGTGAATTTCATAGACACTTGTAGATTTCAGAGGATCTTTTTCGGTGATCAAAGAAGGTATTTCAAGAAAACGTTTCGGTGCATTTGTAAGGGATCAGATAGGGTACAAGGATAATAGTTCAGTGCTCCATCAAGTTTAGGGTTACCACAGTTCGATGCTTCTACATTGCAGTAACATATCTATGTGTTTTCTCATTGCTACAACAATGAATGTCGTGATGTTATCACAGTGATGAAGTCTTTTTTATTTAATGTTTCAGAGCTATTACAATTGTACTAGTCCAGATCCATTGTAAGGATCTAAGTATGAAGAATATTGACTATTACAGGAACTATTGAACTGATTAATGATAAGGTTTACTTTATGGATGGAGGAATTCTTGAGTCTAGATTGTAAGGGTCTTGGTCAAGGTCAAAGGAAGTTTTACAATTTTGAACCTCTCTGAAAGAAGAATTTTCAGTACCTACACAGTGAGTCATTTCAGATGCTTCCAGAGATTGGGTTCTAAGTATTTCTATGAAAATACAGTCTTATCATTTCGGTAAAAGCACAGTCTTGGTATTTCATGAAGAGACTGTACTAGTATTTTGGTGCAATGCTCCCATAGGCGATGCTCCCATGCTCCCACAATTTTTTATTGTGCTTCCACAGTTCGTTATTAGGCTCCCACAAATGAGTGCTACTTTATTTTGATGCCACCACAATGAGAAAGTCTTAATATTATCATAGGGAGAAGGTCACAATGCAACTACAACATTGAGGTCTCTATGTTAAATTCTTGGTGACATCATTTCGGTGCAATTTCAATGATATAAGTTCAAAACAAGAGACATGTATTTTTGGTTCACCATAGGAGTCTGGACAAAGAACAAGGTGCAATCATAGAAGCTCATATTATCTCCAAAATCTAATTTTGGATGCCACAAAATATACTCTCGATGCAATCACAGGGATTCAGGTAAGGATTTCAAAGAGAAGTTTTGATGATATGGCTAAGATTACTATCTCATATCTCAAAGAAGGTTGTGTTGAAGTTGGGTTCAATTATGTTATGTATCACAGTGAATGTGGAGAGTTGTGTTATGTATTACAGTTGAGGTGGAGATAGTTTTGTTATGTATTATAATGAATCAATATCATAGTTTTGATGATATCTTAATTTCAATGCCTATTAGAGTCTAGATGCAATTGTTGTTTCAGATCAACCTCTGTAATAAACTTGTGTAATATGAAGTTTGGTATTAATCATAGTCATGTCATAAAATAAATTTTAGGCTCATAAAAATAGTGTTATGGTCATTGATATTTGCAAGGTCGAGACAATACATTCTTCCACTTGTTGAAGAAACAATGGACCGAGTTATCCCAAGTCTAAGAAGAGTATTCAACATACTCTGAGATTATAGAATCCCTAAACAAATAATATAGTAATTCATTTGAAGGCATCAAAAGGAGGATATTCTAAGGAAAAAGCAGTTATTTGAAGACTATTTGAAGTCTGGCCTATGGAAAAAGAAATCAAGTTAGTATTGTCACTTTCCATCAAGGTACGTAAACACAAGGTATGTATATCTATGAGCTTTTAAATTTCTATTATCTTAAATGGTCCATATGATCCTTGGTTATAATTAGACTAGGATAAAGATTGTAATCCCTAAGATATCTTGCATCCTTATCTTCTAGGGTTTACATGTAATATATGATTTCAAATAAAAGGTCCTACTAATGTTTGAAAGAATGAACAACTTTTCATAAGATTCCCTCCTCCATGATTATGTAGAATATCTAACTTAAGAAGCTAAATTATGTCCTTAGTATCACATTTTCTGCTTTATTAGTATGTACTATAGGTATAAAATATGATGTCTTAACACTTCAAGGAATCCTTATCAGGTTTTCCAAGGAACATCTCCAGGCATGTCTCAAACCATACACCTTACAAGATTCTCTTAAAATTATGATCATATTATTTTTGAAATTCTTCATTACATGACTAACATCGTTATGTCTAGTCTTGAATCATAATGATTTTTATTCTGGGTGATTCATCACTTGATAAATCTACCCCTCCTCATATTATTAATTGATTTTATAGAACCATAGACAAGTTCTTTGGAAAAGCCCTAACCTAAGGGTATGTTGACAATGTGTGAAACCCTAGTCTACTTAGGGTTATTTTGAAATGCTATTTGAAGTTTTTGATGATGTCATGTTTGGGATTTTAGTATGATATTAACTTGTTAGGGTTGAATGATGTTTGTCTGAGATCCCGAACCTTTGAAATTTTGGAATAATGGGGTTTGATTTTCTCTGAAACCCTAGATCTTTAGGGTTTGTGTTAGGCCCCTATACTACTAGTGTAACCCCTTATTGTTATTAGTACAACCCACTTATTATATTGATGTACCCATGTAGTGCCCATATTGTTACTATTGTGCCCCATAGAAGCCACTATTATTATTATTGTGCCCTTGCATTATTATTGTTATGTAGGCTCTGATTATGTTATGGTCCCTTAGACTCCTATATATAGAGAGGAGGTCTTTTCATTTGGAATCATCAAAGAATTGTTCATTTATGTAATGTAAAGGAGGTTGCCCCCTCGAAGAGGCTGAATTCTAAGTCGTTGATCTATCTTTTCTATCTTTTCTTGAGCTGGTTTCATAACACATCATTAATGTATGCAATCATAAAAAGCATTCTTTAAAAAAATGATGTAATGTAATGTACAATATTTTTTAACTATGGTTTATAAAATCGTCATTAATGTACGCAATCATAAAAAAAAATCTTTAAAAAAATGATGTAATGT
>APFE030102685.1:25505-37996 GCA_000404065.3 Pinus taeda | reverse complement strand
TCATTTTGATCTACTCTTCAAACTAAGTTGTTTTCAAGAAAACTTAGTGATACCACTCTTCATTCACCTTCTCCCTCCATATTGACCTCTAACTTGTATTATTTAACTCCCTATGTCACCCTTTCCCTACTACTATAACACCATGGTATATAAATCCTAAGCAATGTATAAATACCCCCTCCTTGGCATTATAGCCATATGGTTCACTAATAGGGAATTGAATTAACACCTGGTTAGCTCAAGAACCCAAGCCTAACCTCCTATCTCCCCAGCACTCATTGGCCCATTCAACCCTTCATTTTTGTCCTAAAAACCTTGGAAAAACCCCTTATTTACCCTTATACCCGCTCAAAAGCGAAAAAATGCCTAAAAACCCACTTTCCCCGCCTTATCCTAAGGTTGGGACCTAGTTCCGCTGTTTACATGAAAATTTTCATTAAAAACCAGTTACCCTAAGTTCTAATGCATATGCGACATTACAAAGGAAAATGCATAAAAAACCTAGTTTTCCTAAGTTTCGGGTTTAATTCACGTTTTATGAAAATACATAGCAGACCGATGAAAAACATTAAAAATCCCGAGGGTCCCACTGGGCACGAATATCAAGAAAAATATTATTTAAATACCCGCCCAATGATCGTATCGCCTGTGCAGATCCCTGGCCCGATAGCCGTCCGATCGAGGTCTTTTAATCCGACGGTCGTCGTGAATTTCGGAGCGGCCCCGACGTCCGACAGATATCGTCCGATATCTGTCAGACGCTGATGTCATGCGGGGTCCACGCGTCGCCCCCAAAATCCATCGGAGCCCCCTCTGACAGATTCCTCGCCGTATAAGAGGTAGCCCGATATAGCGCCACCTGTCCGCCTATGTCAGCGCCCTCGTACCGCCTGTGTCAGCGCCATGACCGCGCGCCTTGCCCACCACTGGTCCACCTGTCTGCCACCTCACCGCCCCCGTGGACCAGTCATGGGCCACCATGTCACCCAATAACGTCATGCTGACGTCATCCAACCCGGACCCACCTACTGACGTCATGCTGACATCATTAAAAAAGGCACCAATGACCTGAAAAAGCCATATTTTGTCAAAAATTACGCGTTTTTTGCACTTTTTGTAAAAACGTTGTTGCGCTCTCTACATGCGTTTCACGACGAAAAAATCACCAACCCGCTCAAAACAAACAGGAGTTCTTCAGTGCGCATACCCACCTGCTGTTTCGACCCAGGCCATCAATCTACCAGGTATTTGTCCGTGAAAACCTCTCTGAAACCTGGTTTTCTCTGTAAATGCTAAAAATTACGTTAAGCACAGAAAACGCCTAAATTCACCAGAAATCTACTTACACCCAACTCCCTCTTGAAAAATTGACGGTCGAATTTCACTAGCCGAGCCATTTAGACTACAATTTCAGTGAAAAACCCGCATTCTTCGTTCGCGCAGTCGTGAACTAGAAACCATAACCTGCACTCAATTGCTGAGGAAGGTCTGTTAAACAATGTAACTTACCTTCTCAAGGAGCCAAAACAGTATTCCAATTGCTGTGGACTTGTCCTGTTACCTTGCATTTTTCAATTTTCCTCTTCACTCAGGCAGTGCTCTTCTGGCCCAAGAAACAGAAGTTTATTTGGGATTCCTTCCTCCCAATATTCAAGCTCCCTCAGGTCAACCAGTTCCCTGACCTGATTCATCAATGTGCTATTTGCTATGACCCCATGCAAAGGGTTGTGCTTGACCCTGCAGGTGCAGTGGTGTTCTACATGACCCCTGAGGCCATCAGAGAGATGCTGCAGTTCAAGATCCAGAAGAAACTGGTCCCCTTGTCTCTAATGGATTTGATCAATCAAGGAGCCAAGATACTAACAGATGCACAGATCCTAAAGCTCAACCAATTGTTCATTACAAACTCTGACACTGTGCTGCACCCTCCTATTTTTGATGGCTACCTAAATCAACTGGGTGTAGATCTTGCATATATGATTAGTTCCATTTTGGGGTACAAGTCACTGGAGTTTGTTGATGAAACAGTGCTAGTAATGATGACTATGTTCTCCCCTGGCAAGACTCCAATCTATTATGATTATGCCACATACATTTCAGATAAGATGCATGAGCAGTTCTTGAACCTGTCCAGAGAGAAGGTGTTCAGATACACCTCCTACATCTACCACCTCATTCTTTACCATCAACATGAGAAGTTCTCCTTTGAGATTAAGAGAACAGATGCAGTAGGCAATACAAGGTCAGTGGTGTACTGGACCTCGGTGTTTCATAAAAGCACCTACTCCCCATATACATACTATGAGTTCATAGACCTCTTCATCCATCCAGCCATGTCCTTATTCTTGAGCTCACCTCCTCCAAGACTGACTGATGAGATGCAGAGGATTCTGCAGCTATCCAAGGTGTATAGCATAGGGGATTGGTAATTTTACCAACACTATACTGTAATCAGAATATATGGGTGTGAGTTACGCCCATACAGATTGCCCAAGTATGTGCCTATGAGACTATTTTCCTTAGAATATTTCAGGCAATTTGGCAATGCTGATATGGTGCACTTTGCAGACAAGGGAAAGAAGGCACAGCTAAAGGTAAAAAATTAGTTGGGCCACCTTGTCTTAAAAAAAAGGGAAGGCTGGAAAGAAGCTGACAGGAAACTAGAATGCCTTGGCCTAAAATACAGCTTCCTTTGGAAGCCCTATGACCCTAATATGACCATATCCTTAAGAAGGCTAAAATACAAGCTCTCCAGCTATGAACATGTGAGCTTGCCCCACATTGAAAGATTTTTCAACCAACCTAAATGGAGAAGGAACACACTGGAGGAACCAGTCACTCAAGAAGAGTTGAATGAAAGAGCTAGAAGGCATCTATTGAAAATGGCTGACTTAGAATCTCCTTCACAGGTACTTACTCTGCCAAAGCCTCAAGCAGGAGCAGTGGCCTCATCATCTGCAGCACATCAAGAGGCGGTACAAACCACAGGCCAAGCTCAGAGCAAAGGCAAGGAGAAGGATATGGAAGAGCCACAAGCACAACAGGATCAAGTGCAGCCACCCCAACAGGAACAGCAGCAAAAGGACCAACAGGTGTAGGGGGAACAAATAGCAGAGGCCCCAATGGCCACCCAGCAGCAGCCAGCACAGATGGCACCCCCAAGACAAGACTCAAGAATTGACTCATCTATCCTCCAAACCCCTCAAAGGGAGGACGTGAGCAGGAAAATAGATAGGGAAACGCCCCTAACTGCATCACCAGAGAAGACGCAAAGACTGAATCCCTTCTCTGAAGAAAAGATGCCAATGGGGCAAACTTCAGGAACAGGCCTGCCCAGCATGGAGGCCTCAGCCAGCTCTTTACAACAAGAGCAAGACAGGGCAGCAGTAGGAGAGGTGAGCTCCTCAGGACAGAGGAGGGAGGAGAAAAAAGCATTAAGCATCAATTTAAGGATATAAAGAGAAGAAATGAACCACTGAAGCTGCAACTTTACAATCACCTGCTGAATATGGCTTCTACCAACCAACAAAGGCTCATGTTTGCATTTGATGCACATGAAAAGAAAATGATCATGAGCCACTTTACACCAATAGTGCAGCAACCACAATCAGCTGCAGATTACATCAGGACCAATGTGGAGGTCCTATCAAAAGACATCCACCCAATGGATCAAATAGAGCTGCATAAACAGACGGGTGAGATGGTCTATGCCACATTGGTAGACAAGACCCTAATAAAATACAGGCTGCAGAATAGCCTGAATAACACTGTTGCACAGCTGGAGTTGGAAAGGGCTTCCTCTCAAGCTAAGGACAATAGGATCAAAGCTCTGGAAGAAATTATAATAGAGCTTGGGCATGATCCTAAAGATGTTAAGGCTGTGCAAGAAATCCTGAAGCTAAGGGATGCTGATATGACAGCATTAAAAAAGATGTTAAAAATCCCAGCAGCTCTTCACCCAAAAACAGAAGAGGTTGCCCAGCAAAGGGAGGAAAAGGATGCAACTGCTCTACTGATGACACTATACAAAGAGCTCATCCAAACTCAGGAAAAGCTGCAGGAATCAGAGGCCACCTTACAGGCAGCATTACAGCAAAAGGAGGCAGGGCAAACCTCACAGCCACCTCCAGAAACAATAAATCTTAAGGAAATCCCTCAAGCCACTGCCCCTCCCAGTCAGCAGGTACAGCAGGTAGCACCATCCACCTCAGCACCAACAACAGAGCAGGCTGAAAGCCTTGATATGAAAAAGCTGAGGAATGAAATCCAAGTTTTGGAGTCTCAGATGTCTGAGCTGAATCAAGCCAAGGACAGTCTGGCAAAAATAAATGAAAAATATGACAATTCCAAACAGAATGTGGCTGAAAGAGAGAGGGAGGTAAAGGCCCTCAAGAAAAGGATAACTGATCTAGAAAAGGAGCTCACATTAGACAAAGTCACATCTGAGCTCAAGAGGCTCATATGGGGCCATATTGGCCAATCTATCACAGATCAGTGGGAATATATTGAGGCCATCCATGAGCAAATAACGCTCATTGGAAAAGCACATAGAGAGATACAACGAGCAAGGGCATCCCTAGGCAGTATGCCTGAGATTGCCAATAAAATGATAAATGTGCTAAATTACAGGACAAGCTCCCAGCTCATTAAAATGGGAATTGGAAACAGGACAGAGACTATCTCACTAATCAAAAGGGTCCTGACATTGAGAAGCCTTATCCAGACCCTGGAGCGAAGTGTCCAGGACATGCAAGCAGACATTAATAAGTTTCAGAACAGGTTTTTGGCATTGCAAAACAGAGGTCTGCCTAGCCTGCTGGAGCCATCAGGAAAGTTTCTCTCACATGAGAAATATGCCAAGAGAGTAAACACTTTTGCACTAAATCAGATTTCAGAAGCAGCAAGTTCATCAACAGAAACAGGACCAATAACAGGGCAAACCCTCTTTAACAGGGTAGAAAATCTATTTTTTATTATGAATGAGATCACACATTTGTTTGATGAGCCTCCTCATTTTTATAAATATACAGAGGCCGATGAGACCATGGGGTCAATTTTGAAGCATCAATTGCCTGCACCAAATGTATGGGAAGATTTGATAAGATTACTGTTAAATCAAAGTCAATAATTGTAATTTTGCTTTTTGAAAATATTTAAATTTTCATACGCAGGAAGATAAAGACACATCAGCAGGTATGCAGAAAGAGGCTGAGCCAACTTAGCACAAGTATTCGGCCACCACAGCAACATCAGCAGTCACAGGTGACAGGGCTGAGAAGCTATAGAAAGATACAGCTGCACAGACACGTCATTCAGCAGTTACACCAAAGCGCTCAACCGACTCCGTGAGCTCCAAAGGTCAAAATTGTTTTGACAGGAGTTAAGAGCCTTTAAAGTTCATTAAATATTGTAATAACTTCTCATCTGCAATCTCTGTACGAGTTAATGAAGATATTTTCCCTCTCAGATGACTCAATGCCTGAGATATTTTGTAATAGACTTCTATATATTCCCTCGCATTTGTTAGCAGGGGTTGGACATTGGATGTAAGAAATCTTTTGATATCTATTCTGCTCCTCTTCTACTATAAAATTTCAGAGATTATACAAAGGATGATGGAATTTCAAAGCTCTGTGTCTCTTGATGTCTTGCTGGCTGTTATAGGCTGAATTGTTGCAGGATCTGCCGTATCTCATGGACGTTAATAAGTTTCTCGTTACTTTCTTGTTATATGTTGTTTATCTTTCATATATCATTAATGTTTCCCATATTTTAAAGTATTCTAATAGCAAGGATAAAGAATAGTCTCAGGATTTAATCACAGGATTCCCCTGAACTCAATCTAAGCGGTGATTATAAATGTTTTCTTTCAGTTATGGTAATGAAAGTGTAATTCTTAATTGCTACCTTTCACACTATATCATCACAGTGATCTATTGTTTCAGGAATTCAATTTTTCTCCTGAGGAATACATCCCTTTCTCACATCCCATCTTAGTGAAGAATTCTTAACTGCTTTTCACTGGTTGTTCACACTTCATTATCACATCCTACAGTTTGTTTCACGAAATATATAAAGGCCCTGTAATTCCAGCTACACCAAGCCTCAGGATCTCAAGAAACCAACAGCCACAGACTCCATTGCCCAATGGATTAATTTACCTGCAGAGAACATTTCAAAACTATCAGAAATCATCCCCCAACCAAACAATAACCAATGGAAACCCTCACTTCATAACTAGCCTAAAATCTCCATAAAACAGAGACAAACCCAACGAGAGAGCCCTCTCTGATTACAGCTGGGCTAGAAGCTGTAATCCAAAGATTGGTTAGTGGTTACCCCGGCCGTATTCCCTTGGGAGTCATAGGGAACAACCTGGGTGTTAACATAAATGGTGACTCCACTGGGGACTCTTCAGGATTGAGAAAATATAGTATCTCTGCTGAAACTACACTTGAAATCTGAATATCAGTCAAGAAGCATTCAAAGCTGTCTCTGTACCAACACTTACAGCCTCAAGGAAGAGTTGATTCAGATACCATTTGCACTCATTTGCAGATACACAAAACCTTGCAAAATCCTGTCCAGTCCTTGCTATACAAATTGTTTCCAAAAAACTTAAAAGGACTAGCTTAGAAGCTGGCTCCCAAGAAGAATCTTCAGTACACAAGGGAAAATCCTGACCCAAACCCTCCTACTGTCTTTAAAAATCCTAATACAATCTCCAAACTCATTAGGAAGCAGCAAGGGCTAGATAATCTTGCTAACCTCAGTCCAGAGACAGTTCACCCCAACCCCATCTCCACTCCAATCAAAGTACTTTTTCGCTCCACCCCTAATTCCCCTAGTTCTCCATCCACATCTCAAAGCCCTCCACCCACATCCTCTTCCCGCATACATACTCCTTTGACCAACACTATAAATCCTTCCATACCTGCTACCCCTGTGGTACCCACTGTTCCTTTTATCCCAGTTGTCCCTGTAAATCCCCAAAACCTTGTGAATATGGCTATGAGATATGCACCTCTGCAACTACCTGCCAATCCTGTGGCTCTGCCTCAGGATTACCAAGCCAAAATCTCATATTTTGACTCCACTGGCCCTTACTCTGCTATTCAACATGCTAAGAGAATGCAGGATCATTTTGAAAACTATGAGATAGATGATGAGAGTGTGAGGATGAGAATATTTGTCCAAAGCTTAACAGGTGATGTTCGAACTTGGTTCAGATCACTTCCTGCAAATACCATCACAACCCCTGATGAGCTCTACCAATCCTTCACAAACAGATGGAAGAAAAAGAAGGATCCCCTACATATACTTGGTGAATATGACATGATTAAGAGAGGTCCTCAAGAGACAGTTCTGGAATACTGCGCCAGGTTTAATAATGTATATAATGCAATATCCCAAAACCTAAGACCTCCCCCTGATTTGGCCTTACACAAATTCCCTGATGGATTTGACCCTGATATGGCTTACCATTTAAAAGAAAGAGCCCCTCAAACCCTTGAAGAAGCTCAAAAGGTTGTTGTCACAGTTGAGGCAAACCTGATTGCTAAGAGGAACAGGGCTAGATTAGAAAAGAGAGTTGCCTTTAAAGAGGAACCCTCAGCCTTTGACCAGAAATTAGATGCAACAATTTCTGGTATGAAGAGGTTGGGCGATAGGGTAGAATCTGTGGAGAGGAAATCCTCATGGGAGGCACCGCCAAATAACTCTAACAGAAATCCAAACTTTAGGAGAAATCAGAACCCAAGTGTGGGAAAAGCCAACAATGATCCACAAATAAGACCTCCATTTCAAGAAAATTATGCTGAAACATCCACATCAGATGAGCAAGTGGATGATACCCATATCCACCTAATGGGTCTTGATGATGAGCACCAAGTCTTCCTAATTCAAGAAGATCATGAAGAAGAAGACAACAAACAATTCCAAACAAAGTCAGGTGAATCATTTGATTTCAAACAAGGCTATGACACAGCTGTCTATGAAGTTCATAAACAATACAAACTAAGAAGTAGGACTGTAAACATAACACAGCCTGAAAAAACCAAGGATATACTGCAGCCCAAGATTGCCATAGTAACAGAACCAATGAATACAACTGATTCACTCACAAAGGAAGTAACAATTGAGGAAGTTACTGAACAAACACAGAAACCACTAGCTGCATCATCTGTACAGCCTAATCCAAGCAAAAGGTCTCAAGAGGTGAATGAAAAACACAAACCCCAAGATCAATATAAGGATCAAGAAGAAACCTTACCAAATAAAGAAAAGGGCTTCACCCACAGCATTAAGGTCCAATCTGAAAAACCCTTTGACTTGGAAGCCGAAATTGGCAAACTAAAAATAACCATCCCTCTTGCAGAGCTAGCCAAGAATGACATCTATAAACAGCAGATTGAGAAGTCCCTTCAACTCACTCAAAGCAAAGACAATGTCAATGTGTTGGATGACACCCCAAAATTGTTGTTTGATCCAGAGGTTGATGGAAAAACAGCAGGCACAGGGATCCTACCCTTTTATGTCAGCTTGCATGTACATGATAAGATACTACACAATGCAATGTTTGACTCAGGTGCCTCTCATAACCTGATGCCAAAATCAGTCATGGAAAGGCTGAATTTAGATATTACTAGGCCATACAAGGATCTATTCGCGTTTGATTCTAGCCAAGTTAAATGTCTAGGCCTGATAAAAGACTTATGTGTATCCCTGGTCCAATACCCAAACAAAACAATCTTGATGGATGTTGTTGTTGCTGATATCCCACCCAAGTATGGGATGTTATTGTCAAGATCATGGGGGGCTAAACTTCAAGGGTCCCTTCAATTGGACATGTCATATGCTACAATCACAGTCTTAGGTCAGCCCAAGAGATTATATAGAGAGTCACTCATGAAATACATGGTCAGCACTGCAGAGAAGCCTCAAAACTTCCCCATATAAGTTGTCCATTCTGACATAGACTCATATATTCTGTTCAATGACAATACAAGTCACACAAACAATGAAGAAAAGACAATCAAAATAGATCAGCATATCAATGAAGGAAATCCTGGCATAGAAACATTGGTTAGGTCAAAAAATGGAAGTATTCAAGAGGACAAATCAAGTGATAATGAAACTAGGACACTTAAACTGGATCAGGAGTCAAATAAACAAGCTGCTCCTCTAGAAACAAAGTTGATCCTACTAAATGAGAAGACTGTCCCAAAAATCAAACCAAATAAACAACCTAAACTTCAACTCACAAGTCTAGACCACGGAGATATTATTCAACCCCCCCTAAAGAAGGAAATCCTATGGTTCCTAGAATTTGATGGATCAGTTAACAAATTGGGGGTAGGAGCTGGAGTGTGGGTGCACAACAAACAAAACAGCCATGCAGAAGGTAGAGCCTATAGACTAAACTTCAAGTGCACTAACAACATGGCTGAGTATGAAGCTCTCCTACTAGGCCTCAAATTAATGCAATCCCTACAAGCTATGAAAGTGTCAATCTTAGGAGACTCTGACCTTGTTATTCAACAAGTGAAAGGCAACTTTGTTACCAATGATAAAAGACTCAGGTCTTATAGGTCTGCTGCCACTGAGCTACTAGAGTCCTTCACTGAATTCCAGATTACCAAAATTCCTAGGGCTCACAACCTTCATGCTCATAGTCTAGCCACATTTGCAAGTACCTGTAAGCTGCCTTTTGAGCCCCATCACTATTTCACAGCCGAAGTAAAGCACAGACCATCTGTCCCAAACAATGTTAAGGACTGGCAGGTGTTTGATGATGACACACAAATTAACAATTTCTTGACTTTACAGGAAGAGTTTTCGGGTCTAAACATTGACGCTAAGACAGCAAGTCAATCACAAATACTTGAGACAGAAAATCAACCACAAATACATGGTAAACACAATAACCAAGCAATATCACCCAAAACAGCGAATCAAATGCTACATCCTACAATCTTCAACCAGCACAACATACAAGAAATTCAACAAGGTAAATATGAGGATATAGTTGATTATGAAACTGAGGTGATACAATTAAAGGATAATTTTCTTCCAATAGGTTTAGATCCTTTGGAAGATATTTTTTACTCCAATGATGTTCCCAATAAACCAAAATTGCAGCCCCTGAACACTACCATAGAAGAGCATAACATTGGGACAGTTGAACAACCCAAAATCATAAAACTATCTGTTGTATTACCTCCTGACCAAAATCCCAAATACATTGACCTTTTAAAGGAGCTTCAAGATGTTTTTGCATGGAGTTATGAGGATCTAAAATCCTATGACACCTCTGTAATACAACACACTATCCCACTCAAGCCAAATCAGAAGCCCTTTAAACAAAAACTGAGGAGAATTAATCCTATGCTCCTCCCAGCAATGGAACAAGAGGTACAAAAAATGTTCGAAGCAGGCATTATAGCACCAATCAGATTCTCTGATTGGATTTCAAATTTAGTCCCTACAAGGAAGAAAACTGAGGAAATTAGGCTCTGTGTTGATTTAAGAAACCTCAACCAAGTATCATTAAAAGACAACTACCCCTTACCCAAGATGGATCACATCCTGCAGAGAGTAGTTGGGGCCTCAAGGATTTCCTTTCTTGATGGTTTCTCAGGTTTTAACCAGATCCTGGTCCATCCTGATGATCAGGACAAAACAGAATTTACAACCCCATGGGGAACCTTTAAATATGTTAAAATGCCTTTTGGTTTGAAAAATGCAGGGGCTACATTCCAAAGAGCAATGGACATTTCCTTTTCTAAAGAGATCCATGACTTCCTTGTCATTTATTTAGATGATCTCACACCTTTTTCAAAATCTGACCAAGACCACTTGAAACATCTAAGGCAGATATTCACAACTTGTAGGAAATATGGAATTTCCTTAAAACCTAAAAAATCCTTGTTTGGTCTAGAGGAAGGAAAACTGTTGGGTCAGATTATTTCCAAAGATGGCATCAGAATTGACCCAGACAGAATCCAAGCCATCCTACAAATGCCCCATCCAAGGAATATAAAGGAATTACAAGCCTTTTTGGGGAAAATCAACTTTCTTAGAAGGTTCATCCCAAACCTAGCTGAGCTAAGCAGATTGCTTAATAACATGCTTAAAAAGGATTCTAAAGTGAAATGGACAGTAGAGGCAAGTCAAGCGTTTGAAGGCATCAAGTTTTCCCTTACTCAAACCCCTGTCTTAACCAACCCTCAGTTTGATAGAGAGTTCATCATATTTTCCTTTGCTTCCCAACACACAATTGCTACAGTTTTACTACAAAAAGATGACCAAGGGAATGAGAAACCCATTGCTTTCTTTAGTAAAGCTCTTAGAGATGCACCCCTCAAGTACCAGATCATGGAAAAACAAGCATATGCTTTGGTTAAAGCTATTAAAGACTTTAGGATTTACATCCTATACTCTCATGTAACAGCCTATGTACCAAGCCCAATTTTCAAAGATATACTCACTCAAGAGAACTTGTGTTAGGTAAACTTGACTCAGGATAGAGTCAAAAGTTGACGAGGTTAAATAGTGATGGTTTTGGGGCACATGGTATTGTGCACCCATGGTATTCTGGCCGTGGTATTATATGTAATGGAGCCTATAAAAGGCTGGAAGGACTTCATTGTAATGCATGGCCTGGAGGTGAGCGGTGAAGGCTCACTTGGCCGGATTGGCCAGGGTTTTGGCCAAGGATAATGAAATTTCATTATGATTGGGTTTTTCCCCGGATTTTGGGTTTTCCCGGATAAACATGTGTATTTATGTGTTTATGGTTATTGCTGGTTAATTTTATATTTATTCCTCTCGGTAATTAATTTATGTTCTTGGGTAAATTTCTTAACAATTGGTATTAGAGCCATGGTTAAGGGTTTGGGCTTCGAATGTATGCCTTCAATGAAGGATTTATTTTAGCCCAATGGAAATGGTGTTGCAGAGAGCAGTCCTGTAACAGAGCCATGGCTGACTTCATTCAAGGAGTAGAGAAACTTCGTTTCTGATTTGGAGGAATCAGAGAGGAAAGCATTGCAGGAGTTGAAATGCGAGATCAAGGAAGCAATCATGAAAAATGAATTCAGCGAGCATGAAAACGCGAAATCTGATGGGATCAAGAATTGAACCCGTCACCTGTTGAGAGGATGGATCAAAATCACAGCAGCAAACAAAAAAAATAAAATAATAATTAATGAAGTCAAAATTATTGCATGTAAATGGGCATACTACTGTAAGACCTGGTAAGGGATGTGTACCCCTTGGTGATCACCGGTAAAGTCTGGGTTAGACCTAGGTGATAGGGGGGATGTCAGGTTAACAATACCCCGAGTAAAAACTTTGAGGGGGGAAGAGCTAGAGTGAGCGGGATTGTCTCACTTAGCAGGTTTGGCTGGAGTTAGTCAAGGAACCCCAAGTCAAATTTAAGGGGGGAAATTGTTAGGTAAACTTGACTCAGGATAGAGTCAAAAGTTGAC
>APFE030102685.1:5793-24940 GCA_000404065.3 Pinus taeda | reverse complement strand
TTATGGTTATTGCTGGTTAATTTTATATTTATTCCTCTCGGTAATTAATTTATGTTCTTGGGTAAATTTCTTAACATTCTTGTAACAACTATTCTTTAGGTAACTGATCTTCAATCTGAACTGTTTTGTTTCCCTCTGTTTGAATAATACACCCAGATCTTAGCTGCAGATCATTGCACTCCCTCAGATCGAGTCCTTCTTCTGGTGTTTCTAAAATTTGGAGTGCTTGGACCGGTCTGTTATTTGGATTGGGATTGGGTTGGGTTGGGAGTTGGGGTCTGAGATTAGATTGGGGGTTTTGTTGTAAAGCTAGCAGTGTCGGTTGAGGGAAAGGAATGTTTCCTACTGGCTGCTGTGTTGGTCTCTGCCAGTTATTCTGCCAGACTAAACTTTGTGAAGTGGGGGGAGTCCATTGCGGTGGATATGGGTTGTTCTGCCAATATGGTGGGGGATAAGGAGGATTCGACCAACCAGATTGGCTTGTCGGATTTAGCCACGGGTTTGCAGAAGGGTACGACTGTGATGACCAATTTGGAAATGGGGGTTGAAAATGACTTTGCCATGTATTATACTGTTGAGTATTGTACTGCGGATACTGAAAAGAAGAAGCTGGTTCTGAAAACATACCAGTTTGTCGTGGCTGCCACTGATGACACTGGTTAAGTAGATATATTGCCTCTGGTTCTTCTTCTACTTCCTTATATACCGCTTTCAGTCCAGGTAATGAGGGACAACTTTCTGTAGAGTGATCCCTTGTACAAATGGTGCATGTCTGAACTGTATCTAATGGACACTCCTTATGGCTATGCTTCTTCCTGCACCTGGGGCAGAAGATTGCTAAATTTTGTTCTGCCTCCATTTGTTTCTGCTTAGCCTACAAAATGTCCAATTATGTAGTCAGTGTTCCTAGTATATCAGTTTTAAAATTTTCAAATAAATTCCCAATTTCCACACGTGTTACTCCTTCGGATGAAATTTTGTTTTCCTGTGCAAATCGATCATGTTCTGCTGGTTTGATTCGTGTACTGCCTCTCGAACTCCTGATACATAAATCAATTATGTCAGTGAAACTTTCCTGATATATATCCCCTTTCCCCATAATGTTTAATGTTTCAATCCACTGTTCTTTCATGCCCCTTATTAATGATGTTTTCAACACATTATTAGGTAAAGGCAACGATGCATAAGGGGATATTTGCAGATTATACTGGAAACATTCCACGTATTATTCTAATGTTTCATTTGGTCTAGCTATCATCTGGAATATTTCATCTTTTAGTTCTCTAGACCTACAGTAATCTTGATATTTCTTTAGGAAAGACTTTTTCATTTGTTCCCAGTTATTTATAACTCCACTAATCCCATAAACCATCTTAAATCTGCCCCTTTCAAAGTGGAGGGGAACAATTTGAGTTTCTGGGGGTCAGTGGTGTAATCATACCCCCTGCATAGCACATCAAATTCGAAAAAGAATGCATCGGGGTCCTCTGATGTGAGTCCGTGAAATGTAGGAATGTGTTGAAGGGGGATTGCTTTCATGGTAGCATTTGCTGCGGAATCCACTATGGGGTATTGTAATGTAGAAGTTTGGGTGTTTGGCGGATTTTGAGCCATTGGATCAAATATATGCCAATACCCTTCCGGAAGATCTAAGAGGGTATTCCTAGGTTGAGGAGGAATGTTTTTAACAGGAACTATTTTAATAGCACTTCCTCTATCTGGAATTTATGTCTGAGGAAATAGGGTGTCTTCAATAATAATTTTCACCGCACTCCCCTTGTCGGGGCTACTTAATGGCTGAGTTATCCTAGGAGGAGATCTTGGCTCTCCAATTTCCCCTGTTTACCCTTCTCCTTCACAAACATTACTTAGGTTCCCTTCCTGCAGTCGTTCGGGAATAGAATTTTCAATTCCTTGAAAGTCCCATTCGTTAGTCTAACTATGCACCTCAGCAAAGGCTTCAGATGGTGAGCCTGAGGCCTGAAGGGAACTAGTAGGTTGTTTGGAAGTAACTTTACTGGGTCCTACTGAAGGCTGAGATTCGGCTTTCTTATAGATTTCTTCTATGTATGTTGATCGACCAAGGGTCACCGGTCCCTTAGCTTTTCTGGTTTTGGTAACGGTTTGGGATTTTTCTCTAGCTTTTTCTGCTTAGTCATGCACTCAATTTAACTACCAAGTTTTAAGCAGATAACAACAAATCTGCAGGAAAGTGGGCAAAGGAGAAGGTCTTTTACATGCTCTGCACGTAGGTTCTTACCTTCCGTTTTCAAAACCCAATTCTTCCCTAGCAGGTTCGTACACTACCCTGGAAAAGACAAATGGCTACACTCCTTCCCTGGCAACGACGCCAAAATGTAGAGCTATAACAAGGGTCTCTTTCACCTCTAGTTACCTTACATTAATATGTCAATCCGGGATCGTCTGGTTATTTCAAAGGGTGTCTCAGTCTGAGGCTAGCATTTGCCATAGTAATGCTTGTAGTACAGCTATTCAAAATCTATGCAAGTAATGCAAACTTACAACTTAACTACTTCAAAAGACCAAATCACGCCAAGTATTACATCAGCCAAAGGTTCGGCAGCAATAGGCCATCCTTTTCATAACTGATGAGAATAGATCAGAGGTCTGGGAGCCGAATCGCAGATGTTGGGCTCGCTACAGCCTGGGATCGTTCTTAATGATTAGAAATGAAATAGCAGATAAAATAAATGATAATGAAATGGAACAGCACATCAGCCAAGGGCTTGGTAGTAATAACACATCCCTTTCATAAATGATGGGAGTAGATTAGAGGTTTGGGGACTAGGTAGCAGATGTTGGGGTCCACTACAGCCTAAGTCTGTCCTTAAGAAACAACAAATTAGCAATTTGGAAATGGAACAACAAATAAATGGAACAGCAAGTAAAGGGAACAACAAATAAATAGAACAGCAAGTAAATGGAACATCAAGTAAATGGAACAACAATTCACGAATAGAACGACAATTGAAATAAACAATAACCGAGTCCTTTAAGCTACAAATTTATTTAATCATGCCAATCAAAACATCAATTTCTCAATCTTATATGATAGAACAATACTATAGAACCTTAGAAACACACCATACTTAATCTGCTTCTGTTAAAACACATACGACTGCATCTCATAATAAATAATAGTCACATTCAATAACCATGCGAAACAAACTTTTCCAGATGACTTGTTATAATGAAAAATACAATCGTAAAGAATTCTGTAATAAAGTAACAGTGTCCTGTAGGAATTAATCAATACTTAAAGGATTGATAAAATAACATAGCATCGATATAAAGTTCAAGAACACGAAATGACTTTATCACAATGAAGCATGTAATAGAATATTCTCAAAACACAGCAGATTACCAGATTACTTTTATGAACAAACCACACGGAAACCACGCGTAATAATACAAGAGCAAGTGTCCTCTAGGGTCGGGCCCTTAGCCTCCAGGGGCACACCGCTTAAGATGAATCCAGGCTCAAAGATAAAAAGTGAACAAGTCTGTATTAAAGCATGCAATAAAAGTATAGAAACTCAAGTCTTCAACAGAACATAAAGATCATAGTCCAGATCTTTCTTCAAAGAAATTACACCCTTTCCAGAAAATTACCCCCGTAACCAACAATGTTATCCCTTTTTATAAGAGGGATGGCAGAGACATCTAGATACAGAAATAGGTTAAAACAGCAATCCCTCAGGATCTAAGATCCTGAGGGATACGCAGAATCATTAATGTTGCGTTACTTCTTCTTTCTTCTGTTCCGCATTGTTATCTCATCGTCCTGTTTTGGGCTGATCTGTGTCGATCTGGTTCGCTTCCGTTCTCCCGTCACAGGGACATCAGTTAGCTCGTCTTTATCTTTACTTTTTGAATGGCCACCTTTCGCTTCTTCACCCTCCTGCACATAGAAACAACGTTTATCAGTGCTCCTTATTAATTTCTCGTGTTTTGTTATAAGTTCTTATTATTATCTAAGTTTCCCATACAAAAGGCTTTTGAGTTTTCATGAAAAGATACCGAAATGACCATCAAAACATACCTTCCTTGGTACTCCACAATGGTCTGTTCCTATTTGTTCATCCAGAATCCCATCTGGTATTTCTTATGTTGAAACTCAACAAATTGATCCTGCATGCTAGTATCAATTTGGGCAGTCCAGTCTTCAAAGACCGATATACCCTTTGAACACTAGATTGCCACCATATGGAGGGCAGTATGCCTTTTCATTGTTCCCTCTAGGTGAACAACCATATGAGAGATCACTACAAAATTCAGGTCAAAATGGAATTACATCCAGTGGTTGGGTACCAATACTACCTCAACAACCAAGGGTTGTATATTCAATGCAACCGGCTCAACCTGTTTCGAATATTCCCACTACACCTACCATTGTGACTGTATCGCAAGTACAAGCACTGCCTATTTTATGTCAACCTCAAGTCTCTCAGGTTGCAATACAACAGCCTCTTGTCTCTACGACTCAATCACAACCTCAGGTTAGTGCTTGCTTACCTGGAACGACTCTGGCTCAAATGGGTACTATCACTCCACATCTTGGTCAATCATCCAGTATTGGACAACAGAAAATGGTCCAACAACCATGGCTGGTAAAATATCAACAACCGCAATTCCAACAAACTTACCGAAGACCTGAGAAACAAGGCTTTGTAGGTAATGGACAACCACATTTTCAAAATGGTTATCAACAACCATACTATAATGGTTAGTCCATCAACCTTATCAAAGTTACCAGCATCAGATACATTATGCTGGTATGCAAAGACCTACTGCTGAGGCGATCCCATCTTATTCTGGGTATGCTTCACCAAACCTGAATCAACAGTTGCCTTTTGTAGCAACTCTAGAATTACCAAATTTGAATCGGCTGACAAATGATCCAATTGCATACGCCCCTTTGTGGCCAGCGATTCCTCATAAACTTCCCTCCAATATTCCTAAATTCAATGGAAATCCAGGTGAAGATCCATTGAATCACGTAATGACTTTTCATTGTGGTGCTCATCTAACGCCTTAAATGATGATTCGATTAGGCTTCGCCTTTTTCGAAAGAACGTTCACTGGTCCGACAACGAAATGGTATATTGAATTGCTTAGAGCTTCGTTTGAAAACTTCAGTGCCCTTGCCACTACTTTTCTAACCCACTTTTAGTTTCCCATAAGGTACGAAACGGGGACAAAACTCCTTACCAACTTTAAACAGACAACAACCACTCACATTTCAGATCATATTCATGAGTGGCGATGTCGTCGTCGGATGGTAAAGATGTATGTTCCTGATCAACTTCTAGCTGAGTGGTTTATTAAGTCATTATTGCCTTCTATTACAGAAGATGTGGCAAAAAGGAGTTGTCACTGAAGAGTAATTCATTGCTCGTGATCAATATTTAGATTTAATCTATACTCAGTCTGGCACACTCTATGAAAAAATTCCTGATGTTCCTAGACCAGAATTTTCCATTCCTCCCCCTCCTAAATCGAATAGGTACTCTCACGCCGGTGACGGCATGATCGCTATATCAAGTACGCAAACTGCAAAGGCTCCATCTGGTAAAGCCCTTGCAGTTTCTATTAAAAAATAAAATGACAAACCTCTTGCCTTCGAGATTAATGCCATGTCATCTGACAAGGGAAAGAATCCAAAGCAACCAGGGGGCAAGAAAAAAGGAAAAAATAATAAGAAGAAACAAGAAAATTCTCCCCCTGAAAAATCTTCTGAGAACCCTGCTGGGAAACAGAAACCTTGTTATCCATGTTTAATATGTAACGACGAACATTTCACGAAAGATTTTCCACATCGAGCTGAGTTTGCGAAATTTTTAAAAACTTCAATTACCTTAGCGGTGTTGACTAATTTGTTTCCAAACCTAGAAACTAACCTGGTTGCTATAGATCATGATTCCACATCCCAAGTGCTTATGTTATCCATCTCGAAACAGAAAAATGATGCTTTGATATCGAAAAGGAATAAATATTATGGGAATCCACAGTCATCGAACAACAAGGCTACAAATCAACCCAGTAGTTTGACAACAACTTAGTCAGAAGTTGTGCTGCCCATCATTCCTGAATTAACTATAAAGCCGCCAAAGGGAGTAGTACATAAATCAACATTTAATCCTCGTGCTCGAGCAGCACATAATTATAATATAGTGGAGGATTTGGCTCAACATCCATCCGCTTTGTCGACACTTGAAGTACTGCAAAATTGCCCCTCCCAAAAACAGGATTTATTATCAGCAATAGGTGGGATTGACCCAGTGGATTCCAATCTTGTGGCCTTTAACCATAAAGGATACGGACCTCAGTTACCAGCCCAACTCACTTTCCATATTCAGGTAAAAGTCCTCAATAAAACTATTCATCAAACAATCATTGATGAGGGGGCATCTACCTGTATTATGTCAATGCTGGAAAGCTTTAGGCTTGCCACCCTTGTCACGATCATCGGCGACATTAAAAGCATTCTATGGAAGAACATCTACACTGTATGGGATATTAAGTAACTTGCAGGTTGAACTAGGGGGAAAGACAGTAGAAATTGAAGTCGAGGTCATTGATGGAAACCTTGACTACAATTTCTTACTGGGAAGGCCCTGGATTTATGCTACGGCTGCCATTGTGTCAACGTATTTTAGAAAGATTACATTTCCCTTCCAAGAATGAATTACAATCATTGACCAACTAACATTTTTCCCCAACAGCTCACAAGCTACTGGAAGCATTCCACTGATCCATGGAAGTTCTCAATCGCTTCAAAATGTCGGAGTAGGTCTCCTAAAAGACCCTTCCTTAATGGGTACTTTTTCCCTCCCGCCTCCAAGTAATTTGGCAGAAGTGGCCACAGTGGAAACCTGTGAGATGATATCTTCTACATCATCAAAGATTAAGAAGAACCCTGACCATTTTGATAGTGTAGATCATCGCGAGGTGTTGCCCCCAAGCCCCATAGAATCTTTGTAGCAATCAATTTTTTGGGCCTGGGTGGTGAACCCAAATCAACACTCAGCGAGTGTTTGGATAGATAGGTCTCTAGAGTATGGTACCTCTTCCCATCCTTGGTCTCGTATACATTCTACAGATGAAGGAATCATTCAGTCGATGATGATAGGAGAGACATCGTGGGAAGATTACCACCATCGTTCCCACCTTCAATATAACAATGAAGATTATTCAAGCGACCTTAATCATCCTTCAGTTTTTTATTTTCTATCAAATACTGTAAATATAGTGGATTTCGAATGAAATATGTCCAATATTAAGGAAACTATCGCCATTAATATCTCAGCCAAACCTAATGTTGTAGAGAATATTCATGTTGGCAAATCATGTTCTCCTTCAGAACTGGAAATATAGTATGCTCTCTTTCGCAAATTCAGAGATTTCTTTGCATGGTCATACGAAGAAATGCCAGGCATTGACTCGAGCATCGTTGAACATGAAATCAAGATGTATCCAGATGTCAAACTAGTACGACAATGGCTTCGACCAGTTTACTTGAAGAAAGTTGCTACCATTAAAGCAGAAGTCGAAAAACTTTTGCATGCTGGTTTCATTTACCCTGTTGCTCTCACTGATTAGGTATCGAATATTGTTCTTGTGATGAAAAAGCAGGGAACGATTAGAGTGTGCATCGATTATAGGGATGTAAATCAAGCGTGTCCAAAGGAAAACTACCCTACACCCTTCATCGACCAGATAATTGATGAATGTGACGGATGCGAAATCTTTTCATTCATGGATGGATTTTCCGGGTACAACCAAATAAATATATGCCCATAGGACCAACCGAAGACTACATTTATATGTCCATGGGGCACATTCGCGTACTGTAAACTACCTTTCGGTTTGAAGAACGCAGGGTAAACTTTCAAAGGGAAATGAACTATGCCTTCCATGACATCAAGCGCATCATTCAACTGTATCTCGACGATCTAATGGCTCATTCGCGAAAGCAGACTGATCATCCACAGCGTTTTAGAGCTATATTTCTATGTTTCCAACACTACAAGATACGACTCAATCTGCACAAGTGTGTGTTTTGTGTTGGTTTTGGTCGATTACTTGGTTTCGTAGTTTCTAAAGACAGAATTCGACTCGACCCATGTCAGGTTCAGGTAATCTTTGACATGCCTCCACCTTCAAATTTGCTTCAGATTAAAAAACTCCAACGGAAAGCTAACTTCCTAAGGAGGTTCATTCCAAATTACGCCGAACTTGTTAAAGGTTATACGTGTCTTTTGAAAAAAAAATTACCCTTCAACTGGGATTAGGTTGCGCAAGCTTCCTTTGATTCTTTAAAAGGTTACCTAGTAAAAGCATCATTAATGTATGCTCCTGACTATCAAAAATACTTTAACCTGTATCTCGCCACTACAGATACAACCATCATCATGGTTTTAGTGCAAGAAGACAATGGAATAAAACATCTTGTGTATTATTTAAGCCACAACTTAAATGATACAGAAAGCAAGTATTCCTATGTTGAAAAGCTGGCATTAGCAGTTGTCCAAGCAACACAAAGATTTTGACACTATATTCTCTTTCGCAAAACTACCATTTTGTCATATTGTAACCCTATGACCTACATTTTGTCACGTCAATTATTGGGTTCAAATATTCTAAATGGATGGCCATTTTGCAAGAGTTTGATCTGGAATTCACCAAATCCAAATCAAAGAAATCTCTAGTCTTCGTGGAGTTACTTTGTGACCTCCCATCGTCATCCAAAGATTTAATATCTAAAGCATCAATCATGGATGAGACTCTGTTTCTGATATAGTCAAGCGATCCATGGTATGGAGATATACTGGTCTATCTCCAAACCCAAAATTTTATGCCAAATACCTCTCGCTCTGAACAGTGGCGTATTCGATACCAAGCCAAAGATTACATGATCATTGGTGATACACTTTACCATCGTGGCATCGATACAGTTCTGCGAAGGTGCCTCACACATGAGGAGGCCGAAAAATTTCTGAATGACTGTCATTTAGGTGCGTGTGGGGGGCATCTATCTGGTTACACTACTGCACAAAAGATATTACGTGCTGGTTACTTCTGGCCCACTATATTAAAAGATTACATAATTGCAGTCAGAAGTTGCCATGCTTGTCAGATTTTTTATCGCAAAACTATATTACCACCTGCACCACTGCATCCAGTAGTTGTTGTTGGGCCATTCGCTAAATGGGGCATTGATTTCATGACATGTAACCCTACCTCGGCTGGGGGGCATGGGTATATTATAGTCCCGTTCGACTATTTTACAAAATGGGCCGAGGCGATGCCTACATTAAACAACAGTGGTGAAACGACTGCTCTTTTCTTTTTTAATCATGTAGTCTCTAGATTTGGTGTTCCACAAGCTATAGTCACAGATCATGGATCACATTTTTGCAATCACATGATGGTTGAATTGACTACCAAATTAGGACTGTCCCACAATAGTTCTACTCCATATTATCCACAGGCTAATGGACAAGTTGAGGCATCAACAAAGTCCTGAAGCGCATGCTGCAAAGAATGATTGGAGTCCACAAACAGAATTGGCATTTAATCCTGTACTCAGCTCTGTGGGCATATAGGACATCGGTGAGAAATGTGACCATATTTACACTGTTTCAGTTGGTGTATGGTCTGGAAGCTGTCTTATCAATTTAGTGTGAAATTTCATCTCTCAATCTTGCAATTGATCTTCTTCCCGGAACTTTGGAGGAAGAGGCTCGTTTATTGGAACTAATCCACTTGGATGAAACCTGTTGTGACGCCGCGCTGGCTAACGAAGCACATAAGAAACGTGTCAAGGTGCAATTTGACAAAAATGTTAAGCCTTGTGTCTTCTTAGAAGGTGACCTAGTCTTGCTTTACGATCATGAATCTGACAAATTGGGAGCAGGTAAATTCGAACCATTATGGATGGGCCCCTATATTTTTAAACAAGTATTAACAAAAGGAGCCTATGAGCTGGTCGATTATGATGGGATTCCACTGTCGCAACTCTGAAACGGGTTGTATCTTAAACATTACTATGCTTGATTAAGTGTAGTACGTCCTTTGTATATATGCTTTTGTTACATTCTTGTTTTATTTTAGAGTTGTCATTTTGGTTAGGTAATCCACTTTGCATTTGTTGCAGATGTCAGACTTTTTGGAACCATTTGTTGGGTATGCTGACAAAGCTTGTGATAGTACACAGAACCTATCTTCTGCGGCCTGGGCCATTTTCACTCCAAGCGACGAGTTAGTGAGTTTTAGGGGGATATTTATTGGCCGATCAAAGAACAACATCGTTGAGTATAGCATGTTCATTGAGATTCTATCTGATGCCATTTCTCCTGGCATATGCCGACTTGTTGTCAGGCTAGATTCACAACTCGTCATCCTACAGCTTACTGGCATTTATTCCATTCGAAACTGAGCTATTTATCGTATGTTCCTAAGAGTCGGGATTTTGGAAAGACGGTTTGATTCCATTCAATATCAACACATTTCTAGAAACTTAAACACATTAATTGATTCATTAGCAAACTATGTGTTAGATATACATTTGCAGCATTTATGAAGAAAAGCATTTTACATTAACATTTGCATCAGGATTGCATAACTTAACGAAAATAAAACTCTGAAAATCAAAAATATATAACTATCTATAGTTTTTACAAAATGTTTTCTGTCCAAGACAAAATCGGTCATATGAACAAGAAACTCAAAATGAATGCAGAAAAGCATCCTAGACTAATGATGCTGGTCATAACATGTCACCGCCTGTGCGATCATATGTAAAAGTCAGATCCATCGACACAGCACACCAGTGGTGTGGCGCTGTAACCTCAAGGGTAACTCATTAGTTCTAACATCCTAAATACCAAGAGTGAGGCCCTCGATCTGATCCTGCAGCACTGCCAGGGTCTCCGATATGTCCAGTTCTTGAAGGATGACCCTCCCTACAGCCTCTCTTGCTAGAGCATCAGCTACCGCCCGTGGGCGTGCAACTGGTCGCACTAGTCCAATATTTGCACACACATATGAGTTCGACTAGTCTTGATAACATTTAAAAACACAAGCATTATAAAACTGATAAACAAAAATGTGGTCGAATCATTTTACCTATAGCACTCCAATGTTCGCCAACTGGTAACGCCAAATCCAGGTCGCCTCGGAAATCCATCCTGACATATGGATACTCTGCAAAGACCATCTCTTGATGGTCGAACCACTCAAATAAGGCATTAGAGAAGGAAATCTATGATTGACCAGCATGTCTGGCCATAAGATCAACCCACCTCTGCATCTGTGGTTCCCTCGGTGCTGGCAATCCTAGTGAAATGTACTGAGGCTGCATCAGTGGAATCCTCGCCAAGGCAAAAGCAGTCAAGATGGAACCATAGCCAAAATCCTTGGATCTTCCATTCTTTACCTTGGGGAGCTATTCTTTTATAATAGGAAGTACCACGTCACACCAATTGAACACCTTTGGCTCTAGGCATTCCAGGGTGTACTGCATATAAGATCTGTTGGCCAAATGAAGAGCCGTGCTACCAGCCAATCTAGCAAAGGTAAATAAAATGGTCCTCAAGGGTTGATCAGTGACATCCCATATATTGATCTTGCCATCTCTGCTAGGCTGAGATCCATCTCTACAAAACTGGCGAATATAATCTCTCACAGATTCACCCCCATGGGCAGATCCTAGTAGTGAGAGAGAGGCACCACGCCTCGATAACCCCGTCAGAAAGTAGATATCCTCGACTGTCAATGGAATGGATTTGCCTCTAATCTGGAATACCTGGTTGATTGGATCCCAAACATCGAGAAAATAATGCAACAAACTGATTTGTTGCCTCATGCTAGATATGCGGAAGAATTTGAGTAAACCACAGTTTCATAATGCAGTAACTGTGCCCTGATTGTGTAAGGCAATCATGTCCTCTTCTTCATGTTCACATTAACACCATGTGATGACCATATTGATCCAACAAATATCTAAAACATAGAAAAAATATGAATTAGGATCCAAATTTGAGCAAAAACGGGCAAAAATTTCATGAAAAATCACTGTGTAAAGTTTCCCTTTTGCGCCCATCACATCCTGCCTTTGAGCAAGGTGAGATGCATAATGACTGGGCAGTGTGTAGCTCAGTATGCATCACCCTTTTCAATGTAGACTAGGTGCGATGATGGGAGAACAAATTCTTCAAACCCCAGGGGCCCAAAAGAATGGGAAAACTTGCTTAAAATCAAGAAAGGATGGAATGAAAACGAAGAGCTCAGGGTTAGCTCCTACCTAGTCCTGATGGCGCGGATAATAGTCCACCGGATCTCCTGAAATCAACTGATGAAATTTGAGTGGGAAAACCACTCCAGAGCTCCAAAATCCCAAGTTTAAAATGAAATGATGAAAGTGAAAGGTAAAACTACTTTTTATGTTACTATTCACATACTTCAAGTAAAATGTTAGTCTTTAATTCATTTTTCATGCATATATATGTATTTCTAATCAATTTGATGGAGTGATTGAGCAGGCTGAATGACCGATGAAAGAATATAACGTGCTAAATGGTGAATTGAACATTTATGACCACTATAATGAGTAATGTTTCTGCAAGGTTCAAGCTCGCTAAAAAATAAACCTACCACTGAGCATATGTTCCCCTAGAGTTCAAGCTCGTTAAAAAATGAACCCACCTTCGGTAAATAACCTTTGTGATTGCCATTCCATCTTCCTTTTGAACCTTGGTTGTGTTCCTACCATCACCTCCATTCTTTTGGCCGGTCATACACTTGCACTTGATTGTTTACCTATTTTGAGGAACAGCTACGATAAGTGGTCCTGTTAGCCACCCTCTTCACATCACCATGTTTTGAGAAGTTCCAAGATTATCCAGAACCATCTGCTACCCTAAACACCACTCGTTCCTCAAAAATGAGTCTACTTTAAACTCTTTTCAGACTCACTAAATATGAAAACATTGTCAAGCTATTGGCCTCTCTAGCTCGCTAAAGTGATTGGAAGTGCCATCCCTCCCGTACATTTTAAATCTTTTTCGGACCTGAGGGATGATCTCATGAAAAATTTCGAGCGCTTGTCTTTTTGGCTTGCTAAAGCTATTGAAAACTCATCCCTTTTGTATTATTTTATCATTTTTCGGACTTAAGGGGTTATGCTATGAAAAAGAATAGCTGGAGTTTCCTTTTCGTCCCTTTTCAAACTCTCTAAACATGAAAAGGACCGAATTATCCTTGTAGTTAAACTCGTTAAAACAATAGCGACAAACTTGTCCACCCAGACAAGAACGAGTTTCATTGTCGCTAGGCTCACTAAAACATAGCGACAGGTTTTCCTGAAGGGAAAATTATAGAACAAGCATATGTTATCCTCCTCAAGCTTGACAAAAATAAAGAGGTACTGGTTAGCAATCATTGGGGAAAAAGGGAAGAAAACTTGAAGAACTTCATTGGTAGCTGGTCGCTCTTGAACATGACACTTTTACTCCATCACCATGATTAAGTCGGGTTGGGCTATTCCATTCGTCGGTCATATCACCACTGGTCCTCCATACCATCCATCTTTTGGGGTTAATGCTACCAATCCATCTCAATGTTGTTGATATGTTCAAGAGAAGTCATTCAGAGAATTCACCATCCAGTTAATGCCTCATCCACTGCAATACCTTCACCCTCCATTTTTCATGACCGCCATTCCTAAACCTTGTATCATCATATCGTTTTCACCTCCAAAAAATCATTTACTTCGTTTCATGTCGTAGATGTGGGATATATTAAGGACCTCCTACGATGGGTCACTTCTTATCGACATCAGCTCATTATCCAAGAAGTTGACTTAGAAACAACCCTTTTAGTACTTTGAAGCTTGCATGCCTCAATGGAAAGTTTCTCACTTCCAGCGACAGGTTTACATCAATGGCCTTCGACCAAAAGATTTTGCATGGAGTTCAACATTGGATCATATATTCACACCACATGAATTGTACTATAGTACCTTGAGGGTCATTATCATTATCGGTGATTCCTCTCGCACCTGTTAACAGCTTACATTATTGGTTGGTAATCAGGTGATGTCTTTCCATGTTCGACTTCAGGACATCTTTTCACATGGATTGACTTGTACATTGGGCGAAGATTGAACGCGTTTGAAGACCCCAGATCTAGTTTCATCCATCCGGGTTTCGATATATTCAGGAATATAAAGACATCAAATGTACACAGAAGCTGCACAAATGATCATCCAAGCTAAAGGATGATGACTCTACATATAAATAATCACCAATCTGCAACCGCAGACGATTGTATGTCCTATGTACATGAAAATGAATTTATAAAGCTGAGCATGGGAATGCCCACCTCAGCTAGATCATCAAATAATATGATGATATATTGTATTGTATCTTATACAGGTCACCTTCCAATTTGAATACCTCGAATCCTCATGATAAAGCATTTCAGCCGACAACAAAAGATTTACGACTTCATGCTTTAGGGGGCAACTGTTATAGACATATCTGGGAATTGTAACCCCAATCTTATATGTCCATAAACCAAGGGCTATTTAACCCCTAAAAGTGTTGTTTCATACCCTAAAGGATCATAGTCAACTGATTACATCATTCCCTAGAAGTTCCACCTGAAAAACCACTTGGAACTGGCCAAAATTAGACCATATTGACTGCTCCACTGCCAGGGTGCAATGCATACTGCCTCCTACACTAGCCAGGTGCAATGCATACTGAAGAAGCCTTTTGTGGGGTGTGATGAGTGAGAATGGACAAATGTCTGAGACAGTTTGCTAAGTGGATGCTCATGGAATCTTCTAGAAACTTCTCCTATGACACTTGCCTCTCTCAATTCGCCCTGGGATGAGTAAGAGATCCAAGAAATCTCCAACTGGAACCAAGAACTACAAGTGGAATGACACTGATCAAAAACCCAGAGATGACTCACGCCCTTGCAGACATCTATAAATGGATCCCTCATCTAAGAGATCTGGAGGCTGGAATTTTGTAATTTGTAAGGAAGTGTTGATAGTTTGTCTTTGAGAAGGAGCATTGTATTGTTGGGTGATCTTGCTTTTCATGAGGTGAAGAGGGATTTGATGCTGGGAGGATGATGCTGGATCAGACAGTTGGGTTGCAATTCTCCCTTCTATTTTAATAAAGTTCTTTGAGTTTTCCTCCATACAATTGTGTACTTGTGAATCTTGTTATTTGTGAATGCCATTGTATGTTCAATGTATTTCTAATTCTGCATTGTTTGTGATATAATAGATCAAGATGCTTTGATGGTGTTTTGTTACTTTGTTTCTACATGTACTCTTTAAGCGGGACAAGTAGGGGAGGAGTTGCAAGCTCTATCAAAGGGGGAGAGAAATCAAGCAAGGAGTTAAGCGGAAGATCCAGGTTGGTCCTTTTGCTTCTCTCTTATCTATCATACATAAAGGAAATCACAAATTGCTTTGATTGTTTGTTTCTAGGATAGCTGCCAATCCTAGTGGGACTAGCAGATTGAAAAGACACTATTTTTCGCGGAAACATGCGGTACCCCCTCCAAGTAGTCTAGTCGCTTCCTTTGATTGGAATCGACTGGCAGGATTCTGTATTCCTTCTTATATGCCTTTCCAGATCATAGTACAGGTTTGTAATATGATTGTATCTGGCACTATTATAGATGAAGGTGCATCAGTGAGTATCCTTTCCTCAACTGCTTGGCAAGTGCTCGGTTGACCACCACTTGTGCTAATTACCCAGAATTTGTGCTTTTAACAGAGGAACCAGTCAACCATTAGGGATCCTTCCTCAGTTGCCTATTACTTTGGAAGGAAAAATTGTTTATCTAAATGCGATGGTAGTGCCATGCCCTTTAGATTACAATTTACGTCTTGGGCGTGATTATGTTTATGGCATGGGAGCTATTGTTTCAACACTCTTTCGAGTGATATGTTTCCCGCATGAAGGTAGAATTTTCACCGTTGACCAGCTTTCATTTCCCAGTTCAAATATGGCTTCCAATCAACCATCTTCCCTAAATGGTCCTTTTGTACCAATGGTATCATCCCCGCCACGGATTAATTATGTGGCAACCCATTCCATACCTACATCAACTGACAATCATTTCAGTGATGTTGTACTTCATGTACTGGGGGCATCGGAACCGGATCTCTCCTTCATAACCTCTTATGTGTTGTGATACAAGGAGTATGAGAATAGTTCTTTTATTGTATCAACCTTGTTAAAAAAGGAAACAAGTCCATGAGGATAGTTCCTTGTCTTGTGTCAACCTCATTAAAAAATGAAACAAGGAGTATGAGGATAGTTCTTTTACTGTGTCAACCTCGTTAAAAAATGAAACAGGTCCATGAGGATAGTTCCCCGTCTTGTGTCAACCTCATTAAAAAATTAAACAAGGAGCATGAGGATAGTTCTTTTACTGTGTCAACCTCATTAAAAAATGAAACAGCTCCCATGAGGATAGTTCCTTGTCTTGTGTCAGCCTCGTTAAAAAATGAAACCAAGGATATGAGGATAGTTCTTTGTCTTGTCTCAACCTCGTTAAAAAATGAAACAAGAAATATGAGGATAGTTCTTTTACTGTGTCAACCTCATTAAAAAAATGAAATAGCTCCCATGAGGATAGTTCCTTGTCTTGTGTCAACCTCGTCAAAAAATGAAACCAAGGATACAAGGATAGTTCATTGTCTTGTGTCAACCTCCTTAAAAAATGAAACAAAGGATATGAGGATAGTTCTTTTACTGTGTCAACATCATTAAAAAATGTAACAGGCCTATAAGGATAGTTCTTTTACTGTGTCAACCTCATTAAAAAATGAAACAGGTATATGAGAATAGTTCTTTTACTGTTTCAACCTCATTAAAAAATGAAACATCTCCTATGAGGATAGTTCTTTTATTGTGTCAACCTGAGTAAAAAATGAAACATCTCCTATGAGGGTAGTTCTTTTACTGTGTCAACCTCATTAAAAGAATGAAACAACTCATATGAACATAGTTCCTTGTCTTTTGTCAAGCTTGTTAAAAAATGAAACAAGGAGTATGAGCATAGTTACTTGTCTTGTGTCAAGCTCATTAAAAAATGAAACAAGGAGTATGAGCATAGTTCCTTGTCTTGTGTAAAGTTCGTTAAAAAATGAAACAAGGAATCTGAGAAGAGTTCCTTGTTTTGTGTCAATGTCATTAAAAAAATGAAACAAGGTCCCCTGGAGCAAAGTTCTAATTCAAGTCTTTGATTAGATCTCGTAAAATCCCAGTCAAGTCTTTCACTTGATCTTGTAAGCGAACTTTCATTCCATCCACCTGATAGCCATAAGTAGTCTACTTAGGTGAATGTAATGAAGCTTGGGGGGCATGCACCTAGTGGTAAAGTTAAGTTTCCCTGTAGGTTATGTGAAGGGAATCACCCCATTCACCTTTTTCCCTATCTAGACGAAGCCAAAAAGGTGTTGGATAACAATCCTGCTTCACCGAAGCAACTTCCATTTGGTTACAGGAGACTGTCCCTTTCATCATGTTGGGGCATGTAAACTGAATTCAAGCATAGTTCTTCATTTCAATCTTGTGTAAAAATTAAACTAAATTCAAGCATAGTTATTCATTTCAAGCTTGTATAAACATGAAACTGAACCCATTTCCATTTTTAACCCTCATGATTTCCATTCTATTAGCCTCTTTCTTCAAATCAGCCTTGGTTTTTTTCATCCTATCGCCACCATCCTTTTGGCCGATCATACGCTTTCACTTGGTTTTCTTACCCTTTTTTGAGTAACAGTTGCAATAAGTGGTCTTATTAGCCAGCCTCTTCACATAAATCAACATGCTTTGAGAAGTTCCAACACCACAGGAACCAGTTGCTATCCTAGACACCACTCATTCCTCAAATTGGAGTCCTCTTTAAGCTCTTTTCAGACTCTCTAAACATGAAAAGATTGTCAAGCACTTGTCCTTTCCAGCTCGTTAATAGATTGGGAACGACATCTCTCTTGTATTATTTTACACTTTTTTGGGCTTGAGAGATTAATTTATGAAAAAGAACTTGTGAATTTTTCTTTCTGTCCCTTTTCAAACTCTCTAAACATGAAAAGGACCGAGTTATCTTTGTCGTTAAACTCGTTAAAACATCAAATAGCGATAAACTTGTCCATCTAGATAAGACCGAGTTTCACCATTGCTAGACTCATTAAAACATCAAATAGCGATGGATTTGCCCGAAGGGTGAAATTATACAACAAGCATATGTTATCCTCCTCAATATTGATAAAAATAAAGAGGTACTGGTCAGCAATGACTGGAGAAAATGGGAAAAAGGGGAAAACCACTTTATGGTAGCAGGTCGCTCTTGAACATGACATTTTCACTCCATCACCGTGACTATTTGGATCGGGTTATTAGCTTGATGGTTATCACACCGTTGGTCTATCATACCATCCATCACTTTGTTTTGGTTCAATGCTACCAATTCACTTTATTGTCACCGACATGTTCAAGAGAAGTCATTCAGTCAAAATTCATCTGTTGCAATACCATAAACCTTCATTTTCATGACCAACATTCCTGAACCTTGTGTCATCAGTCAAATTCCATATAAAAAATCACCACACTCGTTTCGTATCGTTTATGTGGGATATGTTAGAGTCGGTCTTGGCAGTCCTCCATCAGAGATCAAACATGCTCTTACAAAGTGATTTTAAGGTGTCAAGGTCAAATTTTGTCATTTCAATGAGTCTTCAAGCAAAATTTGGTCACTGGGCATTAGGTCTAGGGTTTGATTTTACCCTTTTCAAAGTTGTACAAATGACATTCCATGTCACCATTCAACTGAGTGTACCATCATTCAAATGGTTGTCATCATCATGTCAAGTTCCACTGGGTCATTTTACACCTTGTTCATGCTTCAGTTACGCCTAGGCAAGGTTCATTTCCCTCTCCTAGGGTTTTGAAGCTAATTTCTCTTGGATGGTCAAATCATCGGAAAAAATTGTATCCTAATGTTCATACACCTTCCCCTATCCATAATGTACCTTATTAAACACTTCCCATCACTAAAATCCCCCAAATTCCTCATTTTCGCACAAACC
>APFE030102681.1:42813-71923 GCA_000404065.3 Pinus taeda | reverse complement strand
ATTAATTAGTGATTAATTAATTATTCCTAGAGAAAAATAAGATAATTAATGATTTATCTATTTATTTCTCATAATTGGATCAAATGTGACAATGAATATTAATTAAACAATGGTTTGATTAATTATTCCTAGAAGATAATTAAATAAATAATGATTTATTTACTTGTTCTTCATGGACTTAATTATAAATGACTTAACAAATGTGGTTTATTAAGTAATTTGCCACAGTGAAAGAAATTTTACTATGGTAAAATTGGCCCTACATGGTGTACTTTGATCCATCTAATAAATTATGGCTAGATGATCATTTTTTGTGATAACATCGAGTATAAAATTAGCTGCATTTTGACTCTAGTAAATTTCAGCGTCCAAAGGAATCTAAAGATTCCTTGATATTCTCTAAAGGTTTTGTTATGTTGGGCACCTACAATTCTGTTGCTCAAATGGTGAATCTGAATTCACTATCGTGTTCCCTAAGAAAATCTGAGAAAAACGATTGTAAACTTGATAAAATTCTGACAATGCAAATTTTTACCTCCCAAGGAATCTTCTAGATTCCTCTCTGCATCAAGAATATTCTCTAAAAATCTATCTCGAAAAACATGTCATCGTGGATCTACCTCTGCCCTGGCTCGTGGTTTCTTCGCTTTGCGTTCGCTACCTTGTTCTGTCACGCCACTGGTCTGTCGGTTCCCCCTCCATGCAAATGAGTGGAGAAGGGTTAAGTATTGGTGTTCCGGGGGAAACACCAAAGAAGCGAGCCATGGCTTATTGGTTGCGGAGGCAATTATGTCGGTGGAGGTTGGGTTTCGAATCTCTTGCCTCCCCAACTTGGCAATTTGTTTTTATGTAAAGAGGCAAATTGTTGGTGCGTTCACCGGTTAGGGATGCGGTTATCGTATTATTGGTTATAACATATGTGGCGGTCGGTTATATTAAATGTGGAGGCATGTTATTTTAACTTGGTTGACCATATAATGCGCCAACGGTTTGAATTTTTTTGGAGGTTATTTTTATGGTTCCGAACCATACTAATTTCATACAACCTTACCTTTATTGAATTTGCTGCATGGTCTTTGTTATGGTATTATAACCATATTAATCCAATATATTTTTTTGTGGTTTATATATGGCTCCCACCATACATGGTTTCTCCAAATTAGTCGTTGGTTTTTATATTTAATAATAACTATTATAACCATGGCATATGGTTATATTATATGATTTTTGGATTTCATGATAACCATAAAATGATTTTTTTAATTATTTTGTCTTTTTAGGGACTTTGTCTCATATGATTTTTTTTATGAGATTACATTTATTTTTAAAGGTGCGGGTATAAGAGACTATTGTTGGAGTGCCACGTGTTATTGGGTCACTGGCCAATCAGTCACCACATAAACTTAGTGGGTCCCACTTGCCGATTGGGATGCCATGGGGCACACTATGGGTCCCTCTTTTTCCCTGTCTTGTCAAACTTTAAAGAGCCATAAGTTGGTCATGCGGACTCGGATTGGAGTGTCATTCATACCGTTGGAATCAAGGTGATGAGAAATTTGATCAGGTCCTAGTTCAAGAGTAATCTGAATACTTTGAATTTTGAGTCTTTTCTCCATGCCACTTGTATTTTGGAGATCAACCTGGATCAATCCTCCCCACTAAGGAGCTTTTGGTCCACCAAAAGCACGAACATAATCTGAAACTACTTTGTACATTGTTTGCACCACAAGTGTCTTGGCAGGTCACCTTTCCTTCTCCTTCACCTTTGTCCTTTGGAGTCGTAAACGATGAACCGACACCTGCATCCTCTGCAAACCCGTAGCACAATATTTTGCAAACTACATGCTCTATTACATGACCATTTGTTACCCAATCATTCCATACTTGCCACAAGTTTATAAAACATACTTGGTGGTCAAGTTTACATCAAAATGGAAATAATAGCCCAACTATCAATACAAGGCCAAAACATCATTGTTTCTTCAACAAGTGATGGAAAACACATCATCACTTTTACAATTTAAATTGCAAGAAATGATTTACAAAAATATGGCCATGACAAGCTCATACCTAGAAACCATCTCTCACTTATCAAAGTGAATGGCTCATCTCCCTGGGGTGGATTTGCTTGCAGGTCAACATTTTCAACTGGTTCATACACAGGTGCTTTGTCCTTAAGGCGTTGCTCTGGATGGAGCCTCCAACATGTGGCTCTTTGATTACCACCTATGTTGCAATGACTACAATATTTATTCTTCCTCCAGACCTGCATAACATGCTTCTTTCCATGTTGACGAGAAGGCATTTCTCACATCATCATCTTTCGTGTTTCCATTCTCTTCCAGCACTTAGCAATCACATGGTTATTTAAACCACAAAAACTACATTTTTTTCTATGCCACGATTTAGGTTCATCATTAACATGCTTGTAATAAAAATGAACTTTGGAATATTGAGATTGTATATACCTTTGTTTGTTGTATTTAGTGCAATTATGGCAATGAAAGATTGCCTCAACTCTTTCTCTGCAATGTGCACTACCATGGGATGATGGTGATGTGTTCCCATCATTCTCTTTCCTCAATAGCTTCAACAATGTCTTGGAAGCTTTTGACACCTTTTAGCATTCTCCTTCAGTGTATACCAAAACCTGCGAATCGAGGTCTTTGCACAACCTCCAATGGTTGAGTCACACCTTGGCCATTAACACTGAGTCCTCCTCCTTTGTACCCCATCTTGGTAAGGAGTCTCACGCCAGTTCCCATAATGGGCACCTCCACATTTCCAACAGAAATAACATCGTGTGAAGATGAAAATGAATACATTCAACATTGTTTACCTCAACTGTTGATTTTGAAACAGGTAATGATGGCTTATCTAAGCCTTCATCGCGCTTCAACTCCTCAAAGGCCTCTTCTATGGCTCGTAGCTAAAGTTGTAGTCTTTGTTTCACCTCTTTCTCTTCATGTAGTAGCCTCTTTAATTTAGCAGAATCTGCTTGAAGACTCTAGTCGTTTTGCTTCAATTCTTCCAGGCCTCTTTCGTGGGTCGTAACTGAAGCTGCAAACCCTGTTTCTCCTCTTTCTATTCTCGTAGAAGCATCTTCAATTCAACGTTATCTGCTTGAAGGATGTGGTTGATCTCCTCATTCGAAAGATGAGAAGATGATGAAGGCAGTGAATGTTCACTAGAAGGTGTGAACCTAGCATCATTCTCTGCTCTTTCTTGCTCCCATTCCTGATAAGCTTCATACATTATGTCCACCATTTTGGACATCCTGAGAAAGGCCTTGTACATTTCTTTTTCATCCTCCATTATCACACGTTCCATCATTCACGCTCGCAATTCAAGCCTCAACCTCAACCTTGAGTTCCTAAACTGCGCAAATGCGCAATCACCTATGCTTCCTACCCTTCCAAAAATATGCAGTGGGCAAATTTAGTGCTCAAGCCCTCAACCTAGCTTCTTGAACCCCTCAACTGTGCAATTGTCAATCCCAATCCATCATGAGCTACGCATTGTGCAGTCTCAAGACTAAGTCCTCACCCTTGACTACGTGAGTTGAGCAACTGCACAGTCCTTGAGCCTCTCTCCCATCCTGCCACCTAGTTCCAGCTCAATCAATGGATCATAATGTTGCATCTTAGACTAGGGGTTTATCCAACTAATGTCGTCTTGTCATGAATGAATTACAATCGCAAGTATCCTATTATGCTATTACAGGATGATGATGAAGGAGATGGACAAGTAGGCCATGTTAGAAGACACCTTTATAGCTGCAAGTACAAGTTGATCAATTAGGAGGACTCAAAGGGACATTATATTGCGACAACAACTCAAGGTCAAAATAACACTTAAGACTCCTCACCTTTAAGCCATATGGAGGTGGAAGAAGAGTTCATGTTTTACCTTCAAGAAGACACAAAGCAAGAAGCAACAAAGAATGTCTTGACATTGCCATGTCATTGTGTAGTCCATGTCATTAGTGTCATGTCATTTCATGTCACGATTCATCATGTGCCACATCATTTGCGGATTATGTAAATTCTTATTTGAAAATGTATTGCAAAGTGGAAGTCCAAAGGACATGTACAGAATGTAAAGATTCATGTAAGAGTAAAAAATACTTAGGGAAGTCAAAAAGTCATGATGATAGTCTAAGAGTCATAAGGGAGGTGAAGGATCACCTCTTTTGTTATATATACACCCTCATTGTACAAGCAAGGGAATTTTCACCTTGGCTTCTCCCATAAGGCATCAGAGAGACAGAGTTAGTACTTTTGAGGAGAAATTAGTGGCTCCAATGCTCCACTATTGGAGCTAGTGATCTTCGTTGTATTCATGTATCTTGGGACTTTTACTTAATATTTAAAGCTCGATAGCCAACACGTTTTTCATGCATGGATTATGAATATTTGTAAGACTATTCTATAAATGTTTATCATTCATGTTTGCTTTCACTTGTACTAAAGTAGTTGAAGAATTTTGGTTATTTTAGTGCTTATCATATTGAGAATGTGTTGTAGTGGTTGTAATGATCATTGTGTCTTTGTGGACTATTCCACTAGATTTTAGATGAATCTTTCTTGTTTGTGTGCATCTATGCTAGGGTGATACTATTACCTCTCTCTTAGAGGCCTCTTTATTCTCCCTTCGCAGTAGAAGAACCTTGATACACCTGCAATAGAACATTCACCAGGAACTATTTCTTTCTTTTTCAAAGGCACATATGTGATTATCTCTCTTGCTGACAACTAAAGTCAAGGAAAATATTAAAGTAGATGGCGACTAAGCCATATTCCAAATGCGGCTCCTACACCAAACGGTGTGACGTCTAATTAGGACCTCATATTGGGGAGACCCCTTTGAATGTTGGCAAATCCAACACTGTCAACATTTATGGCACTAGAAAGAGGGCAGCAAATTTTTTATGGCTAATAACTCCACACACCCACATCATTCTTCTCCTTAACAAGGCAACGACATTCCCAAAACCTCTCTAAATCATATTCCTAAAGTAGTAGGATCTTCTTAGCCTCGCTCGGAACCAAACTATGAAGTTACTTACAAGAAGATCTAGGCAATTCGACCTATAACATGTTAATTCGCAAAGGTTAACGAATTAATTCCCAAAGCACAGGGTCTTCCACATTTTCCGAAGTAAAGAGAGACAATTGGTACCGGTATCTTGGTTTCGATAGTGGAAGACTTGGTTTTTCCACTCTCGAAGGGTTGGCAGAATCCGCAGATGATGTTGAACATAAAGAACAAATTCCAACTCTTAACGAAGGATATAGAGACAATACCATGGTTCTTTTTTAGGATCTCTTCGACAGATTAGATGGTGAATATTCCTCAGATTCTGAAGAGGGGGAGGACCACAGAGACGAGAACATGGAAGACCAAGTTCTAGATTGGATGACTCAGGGCCCACTCACTCTTCCATGTATTTTACATAAGATTCCAAGACAACCGGAAAAGTTGTTAAAAAAATATGACCCTGACAAGTCAATCAAAGCAAAAGAACACTTGGATAACTTCTACCTGCACCTATAGATGCTCGAGGTACAGTATGACGATGTTGCATGTAGATTCTTTCCTTGTACCTTAGATGGTAGAGAAGTTGTTTGGTATCATAGTCTTCCTGTAAATTCAATTCAAATTTGGAGGGGGTTTAAAAGGTTGTTCCTTGGAAAGTTTGTTGACGATAAAATCCCAACCATGCTATTAAAGGATTTAGGGAATTTAAAGATGGGAGAAAAGGAGAAAGTTAAGGATTCCAATCAGAGGTTCAGTCAGATATTGAACAAATTTCCCCCAAATATGAAGCCTCATGACTCCATCATGATTGATTACTACACTTCTACCTTGCCAACAATCATTTCATAATTCGTGAAGAGAGCTACGAAAGAAACTTTGGCATAGAATTTTGAAGAAGCCACTGCATTTGAAAAGGACTTGCATGCGATCAGAGTCATTGTTGACGACGAATCATATAAAGACTCCATGGAGACTAGCAAAAGGTCTCAGGCATCTTCAAACAAGGCAAGGGAGAAAGAAGTTACTTCTCTTGAAAGCTTAATCATTGTTGAGTAAGTAAATCCTATCCGCGGATAGAGACGATCCATCTAGCCCAATGAGTGAGTCTATAAACAAACGAGACAATCTACAAGACACTTTCCTAGATTACAATCGAAATAAGAGAAGAGTAGGGAGACCTGCCTCGCTCTAATGTTATAATGCACTCCTTGTTGAAGATCTTGATCACTTGCTCCTTAGGCTGAGTCCTTGTTGCTCATAGCGTTTGAATACCTACACAAGAGGCCAAAGACATGACAAATCATAAAACTGAAACAATCATAATCAAATGTAATCCACTTAACAGATCAAGGAGCATTAAGATAAATGAAGCATTGACACAAGCATTTATGGAAAGTGAACGAGCAGTTGTATATATTAATAAACAAAAGAGGAAGCATACAACCCAAGCCTTGATGTTAGTAGCCCTCCTTGAGTGAATTTCCAAGTCCAAGCTCAAACTCCCCAAGCACTCCTCCTCCAAGCCAAAGTGAATATCATGTAGGCATTATCTCAGCATAAGGGTGTAAATAATCAGAGACCAACAATTTGGGAATGGAAGAGGATGAATATATAGGCAGGGAGAGGGAGTTAGGATCTCACCAAAGATGGGGGAAGGTCCTCATCTCAAGGAGGAAGATCATAGGGATAATATCAAAGGGTAATATTCGGAGAATTGGACCACATCCACAACAAACATCATCCAAATCGTCTTTCTGGAAGCCTTTAGATCACAAAGCTTCTCCTCCTCTTTGAGAAAACTTTCCTTTTAGGGATCAGCATGAGTATCAGGGCCAAATACCCGTTGGCAGTGTGAGGCTCATATGGTGCAACCTGCCATCAGCATGAATAGGCAGTGTCACAGTCGCGCTGACCCAAAAATTAGGGTTTTCAGCTCATTTTCTCAGGGAAGGCTCAAGGCATGTTTTCATTAGTTCTTCAGGGAGGATCTGGACTGCATATTAGGATGGATACATTACATAGTTGTCAAGGTTTTGGCACTCTAGGGTATGACACAGGGAAGTGCGAGAAGTGTGACAAAATATTGTGTAACAGATTCCCCCTAAAATATGAAGGCAGAACAAGGAGTGATGGTCGAGATGCTTTACGAGCTAGTGCAAGGACTAGAACAAACACCGTCAGGAGACCTGCAAATCAAGGATGCATATACATATACATATTTGATACATATGTCATATATATCAAGACATGAATCCATGGTATGGATGCAGCCATCTAGATAGAAGGGACCAAGTGAAAAGATCCATGGTATGGGTGTAGCCATCCAAATGAAAAAGGATCGTCTGGAAGTCTGAGATCCACGGTATGGATGTAGCCACTCGATATATAAGTATCATCATCATCGTAGATATAAGGTCCCACAGTATGGTCATAGTCATGTTGTATAGACGAAACTTGTATACAATAATGAATAATACATAACTCCACGCAACCTAAGTTATATCAGACAAAACTTAGGGTCTTGCACTCCATCCCAACCTGATCAAAGTACGAATTCTAACATGTGAATGAATGTGTCAAAGTCCAACATGCTAGAAAACCACTTGATTACTGACCAATGATGTGAACCATTAACAGGCACCAGAGAAACCACCAATAATGATAATGGCTCTCAAGGTAGGACAGTACAATTTGTGAATGTGAAAATGAAGCTGAAGTCAAACACTTTTGGAATCATCTAATCGAAGGTCAATGATGAAAACCTGTCATCGAATGCGAGAACTTGCCATTAATGCATGCAAGCTCTAAGGTACTGAAAGAGAGTTTCTAAGTCATCTTCTTGGATAATGAGCTGAAGTTGACAAGAAATAACCCATCGAAGGAGGGCCATAATGATTCCCTCATCATCGACATGAAACAAGGAATAAAGTGGAATGAACAAGTATGATCCAGGGCTGTGTCAAAAGGTCAGACAATGCATAGGTAGTAAACTGCATATAGGACTTATCTTGAACATATCGGCAACACAACTATGTAGTGTGGCAGCATTTGACTCAACATAGGACCAAGAGTCATGACGACGAAGTGGAATAGTCAGATGAGAGGCAAAATGGATCACCCAAACCCGAAAGGACAAGTGACTGGGTGAGGATATCCCAAATCGGACACGAGAAACAAATGAGTGTCATGTTCAAGAGCGACATACTACCTATACAAGAGATGTTTCACTTGCACTTTTTCCCCACTATTTCTTGTGAGTACCCCAATGATTTTTAATCACAAGCTTGAAGGGGATAGCATATTCTTATCATATAAGTTCATTCTTCGAATGAATCCATCCTGATAAGTTTTACGAGTCCTAGTAAGGAGAAACTTGGTCTCGTCATGGTGACAAGTATTTCGTCGTTTAATTTTTACAAGTTCTATAAAAGAGTAACTTGGCACCTTTTTCATATTTAAAGAGTTTGAAAAAGAGACGAGAAAGAAAGCTCCATCAGGTCCCCTTTTGTAATTTATCTCTCGAACCCGAAAAGGTAGAAAACAATATTCGAGAGAACCTCTTGACCATGTCGACCAATGTGTTCATTTTTCATAAATAGTCAATCCCATCTCGAAAAAGGGGTAAACGTATACTGAGATGACATCAATTCATTTAATTTAACGAGTTCGAAAAGACAAGTACTCAACAATCTTTTCATACTTTTTGGAGTTTGAAAAGAGTTGAAAGAGGACTCCACCTAGAGGAACGATTGGTATAAAAGGATAGCAATTGGTTCTGGTCATGATGGAACTTCTCAAAACATGTAAGGGTCAAGAGGTCGACTAATAAGACCACTCATCACAGATGTTCCTCAAGAAAAGGTAAAACAACCAAGTGAAATCGTACGATCAGCCAAAGAGATGGTTACGATGGAAAGTAAAAACCAAGGATCATCTGGCAAAAATAGGATGATAAAAATGAAAAATCACGAGAGGAAAAGTATGAACGGTTTCATTTTTTACCCAAGCTTGAAACATGGGAAACTATGCTTGAGTATACTTGAAGATAGTTTCATTTTTTCACAAGCTTGAAACATGAGAAAAAACTATGCTTGGATTTGGTTTCATTTTTACACAAGCTTGAAACAAAGATAAATTATGCTTGAAATGAGTTTGCATGCCCCTAGAATAATGGCTCAATTCAATGAACATGCCCCCCAAGCTTCATTTCATGCACCTAAGTAACTATTGGTTACTAACAGGTCGATGGAAGGAAGGTTTATGTACAAGATCAACTGAAAGACTCGACTGGGATTTTACGAGATCTAATCAAAGACTCGAATTAGAAGGGGATTTGTTTCATTTTTTAACAATATTGACATAGGAAAGGAACCATATGCATGACACCTTGTTTCATTTTTTAACGAGCTTGACACAAGAAAGGAACTATGCTCATAACACCTATTTCATTTTTTAATGAGGTTGACATAGTAAAAGAACTATCCTCATGGTTTGTGTTTGATTTTTTAATGAGCTTGACACAAGATGAGTGATTATGCTCCAAAGAACTTGATCACAGACCAAAAGAAACCATGGATTCCAATAGGTTCTCATCAGATGGGGGAACAACGCTCTCGAATGGATACATGTCCAGGGATCTATTGGAAAAATCAAACTCTTATTCCCCCAGCACATTGCGTACTACATCACCTACTAGATCATCAGTAGATGTGGGCATGGAACAGGTGGCCACATAATTAACCTGTGGCAGGGGTGATATCGCTTGCATATAAGAACCATTTAGGGATGATGGTTGATTGGGAGTTCATTCAAGACCAATGAATGTAAGTTGATCAATTATCACAATGCTTCCTTCATGCAGGAAACACATCACTCGAAAGAGAGAAGAAACAAGAGCCCCAATGACGTAAACATAGTCACAAACAAGGAGTACATTAAAATCTAAAGGGCCTTGGACAACCATTACGTCTATATAGACTTTCCTCCCAAAGTAATAGGAAACTTAGGAATTATCCCTAATGGTTGATTGGTTCCTCTATTAAAATCTAACATATTCTAGGTGATGGGGACAAGCTAAGGAGAAACTAAAGCTTTCCAAGCAATTGAGGACAGGATGCTAACATATGTGCCCTCGTCTATGACTGTGCTAGGTACAACCATATGGTAAGCATGTACTGTAATCTAGAAAGGCACATAAGACGAAAGGTGATATCCTGCCAGTCGACTCTAATCAAAATAAGTGACTAAACTACTCGGAGGGGGTGTCGTAGGAATGTGAGAGCTTTCCTCTTGCACTATGGGAATAGGAGAACTGCACTCGTGCACCTCAGGAAGGGGAGGATTTCCTTCCAGTTCATTTGAAACTGAAGACACCAGAAGAACCTGAGCGGTATGGGGTCCACTCTCTACCAGAAAGGTATGACTAACTGAGGGTTGAGCCAAGTCTACCATTTTATCAACTAATGGTTGATCAAGAATGGACTAACGAGACTCACCTTCAGAGAGAGCAGGGTTCACCAAAGATAAATTTTTATCAATCACTGGATCAACTAGTGAAGGATCAGGGGAAAGCTTCTGATAACCAACTAGAAGACAAGGTTGGGAAGTTGTAAGGTCTTCCAACTCTTTGGAAGCTTCATCCATAAGAGGACAAAGGTGAATGTGATGATTACCTTCACACAACTTACAGGGAAATTTGACTTCTACCTTTTTCCCATGGAGCTTATTATTACTATTTGAAGTTTTATCACCAACATGATCGCCAGAGGCTGATGAAAAATGTTGATGTGAACCTATGGACCACACTTCTAAGACCTTTGGAATATCAAGACAATTCTGAAGAAGGTGGTCACCCTTACATAACATGCAAGGGAATTTTACTTTCCGAGGTTGGTTGGAATATTTTTCTACATCAGTTGCATCAGTAGAAATGGTTGCTTGGTTGCCCCCTTGCTTATCTTGCTTCTTCTTCTTCGTCCTCTTCTTCTTCTTCTTCTTAGCTTCATGCTTACTAGAATCTAGACTTTCACCTCCCAAAGAGGAAGAATGAGGTGAAGAAATAGGCGAAGAAGGCAAAGGGTCAACTTTAATATTATCTGGAGGTTGATGATGTTCAGGTGGAGGAGAACTCGTTTGAAAAGTAGTTTGGACACTCGGAACCACTGAGGTCAAAAATAACCAAACTGGCAGACCAATGGTCAATCCAAGAAGGTACAACGTCTCCATATAGGGAGCACCAGTATTTCCAAAAGACGAAAAAGGACTAGGATTCCCTTCAGAGGGGTTTCATTTACTGGTAGACTCAGGAAATGTTGCCATCATTATCAACCTAAGATCTACTAAGGAGTATTTCCACGGGAAGGATATTATTCTGCGGTCAATTAATTGATTTTAGAAGTTTAACCAAAATAAATAAAAAAGGGGTAAGCTAGGAAAGAGGATTTACCAAGTATTCGTGAATCGTTATATACAACTTAATCGAAACCAAGGACTTGACGTACAGCAACCAATCTCCCCGAATGTTGTGTTTGGTGTATCACATTTACAAGGCGGCTGACTTAGTTACCTATGGCTAAAGGATAACAACCTAATGGGGTTTCACAATATATACTCGACGATCTGGGGAGCACAAGTCCTTTTTAGCGTTGTCTAATGCATAATCGTTTGGTGAGAGCGTTCCCATATACTTTCCATACTGAGGTGCCTCTGATATACTCGAAAGTACTGGAGAACTTTTGATATACTTCTGTACTAGAACGGGAATTCACCCCTGGGATATAATGCAGGCAATTAATGACAGTTTCTAGGTTTATAGACACAGGAACACACCTCTAGCCTAGACCTCTAAATATTTGCGTTAAATTCCAAATTCTCCTTAGGTTAATTGAGGTAAATTTTAATGTTTATCTTCAATTATGTTTCAGTTTTGGGCTCAAAACGAGATCACTTGAATCCCTAAGATGCAACTATATGAGAAAAGGAAAATTTTCCACTTCAATGAAAGCTAGACTAACCAAGGGAAGAAACTCAATCAATAATGCATCAAACAACATGCCTTCCACTGACTTCCACTTTCGTCTTCCAAATGCAATGCCAAAAGTAAAAGATATTTTCACTTTTCACTATCTTAAATGCAACTCTTCGAAGGAAAAATGTTTTTAACTTTACTAGGATGCACTTATATGAGTATGCTTTTCTTTTCGTTTTGAATGATTTGATGCACCTAATGCAGTCTTTAGCTTTCAATCACTGAAAAAATGTGATCTACTATCAATGAAGAATCTCAAAAAAATAAAATAAAATTCAACTAATCTAATGCATTTTCACGAAAAGTAAATTTTGAAAGACAAGCTAAAACCAATGCACAATGATGTTTTCAATTATTTCCACAAAAAACAACACTCGACCAATTAGCAAAACCAGCATCTTAATGACACCAATAAGATGGCCAATTGACTAGAAACCCTAGAACTTAATCAGATTTCACTTCAAAGCCAATGAGACAAATTTTGAAAATGAATCAAGACAATCAATCAAAAAACTAACAAATCCAAGCATACAAGATGGAAAAAGACCTCAGGGGCCAAGACACAATGGATTCCATGGCAGAAAGCCTAAAAATTCTCACATTCAAGTATCAACGCTACTTTATATAGCAAAACCCGTGCTAATTGGGTCATCGGCGCTACTTTTCACATAAAAATCCATGCTAGTCGAGATCATCGGCACTACTTTGTATAGCAAAAACCGTGCTGATTTTCAGCGCAAGAAAACAGTGGAAAACAGGGTTTTCAACATGATTGTACAGGTAAAAACTAGCGCTGCCAATGTGAATGTCACTAATAAAACTCGCTCTGAGTGAGGAATATGGGAAAAAACAAAAATATTCCAAAAAACAATCCAGAATTAGCACTCTAAGGCAATAATCAGTGATTGTACAGACCTATACTCACTCACACTAGCCGAGAAATCAACGGTTGGTCAAACTAATCAAAGAATCATATTGAAGAAATGGATGGAAAGGTTATAGCTTCCCCAGTGGAGTCGTCATTTTGTTGAGTAGGTAAATCCTCTCTGCAAATAGAGACGATCCCTTTAGCCCAGTGAGTGGGTCTAGCAACAAACGAGACAATCTATAAGACACTTTCCTAGATTACAATCGAAATAAGAGAAGAGGAAGGAGAACTACCTTGCTCTGATGCTATAATGCACTCCTTTGTTGAATATATTGATCACTTGCTCCTCATGCTCAGTCCTTGTTGCTCATAGCGTTTGAATACCTACACAAGAGGCCAAAGACATGACAAAGCATAAAAGTGCAACAAGCATAGTAAAATGTATCCACTTAACAGATTAAGGAGCATTAAGATAAATGAAGCAGTGACACAAGAATTTATGGAAAGTGAACCAGTGATTGTATATATTAATAAACAAAAGAGGAAGCATACAACCCAGGCCTTGATGTTAGTAGCCCTCCTTGAGTGAATGTTAAAGTCCAAGCTCAATCTCTCTAGGAACTCCTTCTCCTAGACAAAGTGAATATCATGTAGGAATTATCTCACATAAGGGTGAAAATAATCAGAGACCAACCATTTGGGAATGGAAGAGGATGAATATATAGGTAGGGAGAGGGAGTTAGGATCTCGCCAAAGATAGGGGAAGGTCCTCATCTCAAGGAGGAAGCTCATAGGGATAAGATCAAAGGGTAATATTGGGAGAATTCGACCAAATTCACAACGAACATCATCTAGCTCGTCGTTCTGGAAGCCTCTAGATTCACGAAGCTTCTCCTCCTCTTTGGGAAAACTTTCCTTTTAAGGATTAGCATGAGTATCCAGGCAAAATACGCGCTGTGGTGTGAGGCTCATATGGTGCAACCTTCCATGAACACTAGTAGGCAGTGTCACAGTCGCGTTGACCTAGAAATTAGGGTTTTTAGCTCATTTTCTCAGGGAAATCTCAAGGCATGTTTTAATTAGTCATTCAGGGATAATCTGGACTGCATATCAGGATGGGTACACTGCATAGTTGTCAAGATTTTGACACACTGGGGTATGACATAGGGAAGTGCAGGAAGTGTGACAAAATACTGTGTAACAATCATGACCATCAAGTCTTTGTCCAATGCGTTGGCAGGGTTGAAACAAAGGACAAGCGAGACAACTGCTAGTAGCAAGCCCCCCAAGTTCAACTTCCTAGGAAGGAGTAACAACAATAACAGTAATCATCTAGCTAAGTCTACATAAAGCTCAAATGTTGTGTTGAATGTTGAAAGCATAGGCATGGACCAATACTGTTATTTTTCATTAATATATTTCAGAAAAGACGTGCCCACAATGGAACCATAACATGAATGCTAGGGCTGCGCAAATTATTGACACAGTACTTTTAGATGATAAAATTGAAGAAAATGAAGAACTAGTTGTAGCTGAAGAGATTGTAGGTATTGGACATGCAGTGAATACTTTTAGTTGTGTATTCACTTTTGAAAAGTAAATTGTTGAAGAGCCACCACTGAATGAGGCCCCATCTCAAAAGGAAAATAATTGATACAAGTTGAGAAATCAAGGGATTTTTTATGAACATGAGTTGACGAGGAAAAACTTGGAGGAAAACTTGTTAGTAAAATCACGTCGTCTGTCAACCCAGCTCTGAACACTCAGAACAAGTTCGGAAATGCTACTACATCAACGAACACTACCACTAATAATAAAATCAAGTCTACAATTCTGAAAGTGTCAGACAAAGTCAATCCTCCAGATACCTTAGCAATGTCTGCTACATATGAAACACTGGATTACAATATAGTGGAAGACATGAAGAATTCTCGAACAAATATCTCAATCTTCGAGCTTACAAGGATAGCATGCCAGTGGGAACTACTTTTCCAAGCCCTTGTGCAACCTTCATCAGGTGATAATCCTTCTTCTTCGCAAAATGTGTCTGGTAAGTCTTCTAGTCCCCTACAATCAGTTGTTAACATTGTAACGTTAGAAGCAAACACTCTTTGCCCTCCATTTTTATTGAATTTCAAAATTTTCAAATACAATGTCCCTAATTGTGTAGTCAATTCCACTGCATCCATGAACGTAATGCCATTATCTGTCACCAAGCAAATCAATGCCAAATGGGATAAAATTGATGCACGGATTATTTAGCTGGACAAGTCTCTTGTCCAAGCTATTGGTGAAATCAAGAATGTTCTTATTCAGTTATCGTATGATCACCGACTTCACCAGTGTATAAACATAGTGATTGTCGACATCCCTGAAGCCTATGGTTGTATTACTAAGTAGAGACTGGTCTAGCAGATTACAAGGGTATTTTGCTACTGATTGGTCGCGTTTATGGCTTCCATATAAGGGCAAGAATAACCAAATTTAGGTAGAATCAGAACATTACATGAAGTGCAATGTTACACCCTTTAAGGGGCATAACGAGCTTGTTGTTTTCGCAAACTTAATTTTTGAAAATTATTTTTTGGAAACTAACCTTGGGTTTATCTTGCTCTACCTTCCCTTGTCCCACCAGTTGCACAGTTGGAACTCCTTCCTAGTCCAACTAATGGAAATGACATATCTACAATAGATATTAGTAGTACTAGTGTAGGACATAACTCTAATATTCCTTATTCTTGTACTTTATACTTTAACAGTTCAAAGACACAGGAGGACTTTGGAGCTAGTTTTGTTTTAACGTACCCGCAATAGAGAAAACACATGATCTCTTATCACTTGGAATTCGAGTGCACCAACAACACCGTATAATACGAAGCACTCATCTTGGGCCTAAAAAAATCCATTAATCTCAAATTTGGGGTTCTTAAAGAAATAGGTGACTCTGATATCATCGTACGACAGGTACAGAATATTATACATTGTGTGTCACCTAATCTAAAAAGTTATCAATAGGAGGTATGGCATTTAATTTCGTAATTCCAAGCTTTCAATATTATTTTTGTTCCTAGAATATGTAATGTGGTTGTTGATCATTAGAAAATGTTGTTGTTAGATTGTCACTGTTTAGGTATGGTTTTTCTATTGAACTTATTTACAAGTCGTTCGTCCCTGATAATATCACTAATTCGTGCATTTTCAATGATGACCAACAGATACTGCATGACATGGCGAACACTAATGTGTTCAAGAATGTGACCATTGATAAAGATGAGCATGACAAAGTGTTGCAATATGAGGCTAGAGCAAGAAAAGTTGTATGACTTGCAGAATCACTTCCGAGGACTAATCAATGTAAAAACTCACAGTTCAATTATGTCGCATGAACAAATGAATCTTGGCACAAAAAATGATTTGAAGTTTGTCAATCGCGGTACTAATTGCATGCCTCAAGAGTGGCAAGCTTTTATATGCCTCTTCAATCAGTACCGAGATGTTTTCGCGTGGACTTACGATGATATCAAAACTTATGACACATGAATAATTCAACATGTTATTCTAATTAAAGAAAGGGCCAAGCCTTTCCAAAGGAAATTGCAGAAAGTTCATCCAACACTTGAGCCTCTGATTCAGAAAGAGTTAAGGAAGTTGTTGGACACTCAGATCATCTACAAAGTGAGACATTTAACATGGGTTTCCAACTTGGTCCCAGTAAGGAAAAAGTCTAGGGAAATTCACCTGTGCGTGGGATTTTTAAACCTTAATCGTGCCTCGGAAAAATATAACTACCCAGTATCATCAATGGAACATATTTTACAGATAGTATTAAGGGTAGATATGTTTTCCTTCCTTGATGGATTTTCAGGCTACAACTAGGTTCTAGTGTCAGAACCTAACACACTAAAAAAAAAATCAAACGAAGTGGGGCATGTTTCTTTTTAAAACTATGCCATTTGGGCTTGTTAATGTCGGTTCAAACCTCCAATGCGCAATGGACATTGCATTTCACTATTTGATTGGTCAAAGCATAGTGGTGTATCTTGATTATGTTACTGTGTTTTTTGAAAATATATCTAACCACTTGCACCATCTGAAGAAAAATTTTGAGCGATGCCGAAAATACGGGATATCTGTTAATCCCAATTTCGCAGTGTCTGAGGGGAATCTATTGGGACATACCATTGAAAAAATGGGATTAAATTGGACCTTAAAAGGGTCAAGGCCATCACACTGATTCCCTTCTGAATGAACAAGAAATCCATGTAGTCCTTCTTAGGGAAGATAATTTTTCTCTTAAATTCGTCTCTGACTATGCCCGTATAGTGAAACCCATGCAGGAGATGGTGAAGAAGGATGCAGTATACAAGTGGGATAAGAGGGAAAAGGATGCATTTTTACATATAAATTGAGCAATCGCAGAAGAACCAGCCCTGTACATGCCAAAATTCAACAAGGATTTCCTACTCTACACCTTCACTTTTGATACTTCTCTTGTCGTCGTACTTACGCAAAAAGATTAGTAGAATAATGAGTGGCCTATATCCTTCATGAGTGCTAGCTTGCAAGGGCCGAAGCTTAATTATCTTGCCACTGATAAATAGTCTTATGTGGTCTACAAGGCGGTGAAACACTTCCAGCCCTATCTTTTGAAGAATCATTGTATTATCTTTGTCCCACACCCAGCAGCCAGATTGTTGTTTGCTCAATAAGAGTTGGGTGAAAGAAGAGGGAAATGGATGGCTGGTTAACGTGAATATGATCTCAAATTCAAAATAATTCACACTATCCAGTGTTATGGTTTATTCCAGCTAGCAGCAGAAGTAGTGAATACACCAGAATATGATTCATCTGGATGGGAGTAGGAGATTGAGATGTGTTACTGTCAGTATTTGCATACTTCCATCAGGGATCAAATTTTCTCTTTGCATTTCCATTTTAGGGGTCCCATACTGAAATTTTTACATCATTTCATTAGGTCATGTCAAACTGATCCACTGATGGTTGTCTTCTTTTCAGAAAATCTAATTTTTCCCTCATAGAGTATACTTGCTGACCCTTCTTCAGATTGTCTTCAGTTATGGTTTCATGGTCAATTTTCAATCATGCTTTCATTAGGTTATAGGGCATGTTTCATTAGGTCTTAGGGTTTCATTTCCAAGGTCAAGAGAATGATTTAAAAGTGTAAATAAAGGGCAGCAAGGGTATGAGGATGATAAATAAGTCAAGCATGATGGCTAATAAGTCATAGTCATTATATAATTATCTTTTTAACTAATGTAATTTTCACCTCAAAAAACGTGTTTTTGAGGTGAAAACAGAGTATTTTGAGTTAATTTGTATTTCTTATGTAATTTTTGGTCACTTTATGTAATAACTGTTCCCGGCTACACCAATGCATCTCTCCTTGCTGCAAGACAAAAAAACACTGCAAAAAGTAGTTCAAGTTGAGCATTATCCACCTGCAAAGAAACAAAGAAGGAAAGGCATTAAAAGCATAGTTTTGAAAAAGGTCAAGAAACATTAGAAAGTGGGTTTTTCTAGTGAAAAATCAAAATCTACTCCTATATAAGGTGTCACACTTCATTTTCAAGTTCATCATTCTCATTTGGAAAAGAAGGAGTCAAAAAGTGAGAAAAAGAGGAAAGGTTGAGTGATTTTTTGGCAAAGGAGAAGTGGCGCTGCGCTTCTAGAGGGTTGGCGTTGCCCTTCTAGAGGGTTGGCGCTGCGCGTTTGGAGCAATGGTGAAGTGGCACTGCGCTGCACTTCTACAGTCTGGCGCTACGTGTTTCAGGCAAGAGGGTTGGCGATGCGCATTGAGAGAGTGGCGTTGCGCATTTGGGTTCAGCGTTGCACATCTAGAGATTCCTGCAGTGCAAAATTACACTGTGTTTTGCGTTGAGAGGTGGTGTTGCGTGTCTGTGGGTGAAGTTGTGCATTGAGCAGAAAGCCTCCAAACTTTGTAAAAACTTCCAAACAACCCTCTCATCTCTCAAACAAGTAAGTGCACTCCCTACACCTCATCATTAAAGTTGCAAATACAGGGTTTGAAGGAATTTACCTTGCCAAATGTGAAACCCTAGTTTTTCCCTCTATGACACTCTAGAAACCTTATTCCCCTCTATATTTTTTCCCACCACCTATCACTAAACCCTCAACCCCTTCCCTACATCACTCCATAATATCTATACCCCCTCATCTTTCATCCCACAAGTTATATTTCAAAAGGACCCAAACCCCTCTCCCTCGCTTTCATAATTCACACCCTCCCCTTCATTTTCTAGCCCACCAAAATACCTCACATGGTCATTACCCATTCTGCCACTCCTAATTCACTCTCCTTCACTCCCTTCATCCCTATTCTAGGAGTGCACAACCTCAAAATTTGCAAACATGGACAGAGAAGACAGAGACTATGAGGAGGAGGAAAACACCGGCAGTGACAGTTCGACAGATAAACCTCAACATTAGAGAAAAACACACAAGGGAGGCAGAATTATCAGGGAAGAGCGATCAAACCTCAAAGAATTGCAGGCCTCTCAGTTGGCTATCACTTGTTTCAGACATCTAGGGTGCTATGAGTTCTGTGAGCAGGTCGAGAGAGTTCAACACCATCCTGACCTCACCAGGCTTTTTATAGCCCATCTTCAGGACAACAAGGTGACTCTTGCTGGGGTGACATTCACAGTCTCACCCTCCATTATTGCAGATGCAACTAGGATTCTGAATGTATTGGATAAATGGTACAAGGCACAGGACTTGGATGAACATTATTATGAGCCTTATATCAAACCCAGGTACAGAAATGAGGCGAAAAGACTTTTTCCTTTCAGATTCCTTGAGGCCAAGTATGCCCCAATGATGAAAATCATCATGAAATATTTCACTTATGAGGGCAGATTTTCCAGACTGTACACCTATCACATCAGGCTTCTCATGTATTTTACCAAGGTGAGGATGTTAAACCTCCCTTATTTCTTGTTTAGGAATATTGAGAAGATGACCCATTTGTGCAGGAAAAGCCATACCCTCAGCAGATGAGCAGTCTCTATCATTATTCCCTAATCAAGATGATTTTGCTTCAACATCTTAGCCTCCTCAACATCTCTTGGGAGACTTTTATTGCTAATGACATCTTCAGGAGTCCTCAAATTCCTTCACCAGTGTCTCAAAGATCAGGGGGACCTTTTAGCAATGCTCAGGTGAAAACAGACAATAAGGCCAAAGAGACTAGAGCTACTGAGGTGCCTGGGACCTACATGACATATCATACGGGCACAAAGAGATTGTTTGCGGCTGATAGGAAAGTGTTTGCTCCACAGGATGTGGAAGGGATCTTGCCTTCTTCATCAACTCATAGGAAAATGTTAGCTCCATAGGATGTGGAAGGGGCTTTGCCTTCTTCATCAACATAGTAGGTACAGGTGCAACAGCTGCACAAAGGGAAAGAAAGGATGCCAGAGGAAAGTTTTGATGATGAGGGGGAAGAGAGAGACTTTGATTTTATAGAGCACGATGAGCCGGAGCATCATTATACTCAAACAATTTACTTAGAGGCTCAGGATAAAGAAACAATAAAGGACATCATCATATGGGAAAATGAGGCTCAAGTCCAATTATTGATGGACAATTTGGAGAGAGCCAAGTATGTCATCACATATTTGGAATAAGACAACAAGCAGTTGAGTGATAAGTAGGTCTTCATGGAGCTAGAACTTCTCAAGGTAAAATGACAAAGTGACAAGGAGGCACAGGTCACTTTGTCTCCTATTGAAAAGGAAATTGAGGACGATAGAGAGACTTGGCTTGAGAGAGCCAATTTGCACCTATAGAAGTTGTTGCAGGAGGCCAATAGGGACAGCCAAATGATCAGGCACATGGCCTACCATTACCAGACCCGAAACAAAATTTGCAACATGAGGGTCAAAATGATGAAAGTTAGGCTAAGGCGAGCTCTAAAAGGCAAAAAAGAAGATAGGCTTAGGTTTCTTGCTGAAGCTTCATTGGCTCATCAAGGTGCTTAATTGTGGTGCTGCTCACCAATTTTATTCAGGTTTCGAGGATTTTTTGTCTTTTGCAAATTTTGGAAATTACACACACAGAAAATCTGGCTCAACGCGCAGTGCCACTGGCGCTACGCTTTTCCTAGGGGCATCCAATGGACAAATGGCTTGCATTTTTGGATTCAAAGAGATGAGTACATGAACCCTATGGATTTTCTAAGTTTTTTGGGTAGAAATGGTCCACAAAAAGGTCAAAAAACACCCTAAAATTGACCTTTCTGCCACTTTTTGGACATACAAAAGCAGTCTTGGGAGAATCAACTTTTGATGGGTCAAATGAGCTTTAAATGAATAAATTCTAGGTGTTTTGGAAATTACACTTGAAGACCTTTCCAATGAGACATCATGAGCTCAATTTGGATGTCAGGAAGGCTTCCAAAAAGGACCTGAAAGTGGCGTTGTGTGTTGGGCCAGTGGCGCTGCACGTAGGGCAAATTTTGCACAAGATGGCCATTTTCTGAGTTTTAACTATGTTCGTGGATTTTCTATCATGGAGGAGGTTTTACTGATGTAAATGATCACTTAGCTTGTAAATATGATGGATAATTAGTAGTAGAGGGTAGATTCATTACATTAGAAGTCAATTTGAGCTCAAATGAATCAGTTTTTCACTTTTAGAGGCAAGTTGTTAAGATGCCTATATTCTTGTTTCTTGTTCAGTGTTGGTTAGATTAGCTCCTCATCTTAGGGATTCGACCCCTAAGGATGGGAGGAGGTTAAAACAATGCCTATATCTTCCTCTTCTTTCTCATTATAGAGGGTTGGACTCAGCTGGATGCTCATACCTTGATTGTACATCATTTTGTAGCAGTTTAGCAAGAGATTAATAAGAATTGTAGCTATTTTTCTAGGATCCATGTGGTATGGAGTTTTAGTACAGTTTATTCTCTTATTATCATATGTTAGTATGTTTTGTGTATTTCATTAATCATTCCATTTCTTCTAAGTGAATGTTTTCAAGTTGATAGGCAGAATTCATTACATCACTACTCTGCTTTGGGGAAATATTCACCATTATATGTTTTCTACAGTTTGGGAAGGATCCATGGTAATCAAATGCTCTTCCTAGCCTCTCACCAGTCTTAAAGCACCTCACCCATCAAGCCCTAGAGTGCTAAACCTTATGCCTACCTTGCCCCATTGAACACCCTGCAATTTTGACCTAATTCCCTAGCCCTAAACTGTCCAGCTCCTCCTAATCCAGAAAAACCCCTTCAAAATCCAATCAAAACTTTGTGCTACTATTCCTAGCCTAAAATCCTTTTCCTGATCTAGTCATCTTGGCTGAGATCCTTAGGAGAGAGCCCTATTCCGGCCTAGTAGGGCTAGCTACTTGGCTAAGTGTGGTTTGTGGTTACCCTAGCATTGCCTTCCTTCAGCCTAAGGTTCAATCCAGGTGATAACAAGATGTACAATGTGGAGCGAGTTCCCCCCACTAAAATTCCAACCTCTTGGTATGCAGATATGTGACAATATCTTGAGCATGGTACTCTTCCCTATTATTTATCTGCACAACAAAAGAGGAAAATCCGATTTAAATCTCATTCTTATCAGTTGGTACATGGAATTCTTTTCACAAAACACCATAATGGATTCCTACTCAGATGATTGGAAGCACTAGATTCAGAAAAGGTGTTGCATAACCTTCATGATGGACCAACCGAAAGGCACTTTATGGGTGACATTATGGCACACAAATTCATGCAGGTCGGTTTTTATTGGCCCACACTTTTCAAATATTCTCACGCTTATGCCCGAAAGTGTCTGGTATGTCAAAAGTGTGTCGGCCAAGAAAAGAAGTTATTCGCCTTGTTGCATTCTATCGTTGTGGAAGAACCATTTCAAAAATGGGGCTTGAACGTTATCGGTGAGATCTTTCCAAAATCATTGAAGCGACACTGCGATATTCTTACTACCACAAATTAATTCATGTGGTGGACAAAAGTGGTTCCACTCAAGCAATTGAATGATCAGTAAGTCATCAACTTCCTTAAACAAAATATCATTACCAGGTTTGGTGTTTTGAATTCAATTTTTTTTTACAATGCAGCGTGTTTTCCATCATTAAGGTTATATGGTTTTGCATTGGAAAATGATATCAAATTGAAACATTTGGCTAATTATTATCCACAAGGAAATGGTCTTGTCGAGTCAACCAAACAGAAGCTCATTTATATTATCAAAATTATTGTTTTCTCTAAAAAAAGGAAATGGAACTCTGCTTTGGTGAATGCTCTATGGGTTGACCGTGTCACACCTAAACCTTCTCTGAATACGTCTCCTTACTTCATGGTGTATGGAAAAGAAGTCGTCCAACCCCCAAACATCTATTTGCCTACCCTTCAACTTTCAAAATAATCTCAAGGTAAGTCATGCCTATTAGTTCAAAGTAGGATAAACACCCTTCTCAAACTACAGGAAGAAAGAAATAAATCTAAAGAAAAAAAGTGTCTATCAGAGTCATATCAAGAGATCATTTAACAAGAAGTCTGCGAGCAAAAATGAATTTAGAGTGGGTAACTTGGTTTTGAAGTGGTATAAATCCCATGAAGAGAAAGGTAAACATACTAAGTTTCAATCCTTGTGGATCAAACCGTATACCATGCACGAGAAGCTTGGCCATAACACATATCATCTCCAATATTTAGATGGGAAGATTGAATCTCTTCCTTTTAATGGCCAATATTTAAAACAATACTTTCAATGATGGTATAGGGTTGTACCCTACCTTATGTACATAGTTTGTTCTTTCGTTTTTTTGTTTAATCTTGTGTTTTGTTTCTTTCTGTCATGTAAATAAGTGTCGTGTGTAAACATGTTTTCTGTCTTCAATGCATGTGGTTGAATTGAAAAGAGTCTTGTGACACCACAACATTTGGTTAACCTTCAGCCCATCTTCTTCGTCTTGGTTACATCTTTTCGTCAATGATGTTCTAATGGAAAATACGATCCTTGCGTAAGGAGAGCTTTGTGTCGAACCATGATATCCATGTCTATTCTAGAAACCTTATGCCTTCATTCGGTTCTTTATGTTTTGGTATTTTCCATGCTAATCCAATCAGTAGATAAGGATAAGGGGGGAAATATAAACGAGCAAATCAATATCATAGGTTTTATATATACTTCTCTGAAGGGACAACCTCCTCTGCTCTTAATATGTCAGGATCCCTCTTCCGCCCATGAAATAAATAAGTTTTGATGCAAAATTATTTAAAAATGAGTATATAAAGGGTGAAAGAATAGAAAGGCTTCCTACATAGGCATGTGAGGCAAGCAAGTCCATCGAGGCACTGTCCAGGATCGCTAGCAGTGGAGCAATGTTTTTGTCCCTAAAGTGACTTTGTCATAGGAACTATCTAGGCTTGTTGGCAGTGGAGCAACACCCGAGATTAAAAACTATACTCTGAGTAGCTATAGCTCGCGAACTTCATTACCCTTCTCTTGATTCAAAACATTGTGATATAACTAACTCTATGTTTATGTTAAACCAAGAAAGGATATAAGGAACTATTTTTATGCACGGGTAAGTGGGAAGACCAAAGTGATTTTCACAATGAATGAATACTCCCTGAGGAACTAGACCTTGCATAAAAGAATCAACCAAGGAAGAGAAGTTGGAATTCTATCATTGTGCCGCCAAGTGTTGTCGCTGCTACAACACCCTCCAAAATTTTGGCCTACATCTAAATTTTAGAGCCTACCTTTTATTTGCATGTTGTCATCGCAGATGTTAAGACACATATGTGTTTCCTATAAGTGTTATGGTCCCATTTTTTAGAAGGTCAAAGTGTCATCTTTTAGCATGTTAAGTGTCATACATGGTACACTAGCTATTTTTGGTTTGTTTTAGGGGGTAATTATTGTGTAAATGAGTTGTTCTTATCATGAAAATATATATTGGGCTCATTTCCAAAGTTTCAAGAATTGTCACATAAGTGTCGTCACTATCATCGCAAAGTGTATCTTTGGTGCCACACTTGGTCTAGGTTGTAGCAAAGATTTGCATTTGGGAAAAGTATGTTGTTCATGTGTTTTGAGTGTTCCTTGTTGTGTTGTAAAGCAATGTAAGTGTGTGATCATGTTGAAGTCTTTTTTTTGTTCAACCTCATCTCACTTATCCAACACTAAGTCAAAACTGGGAAAACTCCCCAACCAGGCCACTCAGCCTCATTCAGCCCTCCTAGACTGCGCATTGCGTAGTCTCAGTCCTTAAGCATCAACCTTGTCACTTGGCACCGCAAAATACGTAGTATCTGCCTCCCAAAATTGTGCACTACACAATCTCAGTACTCAAGCCCAACCTCTGAGCTCCATAATTGTGTAATCTTTCCCTCCATCCAAGCCTAAACTGCACATTGCGCAGTCTCAGTCCTCAAGCCTCAGCCTTAAACTCTTGAATTATGCAATTGCGTAATCACCTAACCTTCCTACCCATCCAAAACTACACAGTGGGCAAACTTTGTGCTCAAGCCCTCAACCTGGCTTCTTGAATCCCTCAACTGCGCAATTTTCAAGCCTAGTCCATCCTAAACTATGCATTGTGCAGTCTCAAGGCTCAGTCCTCACCCTTGACTACCTGAGTTGTGAAACTGCGTAGCCCTTGAGCCTCTCTCTCAGCCTGCCACCCAGTTCTAGCTCAGTCAATGGATCATCATGCTGCATCTTAGACTAAGGGTTTATTCGGCTGATGTCATCTTGTCATGAGTGAATTGTAGCCATAGGTACTCCATTATGCTATGATAGGATGATGATGAAGGATATGGAGAAGGAGGTCATGCTAAAAGACACGTGTGTAGCTACAAGTACAAGTTGATCAATCAGGAGGAAGCAAAAGGACATAAGATTGCGACAATTGTTCAAGATCCAAATAACACTAAAGACTCCTCTCTAATCCATATGGAGGTGGAAGAAGAGATCATGTTTTGTATTCAAGAACACAGAAAGCAAGAAAAAACAAAGAATGGCTTGACATTTCCATGTCGTCATGTAGTTCATATCATCGGTGTCACGTCATGAGTCATCATGTGCCACATCATTTGTGGATTATGTAAATTCTTATTTGAAAATGTATTGCAAAGTGGAAATCCAAAGGATGTGTACAGAATGTAAAGAGTCATGTAAGAGTCAAAAAGTCATAGGGAAGATAAACAATCATGAGGGTAGTCTAAGAGTCACAAGGGAGGTGAAGGATCACCCCTTTTTATATATATACACCCTCATTATACAAGTAAGGGACTTTTCACCATGGCCTCTCCCATAAGGCATCAAAGAAACAAAGTTAGTACTTTTAGGGAGCAAGCAGTGGCAACAATGCTCCATTATTAGAGCTAGTGATATTCGTTGTATTCATTTATCTTGGGACTTTTACTTAATATTTGAAGCATGATGACCAACACATTTTTCATGCATGGTTTATGGATATTTGTAAGATTGTTTTGTAAATGTTTATGATTCATGTTTTCTTTCACATGTACTAAAGTAATTGAACTATTTGGGTTATTTTGGTGCTTATCATGTTGAGAATGTGTTGTAGTGGTTTTAATGATCGTTGTGTCTTTGTGGACTATTCCGCTGGATGTTAGACAGATCTTTCATATTTGTTTGCATCTTTTCTAGGATGGTATTATTACCTCTCCCTTAAAGGCTCACTGTCTTCTCCCTTTGTAGTAGAAGAGCCTTGATACACCTGTAACCAAACATTCACCAGGCACACATGTGATTCGCTCTCTTGTTGATAGCTAAAGCCAAGGAAAATCTCTAAGTAGATGACAGTCAGGTCGTATTTCAAAGGGGTCTCCTACACCAAACTATGTGAGGTCTAATTGGGACCTCATATCGAGGAGACCCCTTTGAATGTTGATAGGTCCAGCACTGTCAACACTTTGGCAAAAATAACAAAGGATTTAGTTGTAAAATACTGAGGCCCGATACAAAACTCTATGGTGGAACCTTTCTATTAGATGTTTAGAGGCTAGTACAACGAACATTACTGATGTAAATATTTATGTCCATTAACTTATGGAGGGTGGATGAAATTAGGTGATTTTTTAAGCAATCCACATTATAATAAAATTTGAAGTCTATCAAGAATTTTAACTTGTGAGTTTCATGCCTTAATCTATTCTACCATTCGTTCCTTCACCTCGCTCTTTTACTCATTGGCATGATTTTGTTACATTAGAGCTTACTCCTTTGCTTCATTTATGCTTCCTCATCCTCCTTATCATTAATACTTCACTACTCATCTCCTTTCGAGCTTGCTTCTAATTCCTTACCCAAATTTAATACATTATAGAACCCACACATATGATTATATATAGTTATATGACACTTGAGGCTAGCTCAACTCGTAAAAGGAAATTTCCTAGATTTAGTGCATGATTTAGGAGCTGACTTGAACATGGATAGATCTCGGTCGACATTGAATTCCTCTTGGGTCTGATACTCCATTAAATTGGGATGACTACTTAATTTAGGTGTTAAAATTTACTGATAGAAATTATTTGAGAAAGTAAATTTACCAGAAGCAAAAAGACACACATGAACATAATGTTTATCCTCAAAAACACCCCAATGTAGGAAAAAGAACTAGCTAACACATTGCAATTAAATCTTCCCAAGCCTTTTAAAGACTTCATTACAAGTAATCCATAAGCACAAAACCATGGGAAACCAAAACTATATAACCAAAACCACCATTATCTGACTAAGAAACTTTGACTCTTTCACCTAGTCAAGTTTTTACCTAACAACCCCACCTTAAATGTTGACTTGGGGTTTTCTAGAACCAAAATTGGCCAAATAGGCCAAGTGAGCTAGCACCGCTCACCTCCAAAACCTACCCCCCTCAAAGTTTATATCCAAGGTATTTTCTAATTAAGCATATTTCCACCATCACCTAGGTTTATCTCCATGTTGTACCTGTAAATTACCCAAGGGTATGCATGCCTTACTAGGTATTAAAATAATATTCCCATTTACATGTAAAAAAAAAATCAACTTCGTCATAATATTCAACCAACATCTCTCTCTTCCATGTGTCACACATTTCACCACTAAAAATATAAAATCTAAAGCAAACAAACCATGATAAATCATCTGATTGAAGCTGTTATCACCCTAAAATCTTTGTCTCTAAGCTTTGGTAAGTTGCCTTGTTTCTAATCATAGTCTTATAAGTTTTGAGTCAGCTCATCACAATTAGTGTCATTCTCATTTACAAACCCTCCTTCTAGTCATGGTGTTAAAGGGTCTCTAGGTCATTTCATGCTTTAAGGGTTAGGTCATAAGGTTAGAAGTCTTTTAAGATCATATCTCTTTTCCAAAAAAGGTTTGACAGCCTCATTCCATGTTTTAGAAGTCTTACCAGGTGTTTATAATTCATATCTCACATCATGTTGGAGAAATTTTGAAAGTAGCTATGAAATCACTGAACTAGGTGTTTTCGCAGCGCGCTACGAAACCCCTGTAGCAGCCTGTTTTATCAGAGAAAAATTGTCTTTACTAGTCAACTTACAGAAGCCTTCCTGAGCAACTGAGAACTCCATTTTGCAAACTGGAAGAGTTGTTTCTTCCTAACATGCTACACTACAAAAACCTCTTTCAGTTTCTTCAAATTCATTCTGAGGTGGGAGGAATTTATGGTTGAACTTGCGCTACAAATCTGCTGTAGGTGCAGTTTTTCATCTCCTGTTTGACAACTGTTTTTCAAAGACTTATTTTGGGTGGTAGGAACAATGTTTCAAAAAACTAGGAGAGGTTTTTGTTCAGCATTGACTGATTCAAAAAAGCCTCCTTCATTTTCCTCAAATTCATTCTGAGCTGCAAGAAACGGGTGACCAAAGTTGTGCTACAAAACTGCTGTAGGTGCAGTCTTTCAGAAAACGGATTTTTCCTGTTTGCCACGTGTTTTTCAAGGACGGTTTCTGGACAGCTGGAGAAATGTTTTAAAAAACCAGGAGAGGTTTTTTTTCTGGACAACATGGGCTACAAAAACCTCCTTCAGTTTCGTAAAATGTGTCATGGATGAAGAGATAAAGGCTCTGCAATTTTCAAGGATCTAAACCTAAAAAATAGGGAAACATGTTCCCTAATTTCTAGGGTTTGTCATCAGCA
>APFE030102681.1:13987-28045 GCA_000404065.3 Pinus taeda | reverse complement strand
TGGGTACATCAATATAATAAGTGGGTTGTACTAATAACAATAAGGGGTTACTCTAGTAGTATAGGGGCCTAACACTTGATGTCTTGGACAGTTTCTTGAAGTTAATCGATCATGAATTTAATTACTCTGCAATAAGCACACTTGTCATTTTTAGATGTTGTCTCCAATGGATCCATAATTCCTTCGATGTCGTTGATGATCATTGAAGCGACTAACTGTCTTTTGATGTTGGAGGTGATATTTGATGTTGTGAGCTGTTTGTGATGTTGCCTTTGAAACATAGAGTTGATCGAAGAGATCCAATGATCTGATGAGGGGAGGGGATCTCAACGAGGGAGGAGGAGTAACAGAGGGGAGAGAGTTTGAAGGAGTGCGACTGAGAAAAGTAAAGGAGTGAGGATGTGAATGGAAGAGGCAACAGAGATAGAATGGGATAGATAGAGAGGGCATGATTAGAACAAGGGATCCAAACCTGATCGATGCAGGGTACAGCGGGAAAAGACAGAGGGGAAGATTGATACCATGGGGAGCTCAGGCAAGGAGTGATGAAAAGGGAATAAGGGAGATATAAGTTCGAGAGCTGCAGAGGAAAGCGAGGAAATAAGTGAGGGAGTAGGAGAATAAATAACCAAGAAGGGTGGAGGGAGATAACATGGAGAGAGGGAAGGAAGGGAAGTCACGTGGAAAATGGGAGAAGGTGTCAGTATTGGGGGTCAAACAAATCCATAGGAAAATATTAGAGAGGATTTGGGGAAGATTATTATTAAGAATTGATAAGATGGGAGAAGATATAGTGGCAGGCCAACCTAGATTACGAAAAGAAATTAATTGGATTGGCTAGAAGTTGGAGGAATTATGGTACTACGAGGTGGAAAGATTCATGTACTATACAAACTTCTCCAAAATGTTGTGCCATAACTTTCTTGGCTTGAATATCAACTTCTTTGTTATTCTCCCTTAGAAAATGCATGAAGGTGACCTGTCCTTTGTTGATCAGGTGGTGTCTAATCCTTTTAGTTATTTGACTCAATGCATAATTATTTGGATTGGTATTCTTGTTCATAGCTTGAATTAGAATGGTTGAGTCTCAAAATATGATTGGATTCAAAACATTCCTCCTTAAGATTTTTGCACCCAATAGGAGGTTGTAGGCCTCGACCTTGTTATTTGTTGTTATACCCAATCCCCATTCGAAGGTTATGGGATTTTGCATGCCCTATTCATATAATACACCTCTTGCTCTTGAATTCCAAAGATTTGATATCGATGCCCCATCAAAAAAAAGATAAGGTCTTTTCAGGGAATTCATCCATAGAATGAAATCGTCCTTTTTTAGTCTAATTTTCCACTTTATTCGAGTGCCTTTCTTGTTTGGAGTGGATGAAATATTGGGTTTTTTGTTTGCATTGGAAATCCAGACATGTTCCTCCTGCTGTGGCTTATTAAAACCAATTGTTTTCATGCCTTGGGCCGATAAAAACTTAGAAATTAAGGCCCAAGATTTGGAAATAACTTTACCTATGTTAGATGTTTGATTGTTGAAAATATTATAATTCCTTGGAAGCCAGATTTGCCAGGAAAGGAAAGAGGGGATGCTTGTGCAATATCTTTTGATAGTGAGTTTGTTTTTGAGGGAATATGGATAATATTTTCCCCAAGAAAGGTAAAACTCATTGAATGGGTGAAGGAAATTCAGATCTAGTTCTAGAGGACTTGCTAACATAGTCCAACACTCTTTTGCAAATGGGCATTCAAGGAAGAGATGTTGAATGTTCTCTTCGGCCTTGTGGCACAGAGGACACCAAGATGGTCTGGAGATTCCTTTTTTTTTCAAGTTATCAATAGTGAGGATTTTCCCTTTGAGAAGGGTCCAAATAAATATTTTGATTTTAGGGAAGCTTTCAAATTCCCACACCGATTTCCAAGGGATCCAATCCTGATTCCCTTGCTGTTGTTGAAGAGTCATGTATCCCAAATTCACTGTGTAATTAGCTCCAGAAGGATCCCAAATAAATGAGTCCTGAGTGTCTTGGTTGACGGGGGTAGCTCCTTTGAGGTGTGAAGTTAATACATCCCATTGATTTCTAAGATTGTGGGGAAGGTTGGGAGCATTCCAAATTTTCCATGTTTTATCATTTTGATGCCATTGTCAAATTGAATCAATAGAGGTGAGACCTTTTATATTCACCCATCTTCTTAACCATTGAATTCCCGAGAGATTAGCTAAAGGAGGGTTTCCCAATAAGCTATCATTCCAAACATTTATCTCTCAACCATTCCCTAGCAGCCTTGAGGTGTTTTCCTACAGGAGAGGGAGGACTTTTTTTATTAACTTCCACACTTGAGTACAATTCCTGATTGGAGTTCTTTCTAAAAGGAGGGATAATCAAGAATGATTTAGATATTTAGACTCCAAAACCCACTTCCACCAGCAATTATCTCCAATAATGAATCTCCAGGCAATTTTGGCTCCAAGAGTTAGGTTCATAAGACCCAGAAATCTGATTAAAAGTCCTCCATTCTCATAGGGAGAGGCTACTTGGTCCCATCTAACTAAACTGAACTTTTTTGTATCTAATTTTCCTCCTTGCAGAAGAAAACTCCTGGTGATTAGTTCTATTTGTTTGTGAATGCTTGTCAGAGCCAATATTGCCGCAAATTGGTAAATAGATAGAGTTATCAACAATGATTTAATTAAAGTTACTCTACCTGCTAGATTTAGCCAAATCATTCCCCTGTTTTGGATCTTTTATTTCATTTTCTCAATGAATTTGATCCATAATTCTGATTTCAAATTTTCTTTGGAAACAAGTAGGCCAAGATATAAGAAGTAGTTCCATCGAATCTAAAGGGGAATTTCCAAAATTTGGGCAATTCTTTGAAGAGTTCAAGATGGTGCATTCCAACCATAGTTCCGACATTTTTTATTGTTGAGGAGTCCTCCAAAGACCTCCATGAAACTGTCAAGAAGTTTTTTTAATCTTCTTGCAATAATGAAAGATGCTCATGTCATTAGGAGGGTGTCATTTGCAAAAAAAGAGTGGTTTATGCTTTTCATGGTAGGACTTATTGTCAAACCATTTAAGGTTCGATTAACTGCAATTTTCAAGATATTTGCTCAATGAGCCTACCATCAAAATGACAAAGGGCACCCTTGACTCAGCCCTCAAGAGCTTTGGAAGAATTCTATTGGTCTTCCATTGATGAGGGGTGTGATCCATGGTCCAACAGTATATGATTTTATGATTTCTATAAACTCTTTAGAGAATCCATTTTTTAGAACAGATGCAAGGTAGGATAAATTAACTCGATCAAAGGCATTTTCCATGTCGAGCTTTATGATGATGCCCTGCTCATTTTTCCCTATACTTGAATGCAATGCTTCTTGGACAATCATGATATTGTCCATGATTAGTCTATTTGGAACAAATCCTCCTTGATTTTCAGAGATAAGGTTGGGTAGCAGAGGCTTTAGGCAGTTAGCAATAATTTTGGTAATAATTTTGTATGAGGTGTTGCACAGGGATATCGGGCGAAAGCAAATGAAGGAAGAAGGATTTGATTCTTTTGGTATGAGGGCTAGGAAAGTTGAGTTTGTATAACCCCCTATATTTTTTTCCTAAGGAATTTTTTATTTTTCTAACAATGTATTTTTTAATGATCGCCTAATTGTGTCGATACAAAGCAATTGAGAAACCATCTAGACCAGGAGCCTTGCCAGGATGAAGGCTCCAAACAACATTTTGGATTTCGATTTCATCAACCACATTCAAAAGATTTGAGTTTAATTTGTCAGTTATTCTTTTTGGGATGTGCTTGATGAATTTTTTGAAATCAGGAGTGGTTGGATCAGTAGTTAAAAGATTTCTGAAGTGGGTGAATGCTTCTTTTTTCAAATCTTCTTGCCCTTTTATTTCGTGGCCTCCCTCATCCTTTAGATTGTCAACCTTGTTTGTTATTCTTCTCATCCTTGTTGAATTGTGGAAGAAGGTTGTATTCTTGTCCCCTTCTTGAATCCATAGGCTTCTATATTTTAGTCTCCATTCCTCTTCCTCCTTTCTATTATTCCTGTAAAGTTTCCAGAACAATTCTTTTTGCTTAATCTAGCTTTCTTTTGTTTCTTTTGTGCACTCTTTCCTTTCCTGTAATGAATCCATTTCCTTTTGTTGGTCTTTTTTCTTATTGTTTGTTTCTTTTTGGTTGAGCTTGGCCCAAGCTTTTAGATCTTTTTTCACTGCATTTAATTTTGTTTCCCAAACAAAGTTTGGGGATCCAATGATTTTCTGTGACCATGCCTTAACGATTATTTTCTTTGCTACTTCATTATTGTTCCATGATGGATAATAACAGAATGGGAGGGGCCCCATATTTCCCAAGGTTTCTAAGCTTATTGCAACTAGCTTGTGATCAGATGTAGAGGTATGGATATTTTTTTATATGAATGGATTGTAATTGGGGCTATTATGTTGTCCTGAATTAGAATTCGATCTAACCTTTCTTTAATGTTTCTTTGTCCTATTCTTTTTTTGTTCCATGGATACTTCCCATTGCACGGAGGAATGTCCATAAGATTTTAAGTTCTGATTATTCTTTCCGGCGTATCACGAGAAGGATCAGTGTGGAAGGTGCCTCCAAATTTCTCTTCTGTATTCATTATCAGATTTGGTAACCTCCTAAAATAATGTTCTTGTTGTGTTCCTGAAGTATAATGTTTTTGAGAGAATTCCAACATATCTCTTTCTCTTTGTAGTAATTTGGTGCGTAGATATTGAAGAGGAAAAATTTATTTTCATTTGCTTTATTTCTTAATTCACTTTTTCTCCAGTGTAGATATTTATGTTGGTGTTGTAGATCCCATATGTCCTTCCTCCATAAAGTGCAAATTCCTTGAAAGGCCCCTACAGCTTGGAGAGTTGTTCCATCATATTTCCTTGTTTTTTGAATAATTTTCTCCATTTTTTTTTCATTCATCTTGGTCTCCTGGATCATGAATATGTTTGGATTCTCAGATGTTAGGATGTCTGTGACTGAGTTGAATTTTTAGGAGTGTGCCAATCCTCTGCAATTCCAGGAGAACAGGATCATTATTTATTTTAGGTTGATGTCGAGGGACCTTTCCCTCGAGTAGAGTGGTGAGTTAGCTCCTTATTTCTAGTACTTTTTTCAAGGAAAGAATCCATCGGTTTCTGGGTTCCCATTGCCATTTCCTTTGTTGCAACTTCATCTCTTAGTTCCCTATTTGTATTTCTTCCTTGTCTTTTGTGAAGATCTAAGGAGGATTGGTTTCTTGTAATAATTCTTTCATAGGATGGGGGAGGGGGGCTAAGAGGAAAGTTAGAGGGAGAAGAGAGGTTGAAGGGGGGCAGGGAGGTTTGATCGAGAGGGGAGGAAGGGGGAGAGGGGGACGGGATGAGGGGTTCATTAGAGGTGAGAGGAGGATCGAGGAACGAGTCAAGAGGGACGAATGGATTGGGATAAGGGACGGGAGGATGGGGAATGGATGAAAGAGAGGGAGAGAGATTAGGAGGAGCTTGTTGAGAGGAGGTTTTTTTGGTTGTCTTATTTTTTTAAACAAGTTTCCATTTGGATTCTATAACTTCTACTTCATTAGTTTCTTGTTTTTTTGGACATCTGTTAGCAAAATGGTTGTATTCGTGAAATAACTTGCATTTAAACGGGATTTGTTTGTAGTCTAGTTGTTGTATGTGCATCCAGTTATCAACTCTGATCTTTACTGCTTCTGGAAGGCCTTTTCCCAGGTTGACTTCCACGCGGATACGAGCACAAGCATGCATATTCTCCTTTGGTTCATTTTTGTCTGTGTATTTTCCAATTGTGTTTCCAATAGCTTTAACTGACTCATCTCCCCATCAATGGAGTGGGAGGTGGGGAAGGCGCACCCATACTAGAACAACATTCGGGACATCTAACTCAGGATCGAATTTTGTCATCCAACAGTTAATATAAAGTCCCCTTGTGTCGATGAAATATGGTAAGTTCTTGAAGATCAAGTCTCTATCTTCTTTTGTTTCAAAATGGAATGTGTTGTATCCCCTTGCACAGAAGCGTATGGAGATTTTCCCACTGATTGAGAGGCCAAAGGCCTGTAAATTTCCCAACCAAACCACTCTCAGAAAGGGAGAGGGCAACTCGACGGGGAAGAGTTGGAGGTAATACGATTTCAGGAATGTCATTAAGTTTCTTGACAAACTTGGAGATAACATGCCTTGAGAGAGGAAGTCTCAAAGAAGAGATCAGGGAGGTGAAAATAGAGGTAGATTCTTCAGGTTCATCTGAAAGAGCGGAAGCAGGAGGATGAGCCCCATCTGGAGGGGCTGTGATAGCGACTAGAAGTCGAGGCAACAAGAAAAAATGTGCAGCAGGAGCTCAGAGCTAGGTCACAATTGTGCGACACACATTCTTACCATTCCATAGGTACAATCACTTAATATACAATATGCATAATGTATACACAACAGTAGCACTACACATCCAAAACCACATTGTCTCTACCAAGAAACCTTACTTCCAGTGTCTCTCCACCATCCATGCTTATCCTAGCATGTTGCGGATCACACTGTTTTCATTTCGTTGATGTATCTCTTAGCATTACATGTCCATAACGTAAACATAGACATAGTATAAACACATAAATTCAATTCATATTCACATGATACTGACCTTGTGGATCTGTCAAGGTTACTCTTCCCACTTGATTCCTCATAAGCCAGGAACCTCTTCATTTTATTCACGTGAATAAGCAATCATTCCTCCACAAGAATGATCCTTGACGACCTTAATCGACAATGACATAAATACATACATATAAACATCAACATAAAACAATCATGATCCCTGACGACCCTATCATACAACTGCATACATACATATATAGACATCAACATAATCATGATCACAACATAATTACCAGATATCATAAGGTCAAGATTAAGAGAACTCCCTTTATTCATGCATAACATTAAGAACAATCATTCCCAACATATCCAAGGCATCTAACGCCTCATATCCATTTACTTCATTTTTCTTGTTACCTTTCTCATGATTGTCCTACAATTGTCCATTTATCCTAATGGACCCAACCAATCCAATTGACTATCATGATGTTTCCTTCAGCTTCCCTTATATATGCACCAACTTCATTTGAGTCTTACATTACCTATTGGGCTTCATTCATCTCTCCCTAAGATCCAATAACTTTCCTCTTTCCAACCAATTCCCAAGACCCTCAAAACATAAAAGACAAGAGAAAGAACAAACAAGAAGAAAACCATGAAAACCCAATAGCAATACGACACCACAACAGAGTGGCATGGCCATGCATTAGATGCAATCAAGACCGCAAATCAAGCGCAACAAATCACAAATACCAAAAGCACAAGACTGGAAACAAACACCATGACTCAATCCCTACAGTTCCCAAGGAAAGCTCAACCCGTGTCTTCTTCAAGAATTCATCGCAGTCTCTTTGTCATGCAATCCCCTCCATCATACTGTCATAAGTACATAATTGTTAGTGCATAAATAAATATACAATATACTAGCCATATTACCTTATTGTGCCAAGCAAGTTTCCTTATAGTTGAACATATTCGTGTCATCTCTCAAGGGACTCCAGTTTCCTTGATAGAGCTACTTATAACTAGACACCAATTTTTGTACATGTTAAATACATGTCCATGAATATGGCACATATCCACATAATGTCAGACGAGATCAAGGTTAAGAAGCCTTCCTGTATGCAAAACACTCATTCATTTGGAATTGGGGTTTCCAAACATGGCCAAATGAATTCTCACCCAATTCCTTTCTTTTACCTTTTTACCTTGTCGCAATCGATTCTTACCATGTATTATCACATCACCCAACTGTTAGTTATATAAACACATCAACTATTACCTTGTCACGCTAATACCAAGCATATTTCCATGCAACTGCTCACACATGTTGATCACATATTCCAAAGATCAAAACAACATATATATTAATTTGAAATCAACCTTTACCAACTCTAACAACCATGTCATAATCAATAATCAACTCACACTCATAATTCATACTACATAATGCTACAACTATCACCTACTTACACTCAAGTACATATCAACTGTCTCAAAATATATGTGTTAATACAACCATCTTAAAATAATTTCATTTCTTCATGCAATATTATAGACACATACTCATATCATGCAATTAATTAGACATTCAAAACCGATATACGACATAATAGACACCAAACACTCAAACTCCAAATAGACAGCATAATCAACCATTCAAGCACCAAGTATACCACATAATCAAACATTCAAACACCAAATAGATGACATAAGAAAACTCATACCTGAATGTATCTCAAAGGAGGCTATCTTGTCTACACAATCAAACTAAATTAGCACAATATAACTTCATAACTTATCAACTCAAACATAAATAAGGTCATGATATCCCTAACAGTAACTAGCTAACATGTTCATGTCATTAACTCATAAACAATTATCATTCATGCATAACAATCACATATGTACAGTTAGTCTAGATTAATACAACACAATATCACAATTATATTGACTCATACCTGAGTATCATAATGACAATCATCTGCATATACCAAACCAAATTAGCACAATATATGTAACATCAAGATCTTAAATGCAATACCCTAATCATCAACTTAACTAACATATAACAACAAGAAGTTAACATATAACATAATCGTCAAGTTACCTATCATATAACAACAACAACAATTGCATGACTCCCTGACACACATGGATATGACTGCACTGACCAACTATCATCTATTATGCATGTAACCACAACAACAGTAAAATAACAAGCATGTAGATAACCCTAATGCTTATAACTATCATTAAACAACATACTTGTATACCTACCATACAAACCTATATGATGAGTCACTCTTACCCCGAAGTCTAGTGCTACAACCTTACACCGATGATTTGCATCTTTGCTCTATCTCAGCCAACACATTAGCATCATAACATACCAATAGCATCATGATGGCCTAATTGCATACAATTACCTCACGATGCATGTTTTACCTACTATACATGCATAACCATGACCATGACAATGCATGCATAACAACTCAAATGCATATACAGCCGACATGCATTCATGACAAATGCATCCCAACAACAACAACATCAACCTATACATGTCAAAACAACTACAACAATGACCATCACCATCCATAAACAACAACGCATATGCAACTGACATATATGCATAACAAACACATTCCACCCATCCAGTCAAAGTGTTGAACTGTGCTCTTCTACCACGCGGTAGTATCAGATAACACCCAAAGAGAAAAAAAACTAGACATTCCCCAAAGAGAATGGAACCTAATATGATACCACTTTGTAACACCCTCCTCCCACATCTACCCAAGTAACCGGCCAAATGGGGTAAACATGTGACGAAGAGTTACTATGATATGATCCAACTCCCTATGTATTAGTTAAGGAAGTGGAACCGACATAGCACAGACAACCTGGCCTTTTACACCTGCAATATAACCCCCAGGATCCATTCATTCCATCCAGGTGACTAGCCACTAAGACAAAATGACATTTTTGTTACATTAAAGTCAATATTGCTCCCTTGACATGGGCATGCATGCGATTGGAACCCTCCTGTCGCCCCCACAGCGATGAATGCATGCGAATGGGGACTTTTCCAAGTATTTTTGTGCTAGCGATTCCAGATTTTGTGGCACTTTTTTAGGGCCAGGACTTAGGTCACTGCCCAGAACTCCATGAAACTTCCATAAATGAAAAGTAACATCGAAACAATGATACAAATACAAATACTTGAACAAGGACTTGACTAGAACCCTACTAGCCATGACAAGCATTTCGTCAAACATGTCCCAAATATGCATTCTACAGGTTTAAACAACATATTTGAGCATAGGGGTCTCATACTTATATGACAATCACTAAGAAGTGTTGTTGTCTCATCACAATAACTACATTACCATCTATTAAGCCATATATTGATCCAAAATGGATCCTAAAAACCTCTAAGTTTTCATATATTTAACAATCGGAAACATTATCACATCATAAAAACATTAAGAAATGGCGGAAACAGAGTTAAGCAGAGGTTCAAACAGCGCTGCACAGGAGCCGTCGAATCTGGCAGATCAACGGTCCAGAGTAAATCGGCATATCGCAATCAGCAGAAGTCAGCAGAGTACATCGGAGGCATCCTTATGGAAATGGCAATCGCAATCAGCGCGATTTAATGAGGACCGTTGATCGAGCGCGCAGATCAACGACCCAGATTACATCGCAATATCGCATCGCTAAAACACAACGGTGAACTTACCAAAGGCTCGAAGACCATGCGATATGCAATTGCAATATATTGCAGCGATACAAAGGAGCGGGGCAGATACAAATGCAACTTGTGATAGCCGGACCCAAGGGGTTTTATAAACACGGCTCTATAAATTTTGAGTTTCAGAAAAAAGGGATTTGTCGGGCTTTTCTATGTATTAACACATTTCCGCTATAAAACCGCAATACAAAGGAAATGTGCCCAAAGTGATAAACGTCGGACCTGAAAGGGTTTATGGATGCAAATTAATATATTTTGAGTTCCAATATAAAGCTATTTGTCGGGTTTTTCTATGTATTTGGGGTTTTTTTGTTATAAACCCAAATACAAAGGAAACTGCGACTTGTGACTTGCGATAGTGATATAACAACGAACCTGACGGATTATAAGGCAGATTTAATATTATTTGAAGTCCGATAGAAAGCATTTTGGCGGATTTTTCGGTGTTTTTTGTGTATTTCTCTGTGTAAACAGAGAATCAACTTTTTGGGGATTTCAACCGCGCCAGTGGCCGTTTCTATTTAAAAACAGGTGGCCACAACACCTGAAGGCATTTTACAATGATTGTTTAATGCTTATAAGGGATTTGAACAGACAGAGGCTGGAAGCCAGAGAGCCCAAAAGGGGAGACGAACAGACAAGCGCCAATAGGCTTAAAAGCCACTCAATGTCAGAGACAGAGGGGGCAGTTGCTGAGACAAAGAGAAAGCATAAGGCAGAGAGCAAGAGGGAGAGTTTGTGTACTCTTGTAGACTTGAGGATTTCAGGTAAATCCCTATTGTTTTGTCATTGTTGTGTTGAGACTCGATTTGAGCTCACAATTGTAATAATCTGCTCTTGAAGACATAATAGAGAGGTCACCACTAAAAGCTGGACCAGGAGACGTAGCCAGGAACTCTGGTGAACTCCTTGATTATTTGTTGTGTTGATATGTGTGCCTGTTATGTTTTTCTAACTGCTCATTGTCTATATTATTCGCAATCCTTTTGATCTGTTGCACTAAGTAATATAGGAATTCCTGCACATGAGTCTGTAATACCTTAATATTATTTAAGATCTCATTTTCAGATCAAGTGGTATCAGAGCATTTGGTTTTGTTAAGGTTAGACAAGCTTGTGTTGGATTTTGAATGCTAACTAGATTAAAGCTCAGACTAGGAGAAGGATAACTTGTTGAGGCTAATCTAGAGATTGGAAAAGTCTATCCTCAGAGCAGAATGGTAGAAGAAACTCCATTGGAATCAGAATCTCAGTTCATGGATAGTTTTATGGCCATGTAAGCCATGGTGGAAGAGATGTATCGGGAATTTAAGAAGGGTCGAGGTGAAAGCACTTCAACACCCAACCAGACAAGGGAGCAGAGGAACCTTCACTAGTTGCCACTATAGAGGGCAAAGTGAAAGGGGAAATGCCTCCTCCATCATCTCCTCCACCATCACCTTCATCATCCTCATCTCCTAGCCCTAACAAGAAAAAGAAGAAAACTTCTTTGATTAAATTAGATGTGAAGTTTGATTTGCCAATTTATGATGGAGAACTAAATGCAGAAAAGCTAGATAACTGGATAAGACAGATTGATGTATATTGCAAGGTGTAGAGCATTGGTTCAGAAAGGAGAAAGATTCAGCTGGCTAGCCTTCGACTTGGAGGAACTGCACTATTGTGGTGGGAAAGCAAGACACAAGCTGATCTAAAAAAACATGGTAAAATCCTTTCTACCTGGAATGAATTTGTTTCTGCCATCAAAAAACAATTCTATCCTTTAGCTTATATGCAGCAGGAAATGATGAGTTGGCAAACTCTTCGCCAATTAAAGGGTCAAAGTGTACAAAGTTATACTCAGGAATTTAGAAAAAGAACTTTAACTCTAGGCATATCTCTAAACTCACCTGAAACTTTGTTGAAGTATATAGGTGGTCTGCATAGCTATTTGAAGCACACCATTCTCATGTTTAATCCCACTAGCTTAGATGATGTATCAGTTCAGGCTACACATCTAGAAGCTAGAGGCAAGAATGTGAACCCAGAGGTTCGGGGATCATCTAAACACTCTATAAGCAAGAACAAGGAAAAGAAGAAACTGAAATGGAAGGAGAGGAAACAAACACTGTACAGAAGGACAAACCTTCATGTAATCATTGCAAGAAGGATGGACACGATGAGGCACATTGTTGGTCTTTGCATCCATAACTAAAACCTAAGAAGTTCGGTGGTAAGAAGAAAAATATTGTTGTTGCTATTCAGAAAGACTTGGGGTTATAGTTAGGTGATGAAACAACAGTCACAGCCACAGGTATAAAAGGTAAAAATTATGAAGCATCCACAAGTAATTATGCAGAGTCTATTGATAATGAAAATAATGAGAGGAAAAGGCATGAGCTTTTTCGTATTAGATTCATTTCCAAGCACCAAAAGATTGATACTTTATTTGATAGTGGATCACAAGTAAACTTGATTTCTAAAACAATTGTAAAGAAGTTAGGATTACTAACAAAACCTCATGAGAAGCCATATCCATTAGGTTGGGTGTGTGATAAAACAAAGCTACAAGTAACATGATAAAGTAAACTTAGGTTTGCTATTGGGTCAACATTTGTAGATGAGGTTGAGTTAGATATAGTTCCATTGGATATATGTGGTATTGTTTTGGGAAGTCCTTACTTGTATGATAGGAAAGCTATTTTCTATAGAGCTGAAAATAAGTATCAACTCACTAAAGATGGAATAGAATATATTGTAAGAGCTCATAAACTCAAAAATAATTATTCTCTCATAAACTCAGGGCAAATGAAAAGAATTGTGATTTCAAGTAAGCAACTTTTACTAATGGTTGCAAAGGAAAAGAACCCTAATAAAACCAATATATTTGAAGGCTGTGATGTTAAACAAAAAGTTGATTTAGTTAAAGTTGTTTCAAAATATGATATCCTATTTCAAGAACCTAAAGGTTTGCCACCCAAAAGGGAAATAGTGCATGATATTCATTTGCAGCAAGATGCTCTATTACCTAACATCGGAATGTACAGGTTATCAGCTTTAGAGAATGCAAAGATAAAGAAGCATGTACAGGAGTTGCTCAATAAAGGGTTCATAAGACCAAGCACATCACCATGTGGATCTCCAATGGTGCTGGTGAGAAAGAAAGATGGTTCGTGGAGAATGTGCATTGATTATAGAGCACTAAATAAAATAACGATCAAGCATCGTTATCCTCTTCCTCATATTGATGATCTATTAGATCAGTTGAAAGAAGCAGTTTACTTTTCTAAGTTAGACTTGCGAAGTGGCTATCATCAAGTCAGAGTTGCAGAACAAGATGCATGGAAGACTGCTTTCAAGACAAACCAAGGGTTGTATGAATGGCTCATTATGCCTTTTGGCTTAACTAATGCTCCTGCTACATTCATGAGAGTGATGAATGATGTACTCAGGCCTTTTATTGATGATTTTGTAATTGTTTGTTTAGATGACATTCTCGTTTTCAGTAAGACATGGCAAGACCATGTAAAGCAGACTTTAGATGTTTTACAAAGAGAAAATCTCTATGTGAAGCTATCAAAATGTGAATTTGGCAAGACATCTTTAAATTATTTGGGTCATATTGTAGGGGGTGGTGAATTGAAGATAGATCCCTCTAAGGTTGAAGTCATTGTGAACTAGCCTAAACCCA
>APFE030102681.1:1835-13946 GCA_000404065.3 Pinus taeda | reverse complement strand
AGAAGAAAAAATTAGTACAACACCAATACTAGCATTGCCAGATCTTCAACATCCATTTGAGATTGAAACAGATGCCAATGACTATGCCATGGGAGCAGTGTTGATGCAACGTGATAAACCCATATGCTATCATTTTAAGACATTTACTACTACAGTAGTTAATTATCCCACATATGATAAAGAATTGTATGCATTAGTACAATGTGTGAAAAAGTGGAAACATTACCTAATGGGCAAAGAAACAATCATACATACAGATCATCAACCACTTCAATATTTGCACTCACAAACTACATTGCAGCAATCAAGACATTATAGGTGGATGGGTTTTCTACAGCAATTTCATCTTATCATCAGATATAAGAAGGGCATAAGCAATAAGGTTGCAGATATGTTATCAAGACCAATCATAAATGCATCTACTATATTTAAGCATAACTTAGTAATGCATGAAAGGTACATTGAACAATATGCTCAAGATGTAGGTTTTAAAGATATATATGCAACTTTAAGTCATGGCAAGCAAGTAGAAGAATTGGATTATTATGTTAAGGACCAACTCTTATATCATTTGGGAAAGTTATGCATTCCACAAACTGAAAGAGTTAACATAATCCAAGAAGCACATACTTCTCTCATATCAGGCCATTTTGGTGTAAGTAAAATAGTTGCACAGTTGCAAAGGTTATGTTATTGGCCAAGAATGCATGAAACAGTTTCTAGATATATTAAAGGGTGTACTATGTGTGCTACAAGAAAGCCCAGTAATAGAAAATTAGGCTTGTACACTCCACTTCCAGTTCCTTCTTGTCCTTGGGAAAGTGTTTCCATGGACTTTGTTGGGGGATTGCCGAAATCTAGAAAAGGTCATGATTATTTGTATGTTGTTGTGCATAGGTTTAGTAAAATGTGTATTTTGATACCTTGTAACAAGTAAGTTACAACTAAACAAACAGTGAAGTTGTTCTTTTAGAATGTATGGGTTCATTTTGGGTTACCCACTTCTATTGTATCTAATCGAGATTCTCGATTTGTTGGGAAGTTTTGGTCAAGTTTATGGGAGTTGATGGACACTAGATTGAAGAAGAGCACAACATTTCATCCACAAAACAGATGGTCAGATAGAGGTGGTCAACAGGACAGTGATCCAGTTGCTCAGAGGCTATTGCAGCAAGCATCCCAAGCTTTGGGATGAGAATTTGTGTTATGTGCAACATGCTTACAACCGTGCCAAGCACTCTTCTACTCAGAGATCTCCTTTTGAGAATTGTTTTGGTTTTATACCAAAGTCTCCCTTGGATTTTTGTCTTTGGTAAAGACATAGCAATTGATGGAAACAGTGATGTGGACAAAGCAACCAAGTTCATTAAACAAATCCGAGAACTTCACCAGGAAGTGCTGCAATAGCTGGAAACAAGTCAGGCCAAGTACAAGGCAAGGCATGACAACCATCAAGTTGAGCATAGTTTCCAAGTTGGTGATCAAGTCTGCCTGTACATCAACAAAGACAGAATGCAAGGTGAAGGTAAGAAGCTAAAACCAATAAGGTATGGGCCTTTCAAGATACTTGATAAAATTGGTGAAAACACTTTTTGGCTTGATTTTCCAGCTTATATGCAAATCTATTCAGTCATTAATGTGGAAAACTTGAGACTGTATGAACCTTCATTAATTGAAGATCCTAAAGAGCAAAGTCAGTTGCCTTCTATTGATGATTTGTTGCATCTATATCTCAATGAATTGCAGGAAGACAGAGTTCTGGACAGGAAGGTGAGAACTACGTGTCGAGGGAATGTTGAGTACCTGAGAATCGGACTCAAAGGTTCAAAACCAATCAGTGCACGATGGATAGAAATTGGACAAGTGAGGAAGTTGTATCCTCACTTGATCGATGCCTAAAAACCAACTTTTGGTGGTCCAAAATCTTTTTAGTGGGAAGGCGTGATCCAAAATGGATCCTAAAAACCACTAAGTCTTCATATACTTAACTATCGGAAACACTATAGCATGAGAAAAACATTAATAAATGGCGGAAACAGAGCTAAGCAGAGGTTCAAACAGCGCTGCATAGGAGTCGTCGAATCTGGCAGATCAACAGTCCAGATCAAATCGGCATATCGCAATCGGCAGAAGTCAGTAGAGTACATTGGAGGCATCCCCATGGAAATCGCGATCGTGATCAGCATGATTTAACGAGGACTATTGATCAAGCACGTAGATCAACAGCCCAGATTACATCACAATATCGCATCACTAAAACACAATGGTGGACTTACCAAAGGCCCGAAGACCATGCGATATGCGATTGCGATATATCGCATCGCAGTGACACAAAGGAGTGGGGCTGATACAAATGCAACTTGAGATAGTCAGACCTGATGGGTTTTATAAATGCGACTCTATAAATTTTGAGTTCCGATAAAAAGGGATTTGTCGGGCTTTTTTGTGTATTAGCACATTTCCACTATAAAACAGAAATACTAAGGAAATGCGCTCGAAGCGATAAAAGCCAGACCCGAAAGGGTTTATGGATGCAAATTAATATATTTTGAGTTCCGATATAAAGCCATTTGTCGGGTTTTTCTATGTATTTGGGGATTTTCCTTTATAAACCCAAATACAAAGGAAACCGCAACTTGCGACTTGCGATAGCGATATAACAACGAACCCGATAGATTATAAGGCAGATTTAATATTATTTGAAGTCCGATAGAAAACGTTTTGGCATATTTTTCAGTGTTTTCTGTGTATTTCTCTGTGTAAACAGAGAATCGACTTTTTGGGGATTTCAACCACGCCAGTGGTCCTTTCCATTTAAAAATAGGTGGCCACCATACCTGAAGGCGTTTTACAATGATTGTTTAATGCTCATAGGGGATTTGAATGGACAGAGGCCGGGAGCCAAAAAGCCCAAAAGGGGAGACGAATAGACAAGCACCGATAGGCTTAAAAGCCACTCAATGTTAGAGACAGAGGAGGCAGTTGCTGAGACAGAGGGAAAGTAGAAGATAGAGAGAAAGAGGGAGAGCCTATGTACTCTTGTAGACTTGAGGATTTCAAGTAAATCCCTGGTGTTTTGTCACTGTTGTGTTGAGACTCGATTTGAGCTCACACTTGTAATAATCTGCTCTTGAAGACATAATAGAGAGGTCACCACTGAAAGTTGGACCAGGAGATGTAGCCAGGAAGTCTGGTGAACTCCTTGATTATTTGTTGTGTTGATGTGTGTGCTTGTTATGTTTTTCTAACTGCTCATTGTCTATATTATTCGCAATCTTTTCGATCTGTTTCTCTAAGTAATATAGGCATTCCTGCACATGAGTCTGTAATACCTTATCATTGTTTAAGATCTCATTTTCAGATCATATATCCATTGTCCATTCAGTGATTAACCAAAACATGATGAGAACCATACATTTTGATTGTCATAAAACTCACTCATAACCAGCATATAACCAACATAAATATTAAATATATAATAGCCATATAAGCCACATATAAACAAGTATATTTACCCATAAAATACCAAGGAGAAAGAGAGCTCTTATTGATGATTGTATAGGCCAACTAGGTATGGGACTCCCACAAACCACCCAACCATAGACTAGGCTAAACCAAATCTTTCTTTTAGCCAATCGCCCCCGTTCCATATTCCAAGCATGAATGTGGGATCTCATAAAACAAATCAATCAAAACGATCCACGTCTTCCAGAGGTCAAACCACCTCAACCCTCAACCAATGATTCCACCTCACAGTTGGACATCACTATAAATTACCAGATTGATCTCTACCCAAGTTGTTCATGGCTCCAGAGTGTTTGTTCCAACCAAGGCTTCTATGACTAGTAACTCAACCCACAACTATTGTCAGGTTCCCAAAGTGTTTTTCCAACCAGTGCTTCTAAGACTAGTAACTCAATAACTCAACCCACAACTTATTGTCAGGCTTCCAAAGCATTTTCCCAACCAGGGCTTCCAGGACTAGTAACTCAACCCACCAAGGGCTTCTAGAGCATTTTTCCAACCAAGGGTTCTAGAACTAGTAACTCAACCCAAGTTGTTACAAATCTTCCAAAGCATTTATCCAACTAAGGCTTCCAGGAACTAATAACACAACCCACAGCTAAAGGCATAAGAAAACCAACCAAAAAAAAAACCTACAACACCATGGCTATCCAAGATGTTGGGAAAAATACTGAGAGGGGGTGTGAATCAGTATTTTAAAAACTCACAATAATTATTTTCTTTTCTGAAATGTATACGCCACTTGACTGAAACCAACTAGCGTATGTACGCGACTGTTGTAAAATAAACTAGCGTATGCTTAGTAAACTTGTAAAACAACTAATTCTTTATCTATTAAACTTTGAACTAGAATGTAGACATTTGATAAGCAGTAAACAGGTGCAGTAAGAATAGAATAAAGTATCACACATAAGTAAACACACATGAACACCAGGATTTAAGGTGGAAACACAACGAGGGAGAAAACCACCGCTAATGTCATCTTAGTCTTCAAAAGTTATTAATATCGAAAAACTTCTTACATTCTTGTACTGGTGCAGACTCATACCAATATGCAGGCACCGACCTGCTTAATTCTACAACCTTCACTCATTCTCTAGCTCCTACTTGAAGGGAGCTCCAACCCCCTGATCTGATCACTAGCTACTACTGGCAGGAAGCTTTGACTTCCTAACTGAATGCTTCAACCCTCAGCAACATCCATGGACCATGTTTCATGAATTTTCACACTAGATCCAATATCAACACTTATGCTCAGTCATCACTAAAATACAATCATCATTCTCTAACACACAGAATCAACCAATCATTGAAACCCAAACAATTAATACATAATCAAAACTTAACCAATCAACTAGTATAGTCAAGTCACTGTAACCAGTACACAAAACTGAACTCAGAATGTTGCATCAACAAACATAATCAACTACAACCCTGATCATTCATCTGCAAAAATGTATACGCTACTTCACTTAAGGCAACCCGTGGGCATACACACTTTTCTGGAGAGAAACCTACGTATAGATCTTAATATATTGAAAATTGAGAACTTGATCACTTTAATTTTTGAAAAGAACATTGAATCATACTCAGATCTATTGCAATAATCTGAACCAATCATAGAATTGTCTATGATTTTCAATCACAATCAACAAGTAATCTTAACTTCTTCAATCAATTAATACCCAAATTCAGCTTCATCATTCAATCAAATATACTTCAAACATTATCACTCAACCCAGATCAACATGAGGACATCATTGACAGATAGTAGAGAAACAGCAGCACTGATCAGGTTGATCAGTCATTTGTGAACATAAACTCCTTACTTTATATACGCGAATTTGCAGAAGTGAACCCACGTGTATATGTGCTTTTCCTAAAACCAACCAGCGTATAGGTCTGCAAATTTTGACCTGAATTTGTATAGCTCTTCAGAACTTCAAAAAGACCCAGATCTCATGTTTCATGATCTTGATCAATCATCGTATTCATCGGTGCATAATTATTTCATATCAATGGACAATTATGGCCCTTCCAATGCAAATATACTTCAGATTGAAGTATTCATCAAAAACCCTTTCACTTGCACACTATAGAACTTTGATCTTCACCTCTTTATATAGTGTAGCCCTTATCCAATATCATGGGTCAAAACTACTTTAGTGCTGGTGGTAGTCTTTGACGGGATCAATATTTGTTGTCACGCTCATTACTATGGGTCAATACCATGGTAAGGACCCCTGGTATTTAAAATACCATGGTGTAAAAACCATACGCTACTTTTATGCACTAAACTCACGTGCATATGTGACTTGGCTTAACAGAACCCGCGTATAGTTCTTGAACTTCCAACTTTATCATTCCTCTAAAGTGAATCTTCTGAACTATCATGCATTCTGTCACATTTGTATTCATTCTGGTATTCTATTTTATTCATTCTGTCACTTCTAAATTGATATTTGAATTATGTTACAAGTGATTTGCCATCAAGGACAACACATGCATCATAATGCCAACAATTTCCCCCTGTGGACTTGATGGCAACCACTTTGGCATTTGGTCACCACAACCTGTAAATAAAATCAAGCCAAGCACCAAGCTTTTCAAAACACCAAACTACTCTCCCCCTTTGACATCAAGGGCAAAGGGTTGACCAATGTTAAATGAAGGTTGCCATATCTGAAATGTTGAATATGAATACTGACCATGCTCCCCCTAAGCACATGTTGAATTCTCTGATCATGCTCCCCCTGAGCACATGCTGAAATCTCTGATAGATGTAAAATGAAGTACATGACACTATGACTCAACTGAATATGACCTTCCTACCACCAAGGACCCATACTTACATCAATCACCCATCCAAGTGGGATTATATTTAAACACAACCACCCAACCAAGTGGGATTACATAGTTGACATGATCTCAAAAGTCCATACATGACTGAATATGACAATTATTACATCATAGGTCTTTACATTACCTTTACATCAAATGATATACATGATGTTTATAAAAAGGACCAAAAGATCTTAAAAGTAGCAAAATTCAGCAACCAGAATGCCAACAATGCATTATATTCTACACAGCGAATGCTCCCCCTGAACCTATGCTAATTGTTCATTTTCAACAACTCATTCATCAAAGGATCTTCATCAATTAGATAAATATCAATGAGAAAAACATAACTCAATACCATATCAACAGACTGTACCCATCAACACCAGACCAAGAAAAACTAAATCATAGTTGTCAAAAGCATGTCAGAGGCTGATCTTGAGTCTGTCCCACTGTTTTTCTATCAGAGAAAGACATACGCGACTTTCTGCAAAGAAACACACGTATATACGTGACTATACTTTATGCAACTCACGTATATCTAGCAACCTTCTAAATTTTCACCTATAGACTGAGCAAATTGATTTAACAGCAAAGTGAGACAGATACAACTCCCAGTTTATGTCTGAGATATTCAAATGCTTCTCTAGGAAGAGGTTTAGTAAAGATATCAACAACTTGTTCTTTGGAGGGGACATACTCCAATTTAACCTTTTTCTCAAGCACTTGTTCTCGTAGAAAGTGATACTTAATAGGAATATGCTTGGTCTTGGAGTACATAACAGGATTTTTCGAAATACTTATAGCACTTGTATTATCACATAAGATGGAGATGGGTGGATAACATTTGATTTGTATATCATGTAATGTTTGCATCATCCAAAGAAGTTGTTTACAACAAGAAGCAGCAGCTACATATTCTGCTTCTGTTGTAGATAAGGCAATGCAACTTTGTTTTTTGTTGAACCAAGATATCAATTGGGGCCCCATGTAAAATGCACCTCCACTAGTGTTTTTCCTATCATCAACATTTCTAGCCCAATCTGTATTTGTGTATGCATGAAGGGTAAGATCTGCATCTTGAGGATACCATAGACCAAAATCTTAGATTCCTTGGAGATATTTGAATATTCTCTTTACTGCCTGAAGGTGTGATTCCTTTGGATGGGCTTGGAAATGTCCAACAATCCTAACTTCATGCATGATATTTGGTCGGGTACCTGTTAGATAAAGTAGATTGCCAATCATAGACATGTACTCTGGTTGGTTTACTGCAGGAGAATCATCAATAGAACTGAGGCTACATCTTATCATCATGGGAGTACATATAGGTTTGCATTCTTCCATCCCATACTTCTTCAGAATTTGCCTGATATATTTTGCTTGTGAGAGAAAGATGCCATCTTTTGCTTGTTGCACTTGTAGACCAAGAAAATAGGTTAGCTCCCCAAGTAAAGACATTTCAAATTCTTACTACATAACACAAGCAAAGTTTTGACTCATATATTCTTCATTACTACCAAAGATGACATCATCAACATAAACAACAATAATTAGCAGTTTATCACCCTCAATTTCTGTGTACAAGTTGTTGTCTGTGGCTCCTTTTGTGAAACCTTGTTGTTGAAGATATTTGTCAAGATGATAACACCATGCCTGTGGAGCTTGTTTTATCCCATATAAAGCCTTTTTGAGTTTGCATACAAGGTTTTCATCATTCCCCAAAATGAATCCTTCTGGTTGTTCAATATATACTTCTTCTTCTAGATCTCCATTAAGGAAGGCAAATATTACATCCATTTGATAAACTTTGAAATTTCGAAAACTTTAAAATGCAAGAAACATTCTTATGGCTTCAAGTTTGTCTACTGGTGCAAATGTTTCTTCAAAGTCTATACCTTATTGTTGAGCATAGCCTTTACAAACAAGTATAGCTTTGTTCCTAATGACTTCTCCATTTTCATTCAACTTATTTTGGAATATCCATTTTGTCCCAATAACATTTTATCATTAGGCCTTGGAACCAATTCCCAAGTATCATTCTTTTCAATTTGATCAAGTTCTTCATTCATAGCCTTAACCCAACATTCATATTTACTAGCTTGATTTACATTTTGTGGTTCAATGGTGGATAATAAAGCTAGATAACTAGAAGATCCTACAAGAATTCTTCTTGTTTGTACCCCATATTCCTTTTCTCCTAGAATTTGAGTTTCTGGATGATGCTTTTGAACATACCTAGATGGAGCCTTTTCTTTGTCTAATGTATATTATTATACTGCTTCATTAGTTTCTTCTTCTATATCATTCTGATTTGATGTGGGAAAGCATTCATCATCATCATCCTCATTTGTTGAATTTTCCCTTTTTGGCCCTGTGCATGCTTCATCAATCACAACATCAATGCACTCAACAATTTTTCGAAGTCTCTTATTGTAACATTTGTATCCTTTACTTCTAGATGAGTAACCAAGAAGTATTTCTTCATCTGCTCTAGCTTCAAACTTACCAAGTTTTTCATCATTATTTTTTAAGAAACATTTGCTTCCAAAAACTCTAAAATTCTTTACAGTGGGAGGCTTACCATACCAAAGTTCATATGGAGTTTTATCATTATTCACACGAACATGAGCCTTGTTGAGAATATTTACTGCAGTATGTGCAACTTCACCCCAGAAGGTGTCAGGAGTTCCAGAATCATCAAGCATAGCATAAGCCATTTGTTGAGCAATTCTATTCATTCTTTCTGCCACGCCATTTTGATGAGGAGTTTTAACTACATAAAATTGCCTTTTTATGCCATGTTGTTCACAAAAATCAAAGAATTCATCTGATATGTACTCTCCTCCTCGGTCAGATTTGAGACATTTGATTTTTAGATATAATTAATTTTCAACTAATGCCTTGAAGACTCTAAATTTATTAAATGCATCATCTTTATGTTTCAAAACACTGATCCAAAACATTCTAGAAACATCATCCATGAATAAGATATAATATTGTTCTCTACGAGGTGACTTTTTTCTTACCTGTCCACACAAAATAGTATGTATAAGTTCAAGAGGCTTACTTTCTAATCCTTCTTTGGCATTGAATTGAACTCTGGTTTGCTTAAAGAATTGGCATGACTTACATATGGTACTTTCAAGTATGGTGATGCAGGCTAGATCACGAATAGCTTTGACCCTACTTGATTTGCTTATTTGAGAGAAGCTTAGATGTCCCAACCTTTTGTTCCATAACCAATTTTCTTTTTCCTTGCCTAGGTAACATTGTTCTTGGCCACCTTTCAATATATACAGATTGCTCAGGGTTCTTATTCCTTTTATTATGGTCTTTCTCGTGTCAAGTTCACGAACCACACACTATTATGATCAAAATAACACCTTATTTCCTTGATCACACATTTGGCTAACACTCAAAAAGTTATGCTTTAATCCATCAACATACATAACATTACCAACTTTATCTTTTTCTTTTATAAAATAAGAATCTTTACCCTTAATGACAGCACGTGAGTCATTTCCAAAAGTGACATTCTTTTCTTTCTCTAAAGCATTGTATGAAATAAGTTTATCTTTATCACCTGTTGTTGGTACCATTTCATTGCCATCTTCTTCTTCTAGAAACACCATCATTTGTCTATCTTTTTCTCCCATAGACCCCTCATATCCATCGAAATTGATTAATCAATAGCATTATAGTTGTTTTTTTACATTAAAGTTAATTTGTGAATTTTTATGTTAAAAATTAGGAATTTTCAACAAAAAAATTACAGGATGTCATGACTTCTTGTAAATGGTTTATGATGTGACATGTGGCATGGCAGGCAAGTCAGAGCAATGGAGAGGAACATGACCTGGAATGTACGTGCATGGTGAAAAATCGATTCAACAGCAAATCTAACGCTCCTGGATATGCGGGCAATGCTGGTCAAACCCAGCCTTTTTGGTCACAAAGGCAGCAAAAAGCCATGGTTTCCCAAAATGATTTCGTTTTGCTTTTGGAAATCGGTTTAGATTAGAAAGGAAAAAAATCACTCTTTTGTAAAAGCAAAAACATCTGCTTAACGTATGTACATTCGATTTAGATAGGAGACAAGCAGATAAAGACTACGTATTGTATTGTTTCAGGGACGATTATTATCTTTGTGTATTGTTCTAGAACGTTGCTCTTGTATGTGATTTCAATCTTCAGAACTTAATTACAGTCACCGTTTTACTCCAACAGTGCTTATGCGTTAACATTCTCATTGCTTGAGGTTTCTTCAGTCTGCCATTGAAGCGTGGACGGGCCCTACGTGGATTGGTATACTGTTAATTTCATTTCCATAGCGTTTTCGAATTTGAGTAGTGTGCATAGTGTTTAATGTTATTTCCATGTCTTTGAGTTTATCGATTTGATTAGAAATTCTTGCAAATGATATTCATGGTGATAGCTTGAAGATTTGATTGTTAGATCATTGAACAATATCTTGTAAAAGATTTGATCGATCATTAGATTTCAAAGCATCTTCGTAGACTCTGTTTCCATGCATTTAAAATTCAGTGTGCTTTTGATTTTCATGAATGCTTAGTGTGTTAGCTAGAAAGAGCTTTTGTGCATAACATCCTTGTAAGAGGGTTGAAAACTCAGTCTAGCAATACGATGTATCTTTAGGACAGTTAGATAAATTAGGTGATCTGAGTGTTAAGGTGAGAGGAAACATATTTTAACCTCCTGTAAAGGAGTGTTATAGCCTGTCACAATAGACACCTAGCTAGGAATCCTTTTATGTCTATAGAATTTAGACATGTGCCTTTAAGTTTACCTACCTTGGTTGATAATAAATCTAGTCTAATCTAGCACCCTAGATTGGCCACTACATTTTGGCGTCGTTGTCGGGGAGGCGCAGTTAGAGGATTTCGAAAAATAAAATAAATAATAAATAATAAATAATAAATAATAATAATAATAATAATAAATAAAAATAAAAATAAAAAATTAAATTAAATTAAATAAACAAAAACAAACAAAACACAACATAGATTTGATTTTAATTGTCATTTTAGAAGTCATGTTTGCTTATGCCTAGATCTAGAGATAATAAAGGTAGATTCATAAAACCCCCCATCCAAAAACTAACCTACACCAGGAGCAGACCCTTTGGGAAAAATTGAACACACAACACCAGCTGAGGAAATCACCATACAAAAGTTAGAGGATAAACACAAATCAGGCCAAAGACTTACACTTATTGAGAGACAAATCCTATTGGCACACGAATCACAGAAGAAGCATTTCCCTGAATCTTCTACAAAGAGAGAAAGTAGAACAATAACTCAACAATCTCTAGAACAACTCTTTGGAACGAGTGACACTAAACAAGCAATTAAATCACCAGAGGAATCTATAAAAATGGTTGAAGAAGGAGGAGGATCAGCAAGAAGACCCACTCCTGAACAACAACAAGATCAAAGAGAGGAGGAAGAGTCAACCTTTAAATTTCCTATTCACGAACCAGAAGACAATCATGATGAGGAAATAAAAATGAAAAACATACCTCCTTCTGTGTTACCAAACTTTTATGGCACGGCTTCAGAAGACCTAGATTCATTCTTGTTTGAGTTTGACATTGTATGTCGAACATATGGTTACACAGATGATGCCCATAGGCTTAGACTCTTCCCAGCAACATTAAAGGCATCAGCACTAAGATGGTTCATGGGGCTTGGTGAGCATGCAATAACTGATTGGGATGGCATG
>APFE030102680.1:28600-40836 GCA_000404065.3 Pinus taeda | reverse complement strand
TCAGGTTATATAGCTTTTTCCACAGGAACAATTTATTCACCAGAGACTTAGATTGGTACAAAGTCCCTAACTTGTCCCTCAAAGCCTTCGTCGTAGCTTCCCCTAATACATTCAGCAATACTGAATCTGAGGCACACACTCTTATTGTGCTCTTTGCCTTCTGATCCAACTTCTTCCATTCTTCAATGGACACTCTCATTGGTTTAGACCTAGATCTATAGCAATCCACTAATCTTTATCCACCAACAGATCCTCCATCTTGAGTTTCCACAACTCAAAACTCTGACCATTAAATTTCTCGATCTCTATCTTTCCATTACTCGCCATCTTCGTTCACCACGAGAATCAATCTCGCAGATCTCCCACTAAACAGGTTCTATCATAGGCCTGAGAGAAACCCCTCAGTAACAAAGGCGACCCCTTGAAGCCAAAATTGCTCTGATACCAAATGTAGGTTTTAACCATGTACAAAAATTAGATGCATACGAATTCTATAACACATAAAATAAACAATAGCGAGAGCATAACACATATACACAGAGGTTTTCCCCTAGATCCTAAAATTGGGACTACCAACTTGATTTTTCAATATGTTCCTTTCAATGTTATAATACATATTTATACATGACGAAGCATCCAATACCATGGACCGAAAAAACCATCACGTTGAATACCATGGAAAAAAACCATTGCGTCCAAAAAAACATGTGCCGAAATCATGCACAAAACCATAGGTGGGTCCGCCCAACCTAACATAGGGTCCAAAATCCAAATTTTTCGAGGCACTGCCCGGGACCCCATAAAGTGGGGTTACGGGTGCCCCTCAAACCCCCTGTTAACTATGTGGAAAGAATATAACACAACCCAACACAGGAAAAACATAAAATTACTCAAAAGGGTGCTCACTACAAAGGAGTTGATAAGGATTGATGGAGGAAACAAGAACAAAATATGCATCAATAATGAACTAAGGATGAGAGGACTATGCTTTATCTATAAGGGACCTTAGGCCCTTAACCATTCATGTCTAGGTGATAAGAGGAAACAAGGGCAAGTCATGAAGATTCATCCATAGTTGGTTTCACCGATTTTTAGAAGAGAACCTATGAAGGATCCAAGCAGTCAATTACAAATGGTGAGCAACAACACCATGTTTTTCAGAGAAACTTATAGGACAGGTAGATGATAATCAATCAACTTGACAAAGTAAATTGAGAAAGCAAGGAGGAAATTCCTCCTGATGATGAGGTAGTTGAGTCTATAGATATCCAAGAGAACATCCATAAAGAGTATGGACAATCAGGTATAGATAACAGTCCACCAATACATCCATGTTTGACAATCAAAGAGGGTGGACAACTTATCCCCACATGTGAAAAAGGCTAGGAAGAAGACATTCTAGGAGAACCAAATGAGGAGCCAATAATAATAAACTGACATGATGAGCATGATCATGCAGGGTGTCATGACAAATATAGTATGCATGATAATCTATTTCTGGAGGGTCAAACAAGGGTTCAAGTTAAAGTTGTGGTCATGGGGCATCTGGTGCAGTCAAATATAGAGACATTCTGCAGGGCACGAGAATTTCTAGTAGAGGACTTTTGGGAAAGGATCATGCATTTCAAGACAGATCTTACGATGTTGAAGTAGAGAGTCGGGGTAGCCTGAGACATTGTCTTACAGAAGAATAGAAAATTTGAGGACCTCATAGTGGTATGTGTTGAATCAATAACACAATTGTCTAGTGTTGAGGAATGACTCAAGTCCCTCACAAGGCACGAAGAGGAGTACATTTGGGAGTTGCAAAGCAACCCTCTACAAGAGTACATAGATAAGGCTTGCAACTCTACTAACCTGCCATTATACATTGGGGATAGTAAGGAAGAGTTATACAAATGGATCATGATGGGTGATCAGGTGGAGCAACATGAGTTGAGCATTAGGCAACATCAACATGGTAGATTTATTCCATGTGTAGGGATTCATGCATTATATACTTCCCACGAGATGGATTTATGAGAGATTATGAGTTGGAACTCTATTGACGGGATAATCTTAGCCAAGGGCATGTTGCAACTTGGGCACTCAAGCACAAGCAATGATGGAGGGCTGAGGTGGTGTCATAACCAACATGTCCAAGGACTTAGGTGGCATTGGGATCTAGGAGAATCCATTGGGTGTAGGATTGACGAAAGGATTGTTTTCGATTTAGGTATCGAATGATCCATTCATGATCATTTAGAATGGAGGCGTTGAATAACACATTGGGTTGTATGGGATCTTGATATCGATATACAAATGCTTCTTTTGTGGATAGAAGTGGATTACCTGAGGGTAAACAATCTTTGGGCAGGAGGATTTGTAAACTATATATATATATATATATATATTTGGATATGATCAAAGTGGATGGAATCTTCCCATGGTATTTAATGTGGTAGTTGCCCATGGCATTGGCCCATGGTATTTGCCTTTGTTTTTCGAGGGAAAACAATAAAATAAAGTCTCTAAAGAGTCAATCAAGCCTATAAAAGGGGATAGGAGAGTTATTTATCTATTTGGCTTTTGTTGTGAACCTGGCAAGGCTAGTTCTAGTTGATCGTAGGTATGAAAACCCATGGGAGTAATTTGTGTAGTTGATCCATCTAGGATCTACGATTGTGCTTCAATATATTTAATTTCTTTGTTGATGGGTAGCCATACATGCCAAGGCACGGGCTTTAGTAGGTATTGTGTGGGCATGTAATTTTGTTTCTATTTATTTACATAAATAAGAGGCTACATTCTTAGATCTTTATTGTGTTAGGTGTTTTTAGTGCAAGATTTCATTATAACACCTAGAGTGTACCATATCTCATTAAATTTTGGTGTTGGGATATTACAGGATTCAATCATGCAATATTTGTATGTTAGTGGAGCCCTATAAGACAAGTAGACATTCTTCATGGTTTTTCTAATATTTTGACAAAATCATCACCATTCAACAATGGGGTTAAGGTCCATTGCAATTTATTCTTTTTAAATGAAATAGTCAATGAACACTACTTCCATAATTAAGGATAATTTGTATAAGTTCAAAATATAGATCCAAATATGCATATACCAAATAAATGGCTAACATGCATGCATATAAGCGTAGTAGTTATATTTCTCATAATGCATTTTTAATGGGGGATTAGCCAAAAAATATATTCCATCATTCCCAACATAGCTTCATCTACAATATCCTAGTACGAAAGAAATAACCAAAATTTCTTCTCTAGAAGGCTTTGAGAAGACAAAAACTTTGAAAGGAAAGACAATTTCAAGAGGAGCGACTGCTTTTAGGAGGTAATGAGACAATAGGTGTTTTACTTGAATTGTTATTAGAGTTTTAAATATTGTGACGAGGAATTTTAATTGTTTTTAAGTACTTTTAGAAAGTATTGACATCTTGAAAATAAAAATAGAGATGTAGTTAGAGTAAAAATAATTGGGAAACAATCATGAGATGTCATAGCTTATTGAGGAGGACATCATGGCTTGCTTAGAAAGTTTTTTGAGTTTAGCACACTGATAAATAAATTCTAAAAAATGGTATTTTGGACAATAGCTTGCCAAGGCCACAATAAGTGTTGTCTAAGAGGAGTAATGGCCACAATGCGTAAGTGTCTAAGAAGAATAACTCCTCTGAAATAGTACAGTGAGCAGTTGTCTCTTTAAAAGTCTATGTACATTATTTTTAATGCAAGGACAATAGCTTGGCAAGGCCACAATAAGTGGGTGTCTAAGATGAGTTATGGCCACAATGCACGGATGTCTAAGAAGAATACCTCCTCTGAAATTGTACAGTGACTACTTGTCTCTTTAAAAGTCTCTGTACATTATTTTTAATGTGAGGACAATAGCTTGGGAAGACCACAATAAGTATGAATCCCATATAAAGGATAAAGACTCCCAATTCAGATATATCGAGTCTTATTTTGTAATTGAGCTCTGCTCTGTTGGAGGTTGCCCCCTTGAAGAGGCAAGTGAACATTGATTTCATCTCTTAATAATAAAATACTTGTTGTTTTTCTCATTTTATTCTATGTTATGGGTTGTATTTCATTGCATATTTGGTATTCTGGAATTTCTCGCAAGTCAAGGGCATAACAATTTATGAGTGGTACATGGAGTCTTTTCCAATGGTTTTTAAAACTACCATTCTCCTTCAACATATCATGTGTGGTTCAACAAGTGCAAGGTTATGTTATGATTGTGACACCTTGTTAATCTTTGAAATATCTTGCAACCTTTTCTTTGCAAAGTATACATGAATTTGATCATCCCATCACATTTGCCTTTCTATAATCCCTAGATTTACTTCCAACATGTGAATAGATTTTATTGAGACTTGTATATTGAAGATGCCAACTATTGATGTGATTTTAATGGTCTCTTGTGCTAATAATTACAAATCATGGATAAGATTACATAACACAATGCCTTATTTTGTAGATGAGATCATCAAGGCTACCTTTATTCATGAAATTTTAAAAATGACTACAATACTTACAATCTCAAACTCCTTCCTAAAAAACAAAATTGTAGGGGTCAAAGGAAGGGATTTATGAAACCTCTTTTCAACTTAAAACAAAATATGAGGCAGGCCAAGGTTCTCCACCACCCAAACTTAAGTTCAAATGAATGGTTTATAAAGTAGTATGAGAGATTCATCACAACCGATTTGAGGGATAAATCCTCCAATTTTGAACTCAATTGTTTTTCCTTAAAAATATCTTCAATAGCCAACAAATATCTAAAATAGTAATCTTATTATGAATCGATCTAATATTATTACATGAAAACACTTGATACAAGATAAAACTATATACATTTCTAATAACATTAACCACCAAAAATACATTTTGTCACATCCCCAGCGCCAACCAACAACAATTTTTTTTTTTAATTCGTTAACTTAAAGGTTTTACCCTCCACTGGTTTAATTGAATTAATTTTTTTTACTACGCCTATCCATCAGATATGGGGTCTGGTGGCCTTTAATGAGGGAAGGTATTATGTGATAGCACCTTCTGTGTGGAATTAATCTAGAGTGTGCCCAGATCTGGACGCATCAGCCACCCTCCTTGGGATTAGCTCGACATTATCCCTGTACACATGAATTCATGGTACTGCCATTCACTTGAACCCGTCACGGTATGGCTCTCCTCGGGATTCCGGATGTGATCGAGGGCGGAAACTCTGTCGATCTCATCGGATGGATAGCATTGTTCCTTGCATTTGTTTTCCAGATTCTTACTACCGGGGTTGGTGCGTTTCAGCTCATTTTGATAGGTCTTCGGATGAGCTCTGTAGTTTGAGGGTTAGCTGGCCTGCGGCACCTCCTACCTTCCACCAGCTTCTTCCACGGAAATTTGACAGAGATCCCTCCTATAGGTCAGGGAACTTGGTTTTTTTTATTGTTTTCTTATTGCTCCAACTTTGTTTTCACCCTATAAACTCTGATAATCATAGCTAATAACATTCACCCATTGGTTTTTGTGTTGCAGGTTCAATTCACCTTAAAGATTCTATGTCGTCGTTGGTGGTAGCTAGACCAGCCCCTCTCAGGCATGGAGGTGCAATCGGCATAGGTAAGTCCATCCTTTCACACCACTGTTATTTGAAGCCATAGTAGGAGGTTTGCATGTCAATTTCAGTGACTATCTGAACGTTTGTATGCCAGGTCAAGTTACCCGTCTCTACTTGAGAGGGTTCCTTCGCTCAGCTCCGCTCCTCTAGGGACATACCCTACAGTCTGTAACCCGGTAGAGGGTTTCACCAGCAAGCTTGTATTTATTCTTATTGCAACTTCTTTGTATTATATTGGCCTGTACAATGGTCGTGTAAACGTGTTACACAATTTGATACCTCGGTTGAGGGTTATGTGGCTTATGACTAGTTTAATTTCTTCTGTACATGTTCTGTGTGGCCTATGGTTGCCGAGTTCCCCTTTGATTAATGTAAACCCTGATTTCATTTACACTCTATCTTGGTGAATGTTAAGCTACAGATATTACTCTTTCTCTTTGATTTTTATCTATGTATTCCAGAGGTTGCATGGCGATTTATATATGTATGCATTTGCAGTCTAAAGATTCATTTACTTTCTGCACGAGTTTCCATATTATCGGTGTAGTGAGTTCAAGTCCGAGTTTTTTATCGGTTACAAATCCTGTTAAACAGGTTGCATTACTCTTTGAGATAGAAGGGATAACACCCCCCCCCCCCCCTATTCCTCCTGTTATCAAATTTGGGGCAAAAAGGCGTGCATAGTTTCTTTTCTTTATATACTCTGGGTTATATTCATCTTAGTCTATAGCTGTCTGGTATTTTAATGGTTTGATTGACCCTCCCCGGTTTGGACATTTATCTGAACATGTGTTTACATGCGAGTCCAATGTTCTGTCTACAACGTAATACGCTTATGAAATGTCGCAGTTTAGCCTACGGGCTAAATCAATGTTCATTCAGCCTAAGACCCATACATCATAACAGTTCTTGTCTGTGTGTAGGAGGGCTGGTGCAAATCGAATTACTTATATATAAATATTTTTGGCTTTCCACTAAAATGTCCATTTCTTGTTTTTCACATTATCGGTGATTTTCAGAAACTGTGCAGAGAGCACTAGCTGTTATATTATCTGATTCTCAAGCTCTTATATATATATATGCAGATAAATATGCTTGTATCATTTGATATCTTTTTTTTTATAACACCCTAAAGGAGTTTCTTGATAGTTTTGTTCATAACGTTGTTCTAGTGTACGGAGTTCCTTTTATGGATTCAGAACAGTTTTTTTTATACATGAGCACAAAGTCTTCTTCAAGTTTAAATACAGATACCACCCCCCCGTGTATTGTTCTGCTACGAGGCCTTCTCTGAGTAGTTTTCCAAGTTTTATAACAAGAACATAAATCAAACTACCCTTACAAGCCATCTATTATAATAGCACAGGAGAACTGCCTCATACCTGAAATTCCCTTGATTGAATGTCATTCTTCCGGCATCAACCTGGTGGTGTGAGGACTGAATATCCTGGAATTGTATATCAATGCTTCTCCTGTATAATAGAAGAAATTCACTTACTCAAATAGAGTTTGTCTTCTATCATCCGCCCGCCACGAGATTAGTCCTCCAGGACTAGAATCTCCCCCCTTGCTTCTTGCCAGATCCCAATCTCAACAAGCTGCTCGCACCATGAGCAAGTCTATTAATCTTTACCAGACATAGCCCCTCACTTTTTTTCCGAAGTCCTTTTCCTTCTCCACTGTCTGCCTGTCCACACAGCCCAGACCCCCCACTTCCGGGAACCTTCCCAGTTAGAGAAGGTGGTTAGGGTTGCAGTCCACTGCAACCGCTTCCTCCAACTTCCCTCTCAGGAGTTGCCAACATTATATATATATAATATATAATAATATATATATATATATATATATATATATATATATATATATATATATATAATATTAATATATATATATATATATTTTCAAGGATCCTTTTTCCATCATAATAAAATAATATTAATCATAATAACAATGCTGTTAAATTTCAACATACTTTAACAATGTCATAACTAGCGCTGTTAAATTCAAAAATACTTAATGATGTCATGTTCGGTTTTAACCATAGTAAATTCAAATATTTACATTCTTCCTAGGGTATTACATCTTCCCCCCCTGAAATTGGACATTGTCCCGATGTCCACTGTCTAAGAACAGCCCTGGACGAGCCTTCCTCATGAGCTCTTCATCTTCCCAAGTGGCCTCATCAGGCCCAAAGTGTCGCCACTGCACTTTAACTTGGGTAATAGCTCGTCTCCGCAGTTGTACTTCTTTCTGGTCGAGGATGTTCAGTGGCTCGACCCAGACTTCTCCTTCCGGCTCGACCTGCAACATGAAACGTTCCAAGTTAGTTCCTTTAAAAGTGAACTTTTAGACAGGTCTATTGTAACAAAATTTCCCACCTGAATGTCCTGCCATCTGATCACATGTTTAGGGTCATAAACATATTTTTTCAACACAGAAACATGGAAGACATTATGAACCTGAATGTGACTTGGCAGGGTGAGCTGGTAAGCCACTGGCCCGACTCTTGCCAAGACTTGGAGTGGTCCACAACATCGAGGTGCCAGCTTGGCACACCCACTCCATTGCAGTGTAATCTTTCTGGCTTGAATTTTGATATAAACATGGTCACCAGCTTGGTATTCCTTGAATCTCCTCTTTCGGTCAGCAAAGCTCTTTTGCCTGTCTTGTGCAGCTTTCAAGTTAGCACGCACCCTTTTTACAATATCTTCCATTTCCTTAAGCATATCCGGCCCTAATCTCCATTTGTCTTCAGGTCCACCCCAACTTGAGGGTGTACGGAATTTCCGGCCGTATAGGACCTCAAAGGGACTCATTTGCGTTGAGGTATGATACCCATTATTGTATGCAAACTCAACCAGGTGCAAGTACTCCTCCCACTGCATTGGTTGTTGCATTACATAGGCTCTCAACATGTCCTCTACCACTTGGTTCACTCACTCTGTTTGTCTGTTCATCTGGGGGTGATATGTTGTACTGAAGTTCAGCTGAGTCCCCAATTCTGCAAATAATGTTCTCCAAAAGGCCGGTGTAAATTTCACGTCACGATCTGAAACTATTGTCTTTGGAAGTCCATGTAATTTGAACACATTATGCATAAAAATATGAGCGATCTATGCAGCCTTGTAAGTGGATTGCACAGGTATAAAATGTGCAGCTTTACTCAACTTGTCTACCACCACCATAATGGAATCATGATTCCTCTTTGTCTTAGGCAGTCCCGTGATAAAATCCATAGAGATGGTTTCCCATTTCCATTCCTAAATGGGTAAAGGTTGCAGCAGCCCTGCTGGATGCTAATGTTCTGCCTTAATTTGTTGACACTCTAAGCACCGCGCCAAATACTGAGCCACATTCCTCTTCATTCCTGGCCAAAAGTAATCCTTCCGAATTGCATTGATCATTTTCTGATAACTCGGGTGTCCAGCATAATGACTGATATGGAATTCATCCAAAATTAGATTTTTAATGCTGCTTTGATCAAGTACATATAATCTTTTCTTGTAGTACAACATTCCAGCATCATCCACTTCATATCCTTGCTGATTTTTCTCGCTGGTAGACTGCTGTAATTTTTGTTTTATTTGCTGATATTCAGCATCTTTTCCTGTTGCCTTCCTTATCATTTCCTCAAAAGGGCTTTTCCATACACTGAAGGAGATTTCGTACAGACTCTGTACCTTCCAACTTAAGGCATCTGCCACCCGGTTTTCCTTCCCCTGCAAATGTTTGATTTCAAAGTCAAAACTTCTTAAGAAGTCGACCCACCGTGCTTGCCTAGCGCTTAAAGTGGGCTGGCTAAAATAATTGGTCAGATTGTGGTGGTCGGTCAGCAACAGAAATTTCCTACCCATAAGATAATGCCGCCACATCTTTAAGGCATGTATGATGGCAGCCAACTCCAAGTCGTAAGCAGAGTACTTTTGCTCGTGCTCTTTTAGCTTCCGAGACTCATAAGCAATCACTTTACCTTCTTGCATCAATACACCTCCCACGCCTTCCTTGCTTGCGTCAGTACACACCACATAGTCCTTATCAGGATCAGCTATGCTCAAAATGGGTGTTGTAGTGAGCAGATGTTTTAACTACTCAAAGCTCCTTTGACACTCTGGGGTCCATTGGAATTCCCTTTCCTTTTTCTGTAAGGAAGTGATGGGATATGCCACTTTGGAGAAGCCTTCCACAAATCGTCTGTAGTAACCAGCTAATCCCATAAAAGACCTAATATCTGCTACATCTTTCGGTACGGGCCACTCCATTATGGCTCTTATCTTTTTTGGGTCTACCGTAATTCCTTCCCTTGTGATCACATGACCTAGATATTGGATTTCTTCCTTGAATAAATCACACTTACTACACTTAGCATATAGTTGGTGTTCTCGAAGAGTCTGTAGCACCAATCTGAGGTGTTCCTTGTGCTCATCCATGGTGCGGGAATATATTAATATATCATCGATAAATATCAGCACAAATCGATCTAGATATTGATGAAATATGTTGTTCATTAAGCACATGAAAGTTGCAGGGGCGTTAGTTAACTCGAAGGGTAACACCATGAATTCATAATGACCATACCTTGTTCTGAAAGCTGTTTTAGCGATATCTTCCTAATTAATCCTGATCTGATGGTAACCTGATCGCAGATCGATCTTAGAGAACATTGTTGCACCTTTCACTTGATCGAACAGTTCATCGATCTGAGGTAGAGGATACTTCTTTTTGATGGTCAGCTTGTTCAGCTGATGGTAATCAAGGCACATGCGAAGGGTTTCGTCTTTTTTCTTGACAAATAATACTGGGGCTCCCCATGGAGACACGTTGGGGCGAATATAGTCTTTATCTAGTAATTCTTGCAGCTACATTTTTAATTCTGTCAATTCAGGCACACTCATTCTATAGGGTGCTCATGACACCGGGGCTACGCTTGGTACCAATTCAATGGTAAAGTCTATATCCCTTTTTGGCAGCAGTCCGGGAATCTCATCTGGAAACACATCCACAAATTCCTGTATTACAGAGATGCTATCTAACGTGGCTATTTTATCCTTAGAATAAGCATAACCCACTTGGATAGCATAAATCTGACACCCTTTTTTGATGCATTTTGCTAGTTGAGTTGTAGTTATTGGTCGAACCTGTACTCGCCGCTTAATTCCTTGCATTTCCTTCCTAGCTCCATGCTTATCCCGATAGTAGATAATCTTTGTCTTGCAGTCAACTAACGACCAGTGCTTTTCTAACTAGTCCATACTGATCAGAATGTCATATGAACCAAGAGGAAGGACATTTAGATCAGCCATCACTGGCTATCCTGCTATTGTGAAAGAGCAGTCACTGATTTTTGCCATTACTCGCCTCTTGGCCCCTGTAGCCAGCTGTACTAGCCATGGATTTTTGAATTTAACAGGTTGCAATTTACAATGTTCCACTATCCTTGGAATAATTTAGCTTAGTGTGGCCCCAGGGTCAATTAAAACAACTATGGTAAGGTCTGAGATTTTACCTTCAAATTCGACGATGGTTGGCTGATATTCCACCTGACGATCGTCCAGAGCCGCATTAATCCTTGGCATGCTACGTCCTACCTCACCAACTGTCGATGCTTCATGGATTTGGGATAACTGTTCAGTTCCCTTACGATGTGGACAGTTTTTGACGTAGTGAGGCCCTCCACAGCCCCAACACTGTACTTGGGGCCTTGCTGCCCTTCGCTGTCCAATCTTGCAGGCTGCTCACTGACCCTGGATTCACTAGCTATCTTGAATTTGGATGAAGTTCTTGGTGCAGTTATGTTGTTTTGTCCTTTGCCATTCCCCTTTCCTCCGCCACTGCGATTTCCTTTGTTGCTTCCGACTGACTTATAACCTTTTTTTTCATTCCACTTTCTGCCAGAAGTTTCCCCTTTTTGTTTGCTCTATTGATAACAGATTCTGGCTCTACGAATTGCCTCATCCATTGACTTTGGATTGTCGAACTCAATCCTCTCCCGCATATACAGTGGTAAACTGCTAACAAATCTTTGCACCTTAGCCTTTTCCTCCCTAATATATGGCACATAACGAAGCAAGGAAGTAAAACGGGTGATAAATTCGTCCATGGTCTACTGTCCCAACCACAAGTCATGGAATTCTCTTGCCTTTTCATCTTAGAAGCGCTCGGTCAGATATCTCTCCTTGAAGTACCTTTGGAAATTTTCCCAAGTAATGGTCTGCTCAGTCACTCCTTTTACAATCTTAACTTCCTCCCACCACATGGTAGCTTTTCCCTGCAGCTGAAAATATTTGTTCATATTAATTAACCACGCTTCAGCTGCTTCTTCATGTTCCCCGTCAAAGTGTGGTGGTTTAATCTTACGAAATTATCCTTGCAACTCCACCCTTTGCCTTTTCGAGGTTTGTTGTTTAGATGCATTGTCAGAACGTTCCTCTCTTTCTTCCGATTTTTCAGGTGATATATGATGGTTCTGTTCTTCCGACTCCCTCTGTTGTTCCGTACTAGGATTAACTGGTGGCTGGTTCTGCCTATCAGATAGACTTTTTAAAATTCTTTCTTGCTCCATTGTTAGTCGTGCATTGTCTTCGCGTAACCGAGCCATTTCATTTTTTAGCTCCTGCACA
>APFE030102680.1:5239-22234 GCA_000404065.3 Pinus taeda | reverse complement strand
TAATTTAAGTTTTTAAAGTAATTTTCATAAAATTATTTATTAATTTAATATTATATGAATTTTTTTTTAAGTTTGGAAATGGTGAGGCTATATTAGGCTATATTATTGTGATCTGTTTATCTAAAATCCCATAAACTATTAATAAATATTTTAAAAGATACAAGTTGGTAGTTATAATTTATCAACATATTCTAGAATTTTTAATGGAATCATCTCACCAAAAGTGGCGCCTAAAATTTTGAAGTTTAACAATTACAATTTGGATTTACAAAAATCCTTGCTAGATTTTCTCTAAATATAATCGGAATTTCCATAACTTTCCAGGCAACTCCTCCTCCTTGTTAGACTATGTGATTTTTAATATTAGAGATTTTTATACTTCAATTTGACTTTCTAATATCTAAAATATCTTTGTTAACTTTGAATAGTAGATTGTCATCATTTGAGGTTTAGGAATATTCTTGACCATACACAAGGCCATGAATATCTTCTATAGAGTGAAAATCTTCCTACATATCATATGCCATCCATCATTAGAAATAGTATAAGGCAAAAATATATTAAAAATAAAAATAATTTAGCTCACAGATTCTATAGTAGGTTCATGAAATTTCATTCAACCCAAAGCTTCCTCTGCAATAGGGTATTCTCCAATAATTAATTCCTGCAAGATCAAACTCTATGAGCCTTCACATCTAGACAAATATAATCATATATCTAATTCAATAGATAACATTTTAGATTTTTGGCCCCCATTCGATAGTGATACCTTCTTAAAGGTGTGCCAAAAATCTACTCAACATGACATTATAACTATTTACATCATGGGCAATATGGGTAAACTCCCAAGAAAAGATAAATGGTTTCTAGAATATGATTTTTCTACACATTTCCCTTATCCCATTTCACATTTCCCTCATCCCATTTCACAATGGCAACCAACAATCCAGATGATGTCATTAGCTACAAATCCTTCTATGCTAAGTATTTATTGTAGCTTTTTTGGAGGATATATAGCTTGTACCATGCATAAGCATGATACAAATGACTTTCTAATATCCAAAATATCTTTGTTAGCTTTGAATAGCGGATTGTTGTCATTTGAGGTTTAGGAATCTTCTTGACCATACACAAGGCCATGAATATCTTCAATAGAGTGAAAAGCTTCCTACATATCATATGCCATCTATCATAAGAAATAGTATAAGGAAAAAATATATTAAAAATAAAAAATTTAGCTTACATATTCTACAGTAGGTTCATCAAATTTCATTCAACCCAAAGCTTCCTCTGCAATAGGGTATTCTCCAATAATTAATTCCTACAAGCTCAAACTATATCAACCTTCCCATCTAGACAAATATAATCCTATATCTAATTCAATGGATAACATTTTAAATTTCTAGCCCCCATTTGATAATGATACCTTCTTAAAGGTGTGCCAAAAATCAACTCAACATGACATTAAAACTATTTACATCATGGGCAATATGGATAAACTCCCAACCAAAGATAATTTTATTGTGCCTTTTTCCCAGAAGCATTTATTAGCATACCCTTTTTAGTTGAGAGAAGATCCTTTGGATAGTGGGATACAATCTTTAGTTCTTGTGAGGGCATCAAAAAATCACCCTTGGACAATTGACTGCTAGCATCCTTACAACAGTTTTTACTCAATGACTTGATACTTGTCTCAGGGGAGTTTTCCTTGAGCATCTTTTGCCCAACACTTTGCCTTAAGGTAAAAGTGTGTATACATTGTTGTATGTAATCTTGATCTTCCATATTATCAATACAAGAAGATACAGATCCACCAGTTGAATATGCAATAAGTGCGAAATCAGACAGCTCAAACTGTTCACACTTTGTGTTTTCATCGAAGTTGGCTGATGTTGCATGTTCTTCATCAAAATTTGTCCATATTTGTCCATACTATTGTATTTTATTTTTCTACAGTACAACTTTCATCCACACTGCCCCTTGAATGCGATTTCTCGTCATTCATTTCTTCAACCTTATCCTCATTATACATCATATTGGACAATCATCATTTTAGTATAGAACAACCTCTGGATATTATTGGTGAATAATTATAGTTAATGGGTTCTCATGTAACGATTCCCAATACTAATGGAACAACATATAATTTGAATCACTCAAGTAATGAATCTCAATCTAACGACATTATAATATAATGACATTCTACCATAAATACACATCAAGAATGCTTTGCCTTGTAGATTTTAGCACCCATGTATTCGATGGATTTATGGGAATGAAGGGAAATTGGAAAGCCAATGATCTCCTACAGTTATGTATGGCCTTGTCTAGTACATATGGCCTCTTAGACAACCGAGATTGAGCTCAATCTCACCTCAGCAAATGAAAATAATGCTCAGGGGAGAGGGAAATGACTCTAGTAAGTGGAAATCCACCCAAGAACGCTTAAGAACACTACAGGTAAGGAGAGAGAAATTCTTAACAGTCGTACAAAAACCAAATTAGCAACTCCTTGACGAAATGCAACAACTTCAGAACCGTGGCAGTTGATCTCTAACTCAACAAGAAAGTGGATTATGAGTAACTCAGAGATGATGCATTTCATAGAGCATCAATCAATCAAGAGTTTCTAAATGATGCTAGTAGAAATTCAATGGAAAGTTATTTATTTCAGCCATGAGCACAAAGACAGGGAGCACATATAATATAACTAAGGAGTAAGAATGATGATAACTCATACACCATAAGTTTGTTATATCTTAGGAACATATATTAGATGAGAGCCTAGCACATTGCCTTCATTGTCAAAAGAGAGATGTCCATGTGAAAATTAACCTTTTCTACATGTGAGACTATTGCAGCATAGCTGCTATGGGAAAATCAAGGAATTGGTCATGGCAGTTAAACACTGAATTGAGCTAGTTTCAGTGTCATCCAATTAGGGCTATTGCATCTTGTCACAGGCAAAGATTGCATGTCATTTCAACATTACAAAGGCAACAATCCACGCATAGTCACTCTTTGTTTAGTTAAGTCAAAGCTCATGGAGAATGATATCCAGGCGTTTTAGCCTATATTCGACCTCTTTTGGGTAGCAACCAAGAAAGTGAAAAAGCTCGAAGTCTGTAATCCAAAGAAAGAAGAAAAACTGAGGATAAAAAGAAGTCTACAACACTTGAAGAAACGAAAGTCTGTGACTAAGCTGAATATCAATCTAAAGCTATCTATTTACAGCAGGATCTGAATAATTGTGGTAAAGAGTCAAGGGTTTTCTGTAGTAGCTGAAGATCAGTAATAGAAGGCAAAGAGTCTGTAATTGGAAGTGAGCGTATTATAATAAGAGACTAAACCTGCAATAAGGATAGAAATTCATAAGCTTCTTCTGACTTTGACTAGGCAGGGACTCAACTATTGACCTTGACTTAGAGAGGAGGGCTCACTTGGAGGGACTCTTTGGTCTTGTGTTGGATATCTCATTTTGAATAAATTCAATAAGAGGAGGATTGTTGGGTTTTCCCCTATTGAGAGGTTTTTCCCTGCCTTGAAAGCCTAAATCTCTGTATCGCACTTCTTTGTGTTCTTGGAAGAACAATTTGTGTAATTACTTGATGAAAGAGAAATATTAACTAACAACGAAAAGAATACTTATATAGGAGTTTACTTCCAACTATAAAGGAATACAATGAGGACATAAAATTTGTAAATCTTAAACTTGGCTAGGCCACTGCACCTCCTAAAACCTGACTAATTAAGTCATAAACTAGAAACCTTCTGTGGAACTCCAAAAAAAATGAATTAGAATGAATTATCAACCAGAATCAAGGGCCTTTACACTTTACACTTGACAATCTACTACAATATGAATATTGAGGTCACAACTATTCATTTTATATTGCACTGTTGTAAGAAAGGATGATCATATTTTATATATTTTGTCTAGTAAGGCCTGCACTTTGTCATTGCCAGCTCTAACCAAGGTTTCATGTTCCCATTGTAATGAACAACAGCCGCATTGTCAATCTCTGAACAGTCCACGCTATGATTATATCCTAAACCCAACACATGCCAAGACTTGTACAAAGGATGGGTCAAGCCATAAAACGTTCAATCTAGGGGGTAGTGTTCCAAGCTTCCACATCACTCTATCCTCATTCTGACATACAATAAAAGAAAAACTTAGAAATCGAACAAAGAAAAACCCATTAAGTTTTCTAGAAAATTAGTTCAGATTTACTTCAAATACTTTAAAGTAAGCATCACAGGAATTAACATAAATAAACTACACTACACACTTACTATGTTCTACCACTTGTGATATACTCTAGTTATATCTTGTTTCTCCCATTCTTTGAGATAAAATACATTCATCCCATATGCCCAACCACAAGCATTAGGATCAAAGTGCCTGGCTATGTGCGGATTGGAAAAATGAAGGTATTTGTCAAACGGACGAAAGCTTTCTCCACAAGTTTCCACCGAACCATTAACCTTTCCATGAATATCTACTGACCACAAGGGTGTCAAATCTTTCTGCACCACTATATCATCAATTAAGAAAAGGATCTTGTCCATTTTGGGCTAAACTTGTGGAAGATAGAAACAAAGATGATTTAGCATGGATAAATATTTTGGATTTATATATTTCAAATTGGAGGAACGTGCTGAGAGTGTAGTCGAGTGATCTGCCTTGAAATAATACTCTTTCATAGCTGCAGATTCAAGTTGGTGAAGCACAAGGCAATAGGAGGAATTGAGCCATTTAAAATCATCAACATTTTCTACATGTATCACAGCTTTCCCTGGGGGATTAAGTAAAAACCACATTTTCATGACCCCAAAATTTAACTTGTCTGTGATGAGATGAAATACATGTTTCTCAAATTCCTGCAAACACATGTAAATCACCTATAATGAGATCCAAATATTAAATGTAAAATGCAGCAAAACTATTGGACTTCCAAACTTTAGAGTAATTTAAATTAATAACACTTCACCTTAGTATTCATGACAGTTGAATTCACAACCACAAATGCAGCCAATACATTGTTAGAAAATAATGCATAGTGATAAAGAGTCGGATCCTCCAACTTTTCGTTTTTAGGAAATTATCACTTTTAAAGAGGAAGAAAGTAATAATCTATGTTCAATCGCATGGAAAAATAGTGCAAGCCCTTGGGAACATACTTTGTTGCCACCTGACTTAAAAATTTACTTTACTTTTCCAAGGTCCTTACTTGCTCATCTGCAGACTAAAGCATGACTTGCAACTTCTTTGTTACTGTCGAACAACCATAAAATTATTCTCTAGCCTTGGATAGGATGTGACCCATAGCCTTGATCTTCTCAGGTGCATTGAAACATTCATATCAATTATCGCTCATGAAAAAGAGAATGAAAAGCAGAAATATTGACACACAGACTGTAACTTTAACAGAAACAAAGGATATGAACACCAAATGCAAATGGAAGCACTTACTACTCTTGATTTAGAAGCAGCCAATGCAAAAATCCAAGGGTTAGTGTTCCAAGCTTCCACAACACTCTATCCTCATTCTGACATACAATAGAAGAAAAATTTAGAAATCGAACAAAGAAAACCCATTAAGTTTCCTAGCTAATTACTTCAGATTTACTTCAAATACTTTAAAGTAAGCATCACAGGAATTAACATAAATAAACCACACTACACACTTACCCTGTTCTGCCACTTGTGATATATTCCAGTTATATCATGTTTCTTCCATTCTTTGAGATCAAATACATTCATCCCATATCCCAAATGACAAGCATTAGGATCAAAGTGCCTGTCTATGAGCTGATTGGAAAAATTAAGGTATTTGTCAAACTAGCAAAAGATTTCTCCACAAGTTTCCACTGAACCATTAACCTTTCCATGAAGATATACTGACCACAAGGGCATCAAATCTTTCTACACCACAATATCATCATTCTAGAAAAGGATCTTCTCCAGTTTGGGATAAACTTGTGGAAGATAGAAACGAAGATGATTTAGCATGGATAAATATTTTAGATTTATATATTTCAAATTGGAGGAACGTGCAAAGAGTGTAGTCAAGTGATCTGCCTTGAAATAATACTCTTTCATAGCTGCAGATTCAAGTTGGCGAAGCACAGGGCAATAGGAGGAATTGAGCCATCTAAAATCATCAACATTTCTACATGTACCACAACTTTCCTTGGGGGATTAAGTAAAAACCACATTTTCGTGGCCCAAAAATTTAACTTGTCTGTGACGAGATGAAATACATTTTATTAGATTCTTGCAAACACAAGTAAACAACCTACAATGAGATCCAAATATTAAATGTAAAATGCAACAAAACTGTTGGACTTCCAAACTTTAGAGTATTTTAAATTAATAACGCTTCACCTTAGCATTCATGACAGTTGAATTCACAACCACAGATGCAGCCAATACATTGTCAGAAAGTAATGCATAGTGATAAAGAGTTGGATCCTCCAACTTATCCTTTTTAGGAAATTTCTCTTTTCAAGGGAAAGAAAGTAATAATCCATGGTCAATCACATGGAAAGACAGTGCAAGCCCTTAGGAATAGTCTTTGCTACCAGCTAACTTAAAAATGTACTTTTCCTTTCAAGGTCCTTACTTGCTCATCTGCAGACTAAAGCATGGCTCGCAACTTCTTTGTTACTGTTGCACAGTCATAAAATTGTTCTCTAGCCTTGGATAAGACATGACCCATAGCGTTGATCTTCTCAAGTGCACTGAAACATTCATATCAATTATTGGCCATGAAAAAGAAAATGAAAAGCAGGAAGATTGACACACGGACTGCATCTTTAAAAGAAACAAAGGATATGAACACCAAATGTAAATGGAAGAACTTACTACTCTTTATTTAGAAGCAGCCCATGTGAAAATTATTAGCTTTGAGGTAGATCAGAATATGCATTAGCCTCACCCAATGTACGCTGACATTATTTAATACGAATCATCAATTCATGGTATAAATCAAGATTATTCCTAGCCTAGAAAATGCTTGAATACACCCTAGCCATGATCAGTTGGTCTCGCATCAATCTAATAGTGGAGTCAGAATTCTCGTTGTCATTCTCCCGCCTCCAAATGCTATATTTTCCCAAGACAACAGAATCTACCTCCTTGGAACATTTAATTGTTGCATTTTCAATCTCAACTCATTTTTCTTCATCCTGTTGAATTAGCTCTCTTGACCTTTCCTCCCTCCTCTTTTGTCTCAATTGTTGTAAGCATTAAACTACTATAAATTAAAGCATACTATGCCAAAATCTAGGAAATATAAAAGTTTTCTATTGGAGAAATAACATTTAAAAAGGATTTTGGAAAATAATATAACAATTCCCTTTTCCATGAGAACAAAAAGTAGCGATCTAGTGCAACAAAGAATTTCACCCTCTACAAAACTTTTGTTGGACTTTTTCAAGCTACAAATGGTTTGCATTACAACAACCATTGTCCTGAGAGTTTGACTAGACATTACCTTACAGTAGGCTACCAACATCATAGATCAGTTAACCATGGAAAATCAAAATTTACCATCAAGAGCATTCTCTTTGACGTCTCGATGTTCACTTTCTGTGTCATCCTCTTGAAACCTCATAAGAAGTTCTTCATCATTGGAAGTTTTTTTCTGCACCTCTTCATTCATTTTACCCCCCTCAGGAATTTCCTTGACTTCTTCATTGAAGATCACACCATCTTGTTGCAAATGTAACTTTTCTGAGCTGTCTCCAGAAGTTGTTTGCCTCTACTTGGTGTACACCATTAGAAATAGAGAAGCACCCCTACCAATGTCAATTGTCACTTCCTACTTAATACAACCCTACTCAACTACATAGATCATCATCAGATAGGTTTCCTTACATGTTCAAGAGAGAAAATAACCAAAATCTTCACCAATCGTACCTCAGAATTAGTAATATCCCTTTGGTTTACTTCGGCAGGATTTTCTAATACCCATGAGGAAGATAAATCATTCCGTCCAACAATATTTAAGTTTAGAGTTCCTGAGTCCTCTGTGTTAGATGTTATGACATCAATCCCCTACGCAGCAAATAAAATTTATTTTCAATTCTCTACTCAATATGGGAGAAATCAAATTTAAGATATCCAAATGTAGTAGGTTTCTTATAGTTGTGTCCTTTAGGAAGAGAGAGTCAATGCTCTCTGTTAAACTTTTCTTTCTCCATTCATCTGTCTGTTCCTGTGAACCCCACAGATAAATAGATAAGAGTGATTTTAAACATATGACAGAGTTCCAGTATCCTCAATAATTCCTCTCTAGTTCAATCCACTCAGGTCGATGAAATTTCAGTTTAGGGACACTATTTATTTTCTAGGATTAGACTAACGTAAGTGCAAGTGCATTGCCCAGATCCTAAAAAAGAACAAAATGGCCATAGAAAAATAGAATTAGTTTTCAAGATGTGGAAAGAGAATACCATTCTAATAGATCCATCTCCTGAGAAGTTGTCCCTGTTATTTTAAATGACAAAAAATGCATAAAAGGTCAGGTAGAAAGACTTGATGGAGAAGAATATATACAAAAATACTAAAACGCTAAAACGGGGGTTGCTTTGCTATCATCCATATGCTAAGATCGAGATTTCATTACACATCAATAATAAAATGGTGTGTATAATATGTATCATTTGTTTTGGCCAATGTGATCTAAACACTGTGGGAACAATGTGAAAATGATATGTATAGCAGAAAGTAGCTGGTGAACAAGATTGTCGTTGTGAATTCGGTCTAGGTTGGGTGGATCGGAATTGGTTTTAGCTTGACTGATGAGAAGTGGATTTAGCTTTATGGATAGAAAGTGGGTCTGGCTTGGATAATGAGTGGACGGGAAGAGTGATTGTTACCCTTCCCACCCAGATTCAATTCCCATGAGTAAGATGTTGAATTGAACTCTTTACAAATATAGTTTTATAGTACCCATCTAGCTTATGCAGAATCTAGTGCACATTTAGTACCATCCTCCTCAGAATGAGGAGTGCCCAACGAATTCAAGAAGCAGTTGCCCAATGAATTTACCAGTCATATGCATTTCCCTTTGTTAAAAAATGGAAAGAGCATTGTTATTTCTTGCTATCAAGGTGAATGGTTTCATTATCTTTGGTAAGGAAAATTACCCTAGGGGAAATTGGCAAAACCTTTTCTCTTGCATGAGAGAGGTACAAACTTTAAATCTTTCTCCTGGTAGGTATTGTACTATGTTAATGCAGAGATGGAGTTCATAGCTTCACACAAATCAAATGAAAGGAAAAATGCTAGAGGCGCTAAACTTTTGACAATAAGCGAGGAAAGTAAGTTTGATAACATCTGCACCTTCAGATCCTACCAAAAAGCTAAAAGGAAAATCAAATTCCAAAGTAGGTCGATGGGGTTTTGGTTTAATGGTTAACAAGGAGTGGTGGAGGCAAATCAAATTTCTAAGGAGGTCCATTGGGTTTTGGTTCAATGGTTAACCGGGGGTGATGATAATTCTCCGCCAAGGCTCAAATCACATAAATACATTGTTCAGTGGGTTCTCAATGAAAGGGATCTTTCTAAAATAGTATAAGATGACTACACTTCAATGTAATGGAGATCTTACTTGAATGTCGTAAGAATTCTACACTTCATTATAATACTACCAGATTAACAAAAGGTATGCTTTCCAATAAAGATAAACTAAATGCTGACCCACCCCAAAAAAGAGACAGAAGCAACTTGACGAGGGAGGAGGGCAGGAAGAAGCTTGCCAGCGAGGGAGGAGGGAAGGAAGAAGTTTACCAGCGAGGGAGGAGGGAAGGAAGAAGCTTACCAGTTGCAGATGTAGATGTAGAGTGACGAAACCTAGCTTCTAGAAAAACCAATGGCGTGACCACAAAGATAACAAGGAAGCCCACCACAACTATTCGATGATGAAAACCCCGACCTCCGCATCGTCCATTTCTACCACGCTAGTAGCCCTGCCACCCTCCATTTCACACACCTCCTCTTTTCACAGGCATCTTTAGCTCTCAACCATAACACCAATTTTCTCTTTCTCCTCCTCCTAAACAGATATCGAGCAATGCAACCCTTACTCAATCATAATCCTCTACTTCAAACCCATATCATGCTTAGCAGAAATATATGAAGTTAGCAACAACCAAAAAAACCCTTAGATCTCATATATACTTGAGAGCATTTGATAGAAAAATTTACCAAAGGCATTATGAAATGGATAGATCAACTAATTTCATGCAGTTTTGATAAAGAAAGGGACACTGACATGGTAAAAACTTAGATTAAAATGGGCATAGGTGCCAAAAGTAGATAGATAACACGTCATTCAGATTCAGATACCAACATAGATATTATTATTAATGGGGATCCTCACGAGTCTGGCTGACTGTTCATACACTACAACATAGGAAGAGGAAGAACAGGGAGGTAGCGTTGGGTATATATGACACCTCTCAACTTACTAATTTAACCGAGCAGGTACCGACCTGGCGTGCCTTGCATTGAGGCATGTAAAGGTAAAGGGAATGCTAGGGGGATAATTTGAAGCAAAGCAAGGGTGAATTATGCCTCCCTAAATGCACATCATGAGACTGTGTTTAAGATTCGTGATTCTGAAGTTGCGAGAATGCTAGACTGTAAGCACAAGAGAGAAGCTAAACATATTGTGATCTAACATTTAAAATGGTGACTTGTTGATTGATTTCTCATTCAAAATGAAGAGAAAAGATTTGATGATTGGGGGAGAGAAATGATGAGTGTTGTATTTAGTAAAAGAAATACATCATTTTGAGGCCAAGGATCGATTTTAATGGTCTGGGATGCCAGTGTTAGTAAAACCTTACCTAAATGCCTTATCACTGCCACATGGATGTGTGTTACACTTAGATTATTGATGCACTAACCATATGGAGTTGGTGTAATATTCATGGTTATGGGTGCTTAGAAAACTGGGTTTTCATATACCTATGAAGTGAAAGGGAAGCAAGTACCCTTTCTTCAAGATAGGAGTAAGGTTGTAAGCTTTAAACTAGCCAATATAGAAATTTTTTGTTAAAGAATACATTTTACACATCTTGTGTCCATTGGTACGAATTGTTCTATAAACATAGTGTTGGATTAATGTCATAGCACTTTTAGAAGTTGTTTTGATTCTCAGAAAACTTGTAGTATGTTGTCGTCTACTTTGAATTTTGCACAAGAAACAGTTGGGCCTTTAACAAGACTCAAGTGTGCCAACATGGACTGATGAAAAGGTTATTAGCATTGCAAAGCCTCTTCTCAAATCAGTATGTCAATTTTAAGTTTAGTAGAAATTGGCAATAAAACGTATGATGTTCTAGAAGCTAAAAGACAAACAACACAGGAATCTACAACTTCTTACCTCTATTGTTTTCATGTTTAGCTTGCCCCGCTAGAATGGTATCAAAGTTAAGGTTAGGGCAAGGTATCAGTGCTAAGGTGGGGGCAAGCCCAAGCAAGGAAGAAGGAAATCAAAAGAAGTTTTCTAACAACATTGACCTCCTTCCTCTTCAAAGATCAGTCACCGTGAAGCACTAAAACTCTTACTACAAAATTCTAGGTTGTAGATCCCAGAAACGAAATGATATCAAGGCCTCATCAATCAAGCATCTCTAGGATAGAGCTCTCTGTGAAATTGTTGGTCAAATGATCTATATCTAAGGCCTTTTGTCATGACTACAGCCTGGAAGCTTTGGTTGCTTTAGGGTCAAATATTATATTATGAAGTCACCCTTGAATTGAATTTGGTTTGGAGATAGTGTCTCACTAGGAATTTCTTCTCTGTTGCAGGTTTATATAAAATCATATATGAAGCTATAAGGTTCCTATCATAGAATCTCATGTATATAATATTATTCTTGAGCTCATTGGCATGCCTTCAACCTTGTATTAGGGCTTTGTCTGTCTCACAGAGAAGTATAAAAGGCTACAAAAGGTGAAGTATCCTCGGCCCTTGACATCAATCAAGAGGCTTTGAAAAATAGTGTTCATGGTTTTCCATTAGGTAGATGCTTATTGAAGGTAAAGGATCAACCTTTGTGCATATCTGAGATTTGGGTATCAAAGGAAAGGGGTTTCATGACAAATAAAGATGATTTCAAGGATCTTGAAATCTGAAACACAATGTTCTAAAATCTCATTTAAATATGTATGACTGTTATTGGTGTCTAAGACAAATGCATCTCAAAATTTCTTCTCATATCAACTCATTGAGGCAACCAGGACACACACGTGGGTTTAGCCTAGAGCCATCACCTTTTATATGGTTTTTACATATTGGGTTTAAAAAACCTTTATATACTCTAATTAGTAATTTCGAGTACCCATGCTTAGTGCATGCTACGCATTATTTTTCATAGATGCCAAATTGCATTCCATCAGTTAAAGCTAGGGTAGAATTAGTCTTAGTCAAAGAAGTCTATTTTATTTGATGGATTCAAACTAAATTTAATTTACTATGTTTTTCATTTCCTTTAATTTACTTTGCTTTCAATAACCATCAAATCTTCCAAAGACAAAAATTTGATAATAGAACTGGAGTCAGATAGAGACTTACTGCTGCGAGAAATGGATACAGTCGAAAGTTCTTTCCCAAGGCTTGGCGGGTTGACAAGATCCTTGAATTCTTTTTCCTTCTTCCCCAGATTTATCAATGGCCTTTGCTGCAGTAGCCTTAGAGGGGCTTTTGTTGGTTGTGCTAGGAAAATTTTATGATTCCGAAAGGGATGTCCAACAACTGAAGCTTTTTCATCAGTTACTCGAGTCAAAAATTTATAGAATAGGTCTATCAACCTGTTTCACTACCTTGGAGGAGAAGGCGACAACCTATAGAGAGAGAGAGGCATTTTCTGGGTGAAGGTGGAAAGGAAAATCCCTGCTTGAACCTTATGTGTGTCTGGGGTTCGATAGTGAAATCAAGGAGCTGCACAAGTTCAAGTTGGGTGTCCCGTTCCCTACACAAAACCCCAACAATCCCCTGCCTCTATCAAACTGGAAGGGAAAAATAGGATACTCGTAGAGAAACGTTGGTCTCCATTGCTGAAACCTCCTTCAGAATTCAAAAATTCATGGTTTGAACAAAACTATGGAAACCTTCTCCAGAATTCAAAAATCCAGGGTATAAACAAAATTTCTTCGCCCATTATTCTTCTTCCATTCTTGAAAGCTCCACGAGGGTGCTCCTTGAGGGTTTGAACAAAAATGGCATCGCCCACCTCGAAATTTTATTTGGTGACTAGTACGTGGGAGATAGAATGTCTTAAATAAAGTTATTAAATTGCCATGGTATGTTTTGACAAGCTCTTATGAAATATATATATATATATATATATATCTTCTAATGCCTCTCAATGTCTTTCATGGGGAATTTTGATTATGATAAATTTAATAAATAAAATGAAATTTTAAGATGAATTCATGTAGTAGTGATTCAATGGAATGGAATCATTTTTAAATGCTTTGGAAACTTTTTTTCACGATGTTTTCAGATATATATTTATTTCTAGATAGTTTCACCTTTTTCAAAGGGGGAAGAGGCGATAGTCTCTTGTAGTAGTGATTCAATAAAATGGAATCATTCCTAAATTTTTGGAAACTTTTTTCCATGATGTTTCTATACATTTACCCTTTTTCTAAAAAGTTTCACTACTTCCAAAGGGGGAAGAGGTGATAGTCTCTTGTTGCTCTCACAAAAGGTGTCATGTCACTCCTTGTCAAAGGGACTAGAGTGACATGCTTCAAAATGTCACATTCTGCCATGGTTTGAGTCTAGATTTCAAGATAGTGAGGTAGAAGGGTCTCTAAGGTTGTTTAGGTGTACAGTTAAAAATGAACATTTCACTGTCATTCTCATCTTCAAACAAAAGCTCATTGAAGAGCTCAATCTTCTCTTTTTATCAATCTGATAAATAGTTTACATATGGAAGAGGGTATATCTTGGCTAAAAAAATGGGCTATAAAGTTTGGGGCAGCATGGGACAACAATAAAAAGTTCTGTTGACAAATGTAGATCCTCCCAATGTCCCCCCCAGGGATAGGCCTCGGTGCAAAATGGCTACATGAATCTTCAAAGGAAATTTAGGATGAATATTGTGCTTGCAAGCTAAAGTTTCATGAACAAGAGATGGGAAAGGATATTGTGGGGACGTTTAAGAAGAATTTAAAGCAACATATGTAAGGTCAAAAACCCCAAGGACAAACCCAAGATAAACATATGAGCTCTAACCCTCGTCTTGAGTCATCCAATGCTACTTCTACACAAAAAATCTATTATTGGTGTTGGTGGGTAAAGAAAAAAAGGAGAGGGGTGCTAATGATAGGGAAGGGAGAGTGAAGATGAGATAGATGAGATCGACGTTTCCCCTAGACAATGCCATTTCCCATATCCCCCAAATTTTGTTTCCTCTTCTTAATGAAAGGCATATTACATTAAATATATAAATAATTATAAGCCATTCATTTTGACGCCCTTGTACATTCTTTTTTATTAATGAAAAATCTTCGACTAACAAAAAAAATAGCACACTATACTCACACACAATGCAATAAGCAATCCCCCATCGATGTTGTGCACTACTTTAAATGGGTTTAATAGCCTTGGATGGCTCTAACTATCATAGTTGAATGTATATGATGTTAACTAATTTAACCAACAAAACATGTCTTCGACAATGGTAACTAGACTTACACTCCATTTACTGCATTAAACAAATAAGTGAGGCTTTAATAATTGTAACCAAACATACAAGTCGTTGAACAAGTTAACCAACCTAACACAACTTTAATAGTAAAATGTACATGTTACTAATCAATTGACCATTGTGTCATGCCTCTAACATGCACAATTGAACATAAATGTTGTTGATGGGGTTGACCTATCTAACATATATCCCACAATTGTAGTCAAACATGCATGTTGATTCAGTTAATCTCCTAGATAATGTTAATCAAAAATACATATTAATATCCAAACTAACATGTCACTAATAGTGAAAATGGAATGTGCATGTCAATGGCTAAGCTAATTGACCTTATATGTTGTTCATTGAGATGATTAACACATAGCTCACTAAGTTGACCAAGTTGACAAACCATTGGTTTTGTTATTGAACTAACATGCCTTTAATAGACACAACTAAATGTACATGATGTTACACCAGTAAACCATCATGACATGCCTTTAATAGTAGTAACAAAGTGCGCAAGTTCTGGATTGGGAAAACCAAACTAATATACCTATGATAATCATAATTGACCATACCTGTTTGTTGTGATCAATCCTTCAAGTTTTCCCTTTCTTCTATACAAAATTAAGCATTCCATGCACCTCTCAAAGTAAATTTGTTACATATAAAAATTAAGTTTGTATTTACATGTTCGATTTGTGTTAAAGTGTTTCCTCTTTAAAGGTCACAGGATTCTATCCAATGGAAATTAAGGTATGTACACATCCATAGATTAAATAGTTAAAGCATTGAATGGAGGGCATCCCTTGTCTCACAGACAAGGGATTCTCATATGTCAACTTGGAAGCTACCTACATTATAACTTAATATTAAATAATATTATTATTTTTTCAATTAATATGAATGCTTCTAATATTTAATATATTGTTAAGGAGATTACCCCTTGACTAATTAGTGAAGTATTTAATATTCGATGATAGAGTTGTAAGGCTAAAATTTTGGCTATCACGGGTTAAGTTTAGTGTTTGTATTATGTTAATGCAAAATTAGATTTCACACCTCTCCAAGAATCAATCAAAATCATTTACACATGCCAACCAAAGGCATTTAATAGATGGTTAAAGAAGTGGTTGGGAGGAGTTCACTGTCATATCCAACCAAGGGTTTCCAAACTAGAGAAACAAGGGCATGTGTTTGATTTATGGGGTAACGTTTGAAAGATTGCTATGAGGAGAGGAGTTGGTGGGAGTCCTTATTATGAAAAGGCCCTGCACCTCTTCGTTTATTTCTTAAGGTAGGCTTGAAATAAGTGATTATAGATATATGATACATATAATATGCAAACCACTCACAACACAACAATATTGAACATTTGCATGAGACATAACTTAATTTATTTTCAATATATTTTTTCTTTAAAAAATGCAAGATATGCTACCATGATGTAATACAATGATTCACCAATATTGGGCACCAAACAAATGACTTGGGCCATAGATGTTATGTATGATGACAATAATCCACTATAAGCTATGATTATTAGCCACTCTGACACCCCTCATTTATGGTCACTCATTGAACATGCTCATGAAATTTGAGATCATTGGACATGGTTAACATGCTTTGGTTAACAAAATCTAGTATGGTGTGAGGGCCTTGACTACAATGCAATCTTTCTAACACCCTTTCCAACAACATTGCTTCACAAAAGGCATTTGAAATTGATTCTAATTTTGCCTTTGTATATGAGAAAGAAACTAAATGTTACTTCTCCCTTATCCAAGATAATGCTCTTGACTACAAATTGAACAATGTATCATGACATTGCCTTTCTCTCTTTATGTGAACTTGCTCAATTAGCATCTAGATACCTTGTGAGACAAAACTCAATGTATTTATTGTATTTGGTATTGTGTCAATTATTCAATTTTTATGTCCTAATATTGTGTTAATGGCCTTCCAATGCATGGTCAGTCTTGAATTAAAATTTTGACATGGAAAATCCCAATTTTACAATTTTGGAAATCAGGGGCACAATGTTGGGACAATGTGTATCCATCTTGGTGGACAATGGGGCAAACAAAATTTTTATTGATGCACAGTTGGTGGAGTGTAGAGGCATTCATAGATTGATATATATCCTGAATAATGTGAGCAAGTGTTATAGACATTTTTGGGCTCTTCAACCCCAATCATAAATGTCCATAAACTAAGGGCTCCTAAGTCCCTAAAAGTGTTGCTTCACTGCCTAAAGGAACAAGGTCAACTGAT
>APFE030102678.1:77014-113913 GCA_000404065.3 Pinus taeda | reverse complement strand
TTTCCAATGTCATTCATTATGATTTTCTTCATATACTTGTGTCTTGCAAAGATAACTAGGTAGGAGTGATTTTATTTCAATCTATTCCTATAAGCTTTCTAAAGTGATAATCTATAAAGAGAATGAATTAATGGAATGTTTGTTTAATTAATTCCCTCAAAATTAATAAATCATCAACATATTTTGTAAGCTCGTGTGTGTTTTCTCAAACCTGTAAACATAGTTTAAAGGTTTTCATACTTATGATTTTCTAGCTTTCAATTTGATAACTGTGGCAGTCATATTACTTTTTTGTTTCTGCTTATCATCATAAAAGTTATTTCACTGTGTAAATATTTATAGCAACCCTCTACTGAGATATTGATATTATTCAAGAGGTTAGGCACATCAATTCTATATTTGTTTCATCCATTGGTCTCCCAAATTAAAACGAAACCCCCAAAACATTTATCTTAGATGCTCTAGCATAATAGATGACCGTTATAATCTCATAGGTACAACATCAAACTGGCGTCATTGCCAGGGAATCGAATTTCGTTAAGTTTTCTTGGGGTAACGATATGTATTCTATTCCTTTAAGGTGATTAAAGGTCTAGAAAGGTTAAAATCCTTCACCTAGTGACTCCACTCTCCAAAACTGGCACCTTTTAAGCACACAAAATCTCATTCAGAGGCTGACTTAGTTGACCCTCTATCAGACCCTAAAAAAATTCTAAGAAAATCCAATTCTAAAAGGGGACGTCAACCCTCTTCTTCTTCTTCTTCAGTCTTGCAGTCTGAAGATTTTGCATCATTTGATCCTTATAGTAACATTCCATCCAATCCAGATTACTCCCACCTATCACCTAGGGTTGTTGAACTCTTAAACAGGGTAGTTTATTTTAAATCAACATTCCTCATTCATTCATTTGAAACTCATCTAGGATCACCTAAAACTGATTCTGACTTACGTGTTAATTTACCAGAATGTAAACCAACAGATTTCATATCCCCTACCACTTATTCATTTCCTCCCACTTCTGGACAACCTGAAGCTTCTACTTCTGAACAACCCGAAGAGACCTTCTCTGTGTATTCAAATCCACTCTTTGAAACAAAGGAGGGTATTCATCCATAGGTCCATAAGTTAGTTCTTAAGACTCCTTTGAAATCATTCAGGAGATCCCCTCCTTCTTCACCTCCAACTAGTTATTCACCCCCTCAATCACCTTGTTCAACCTCTTCTTCATCTTCTTCAACTTCTTCATCCACACAAACACCTCATACACCACCTCTCACTATGGCTTTCCAACCTATTGTATAGGATAGATATGCAGCTTTAGTCTTACCTCCTAATCTCGATGCACTCCCAGCTAGATACTTGAAATACCTTCCCAGGTATAATGGAGAAACCAGTCCTTCTGCTGAAGACCATCTTCAAGCCTTTTTAGACTTTGCAGATAACATGAATATTGAACAAGAAAATGTTTACATGAGGTTTTTTGTACAATCACTTGAAGGAAATGTAAAAATTTGGTTTAGGCAATTACCTGCAAATTCCATTAGAAATTGGGAAGAACTTACAAGTATATTTAAAAACCAGCGGGGTGTGAAAAAATATCCTCTTTACTTTCTCACTGAGTTTGATGAACTTAAAAGAAATTTTGGTGAACCTATATAAAACTTTATCAAAATATTCAATAAGCTTTATCATAAAATGCCCCCTGATTGTAAACCCCCTGTAGCAGCAGCAAAGTCTAGATTTTCTAAAGCCTATGATGATGATTTTGTTGTTATGATGAGAGAAAGAACTTCAAGAACTCTTGAATATATGCAAACAAATTCTATTGAGGTATAAGCAAACAGGGCTACTTCAACTTCTTTGAAAACTAAAGAGGAAAAGGGCCAAAGAAAACTCAAATCGACGCCAGAGGCTTCTAGTTCCTCTAAGACTAAAAATGAAGATTCTAAAATAGATGAAATAACTTCTCTTCTTAGAAATCTATCTAATAGAATTTCCAAGATTGAGACTAATCTAGGACAATTCAACAAACAGTTTCTAAACCCCAAAATCAAAATCAAGGTCAGTATAAAAGAAATCCACAATTACAAATTCTTCAGAGACCTAGTAATGATCAGCAGATTCCCACTTCTTTGTTGATAGATGATCAGCAACCTAATGATAATATTATGACCATCACTAAAGATATAAATAATATGGATACTTCTTCTGATCAAACAGTTATTATTCCTCTTACACAACAAAATCAGATTCAAGAAGATCAAGAATCTTCACAGGTTTCTAAATACCATGCCTTCTCTGAATTTTTAATTGCAGAGTTGAACAAAATATATGGCCTTAGGCCTAAGCCTGGCCCTGGAAGACCTCATAAGGAAACTCCAATAATTGAACCTTGTGCCAAAACTACTCAAACTAAAACGACTTTTATTCGACCATTAGATCAGTCAATTAATACTCCTGAAAATGACAAAAATGCATTGACTACCTTTAATGTTGAAAAAGAGTTAGAAAGAGTTAAAATCCCAATTCCTCTTTCAGAACTTTCTAAAAACCTTGGGTATAAAAATTAGGTCTCCAAATGGATACAAAATACCTCGGTTGATGTTGAAGGTGATATCATCAGTTTGCAAGATGAAAAACCAGCAGTTGTTTTTGGCCCAAGCTCAGATATGATAGATGAAATAGTGCCTTCTTTCTATGTAACTCTTAAGACAAATGATTCCATGTTGTATAATTGTATGCTTGATTCTGGAGCATCACATAACCTCATGCCAAAAACTATCATGAAGCATTTGAAACTTGACATAACTAGATCCTAGCATGACTTGTACACCTTTTATTCTAAAAGGGTGCCTTGGTTAGGATTGATTAAGGATTTAGTAGTCACCCTTGCCAAAATTCTAGTGAAAAGTGTAGTACTTGATATAGTTGTCACAGATATCCCTCCCAAATTTGGAATGCTCCTTTCAAGGTCTTGATGTGCCAAATTAGGGGGAACTCTTCAGACGGATATGTCTTATGCTACTATTCTAGTTTATGGGGGAGAACAACTAAGATTATATAGGGAGGTGAGATTTGTGCACACTATTTGCAAAACATACCAACCAAGGAACCATCCCATTTATGCAATTGACCAATATTTTGGTTGCTTTCAACTCTCTTCAAACCAAGTGAATGAAACTCAAGTTAAAATTGAAGATGTAATTGAAATTATAGTACCAAATCAAACGGATATATGGAAGCTATTCTTTGATGGCTCCTGTACAAAAGATGGATCAAGAGCTGGAGTAGTTTTAGTATCACCAGAAAAAAGAAAACATTACCCAATCTTGTAAGCTCGACTTCGAAGTTACAAATAATGTGGTGGAATATGAAGCTTTCCTTTTGGGATTGCAATTAGCCAAAAGCTTAAAGGTTCAAAGCTTAAGTGTTTTTACTGATTCAGAACTTATTGTCAAACAAATCAGAAATATTTTCCAGACTAAACACCCTAGACTTAGGTCTTACCAAAATGAAGTATGGGATTCAGTTGAAAACTTATTTGATGCTTTTAATTTGACTTATATTCCAAGAGATCAAAATATTCATGCAGAATCCTTAGTTATTTCTGCTAGTTCATTTTAAATTCCTTATCAGACTAATTTACTCTACCAAATACAAGTCAAGTATAGACCATATATCCCAGACAATCTAAAACACTAGCTGATATTTGAAGATGATGAACACTTGAAATATTTTATGCAAGTTGTAGATCAATTTTTTTCTCTACAAATTGATGATGATAGATCTAAAATAAATGAAAATACAAGTGAGAATGATAATTCATATTTCAGTTCAAAAACTGTTGATCATGATATTATTCAATTATCTAACAATTTTATTCCCAAAGGCTTGATACCTTTAGAAAAAATGTTTGATCAAAATGATGTCCTCCGAAATCCTCAGTCCATTTCTTCAAAAGAGGATATAGAATAAATCAACATTGGAACAAATGATGATCTCAAAAGCATCAAAATTTGTGCATCTCTAGACCCTGAGATTAAAACTCAATATCTTAAGTTACTTCAAAATTATAAGGATTTTTTTGCTTGGACCTATGCTGATCTAAAAACTTATGATACTTCATTAATGTGGCATAAGATCCCTTTGAAGCCAGAAGCAGTACCTTATCAATGAAAACTTAGGAGGATTAACCCCACCCTTCTACCAACTGTTGAAAAGGAAATTAAGAAAATGCTAGATGCTCAGATCATTCTCCCTCTTAGATATTCTAATTGGGGTGCATATTTAGTTCCTGTCAGAAAAAAGAATGGAGAAATCAGACTTTGTGTGGACTTCAAAATTTGAACAATGCATCACTAAAGGATAATTACCCTTTGCCCAAAATGGATCAGTTACTTCAAATGGTTTCAGGAGCACAAAGAATTTCTATGCTTGATGGTTTTTCAAGTTATAATCAGGCGAATGTTGATCCAGCAGATAAGGAAAAGACAGCTTTCACTACACCCTGGGGTACATTTATGTACGCTAGAATGCCATGTGGCTTATCAAATGCTGGAGCAACATTTCAGAGAGTTATGGATGTAGCTTTCATGGGTCAGGTAAACAAATTTGTGGTTATTTATCTTGATGACATTGTTGTTTTGTCTAAATCTGATCAGAAACATCTAAAGCACTTGATCAAGGTTTTTGACAGGTGTAGGAAATTTGGGATATCATTAAACCCTAAAAAGTATTTGTTTGCTATCAAAGAAGGAAAACTATTGGGCCATATAATCTCAAAGGAAGGAGTGGTAATTGATCCAAAGTGTGTGTTTCCCATTGAGACATTGACCTGACCCAGAAATAAGAAAGAAATTCAAGATTTTCTGGGTAAGATTATTTTTTTATGGAGATTCATCCCGAATTATGCAGAGATTGTAAAAGATATAACTGGCATGCTCTGAAAGGATCATGAAGTTAAATGGACTATCTCTTCCAGGTATGCATTTGATCAGATCAAGAAAGCTAACTCTGAAGCTCCCACCTTAGCCATCCCTAATTATACTAAACCATTCAGTGTCTTTTATTTTGCCTCAGAAACAACCCTTGTCATTGTTCTATTACAAAAGAATGAAGATTCCCATGACCAACCCATAGCCTTTTTCAGTAAGGTTATGAGAGTGTCAAGCTTAAGTATGACATAATCGAGAAGCAAGCCTATGCCCTCATTCAAGCCCTGAAATCTTTCAAGATGTATGTCCTACATTCACCTATTATTGCTTATGTTCCTAATGGTGCTGTAAAAATTGTTTTAACTCAACCTGACACTGATGGGAAAAGAGATAGGTGGATCACTCAAATACTTGAGTTCGATCTAACTATCAAAACTACAAAGCTAGTAAAAGGCCAAGGATTAGCCAAGCTTTTAGTAGAATCCAATTGCAAAGTTCTTGGAATCAATTCTATTTTAGAAGTACAAGGGAAGAATCCACAAGAACCTTCTATCCTTGTACAAGGGAAGAATCCACAAGAACCTTCTATCCTTGTACAAGGGAAGAATCCACAAGAACCTTATGTCCTTGCATAAGGGAAGAATCCACAAGAACCTTTCCTAATTTTACAAGGGAAGAATCCACAAGAACCTTTTGTCTTTGCACAAGGGAAGAATCCACAAGAACCTTTCCTTATTTTACAAGGGGATAATCCACAAGAACCTTCTCTTCAACCTGAAGAAAAGAATCCACAAGAACCTTTACCTTCAGATCAGATTAGCCCTTTAAATATTGATGACAAATTTCTATTGTCAGATTGGTATCAAGACATTGTAAATTTTCTGCTCCATTTTGACTGCCCAGCATCATTTTCCAAAGCCCAGTGTAAAAATCTTAAATTGAAAGCAGTCAAGTACTGCATCATAAATGCAAATTTGTACTGGAAAGTTCCACTGAATATTTTGTTATTATGTTTTGACAGAATCAAAAACTGAAGGAATCATTGATCAGTTCCATACAGGATTTTGTGGAGGACATTTTCTTGGAGAGAAACAACATACAAAAAAATTTTAAGGGGAGGATTTTATTGGCCAACATTGTTCTTGCAAGTAGGGGCAAAGGTCAGAGGTTGTGTTCCTTATCAGATGTTTGCTGGTAAGCAAAAACTAGCAATTCTTCCATTAGTACCATCAATAATATCAGCACCTTTCCTTCAATGGGGATTAGATTTTGTTGGAGAAATCCATCCCACTTCAAGTAATTAGCACAGATGGATCCTCACAGCAACAGACTACTTCAATAAATGGGTAGAATCAATTCTGGTGAGAAATGCTACCGATTCGGTAGTAATTAAATTCATTGAAGAAAATATCTTATCCAGGTTTGGTTTCCAAACTCAAATTGTCATAGATAATGTAGTAGCATTCTCTAGTGTTAAAATTATTGAGTTTTTCCAGAAATATCATATTCTATTACATCATTCAACTCCATACTACCCTCAAGGTAATGACCTCGCAGAATCCTCAAATAAAAGTCTGGTAAAGGTAATCAAAAAGACCCTCGCAAATCATAAAAAGAGTTGGGACTCTCATTTAATATCTATTGGGAAATCTCCTTTTAGTTACTCTATGGGAAAGATGCAATTTTTCCCACCAATTTGGCTTTCCCAATTTTAAAATTCTTGCAGGACTCAATAGATGAACCTGATGATTTTTCAAGAAGGATAAATCAGATTATTGAACTAAATGAAAATAGAGATGAAATTAAATACAAATTGAAGAAAAATCAGAATAAGATGAAAATCCTGTTTGACAGAAAAGCTGGGGAAAAGGACTTCGGGGAAGGTGACCTAGTTCTAAGATGGTATTCCAGGAGGGAGAAAAAGGGAAATCATGGTAAGTTTAACAACATATGGTTTGGTCCTTTAGCAATTGCTGAAGTAAAGAGTAACAACACTTTTGTGCTACAAAATCTTAAGGGACTATATTCCACTTATCCTATAAATGGAAGGTTTCTCAAACATTTCATTCAATACTGAGAAGTTGGAATACATTTCATTGTAAATACTCATGTTTCTTTTACTTTTTAAGTTGTCAATGATATTTTTTACAGCAAAGGACTCCATAGCCCTAGGAGAAGGCACATGGATCTACAGGTTCTTTGCATTCTACAGGAGAAAGCAGTCCCCAGTTGGAGCCAATGTTGTAGCATTTTTTGGTTTTGATAAGTTAGAATAAATTATACAAAAAATGAAAATGTATTTACAAAATGTTAAGATAGGATATGGACAAAAATAATATTGAATAAAAAATGTTAGGAAAATATTTTTATAAATATGTCCATATCAAAGAAAATGTTAGGATAGATGCCCTAAAAAATGAAGGCAAAATAAAAGGTTAGGTTAGACAGAAAAGAAAAAGAAATCAATTATAAAAGTGTTGCAAATCTAAATGCCACTACTTTGTTCTAAATTCAGTTTGAAAAATAATAGTTGTGTGCAGTTTGTTTAGATGCCACACTAGGTTATTTTATCCAATTATATAGTTGCATTATAATTGGATTTGTTTAAATTAATTCACATAAGTAGAAAAGAAATTGGCTCAACAGTTTAATCTGAGCCAATGGAAGAAATAAGGTATAGAGATACATTGTTCATAAAAATAAAATATTGGGTTGCTAGTTCGAATGAACTTTGGAAGGATAAGTAAAAATGTTAGGAATAGAAGGGTAGGTAGAAATGTGAAAGTTTGAGATGCTAAAATGGTTATTTCCTAAAGATCAATATCACAACGCATCATTCATGAGTGAATGAACCATTGGGCGAAGGAAAGTGCAATGTGCGATACCGTTGTCAACCATTGGATGAATGTTGATTTCTAATCGTAGGATCATATCGCATCACATTATTCATGAGTGAATGAACCATTGGGCGGAGGAAAGTGCGATGTACGATACCACTGTCAACCATTGGATGACTGTTGATTGTTGACCGTAGGATCATATCACATTGCATCATTCATGAGTGAATGAACCATTGGGTGGAAGAAAGTGGGATTTGTGATTCATATGCTATCACTTCATTCATTAAAACACCCGTACCCACAGCCATCGCATCCACCTATCATATCGCAACCCCACCCTTCGTTCCCCACTCGCATGTTAAACTCCCTCCACCTCACCTATCATCCCGCACACTCCTCCACAATCATATGGCCCACGCTCCCTTTTAGCCCTCATTCACTATCTGAAGTTTATTGGCGGGGGGGGGAAATGGGCAGTCTTTAATACCGCCTATATAAACCACAAAAGTACATTTTAGTATTTTGGGACTAAAAATCCCAAAAGCACAAACCGCTCTGTCTTACCCCCGAACACGGTATCCTTCATAGCCATTACCGCCACCCCACATCACCTGCACGTCACGTTCACTTCATATTTCCCATCCAACCATCTGATGCCTATCCATTGCCCATTCATTTTCATTCCCACGCATTTATAACCAAATGTCTGTTAATTAACCCGTTGGATAATTAATGAAATTTGAAACATTCAGCGCTACCTTCCCACTCCATTTTTCTCTTTATAAACACTGTGTCATGCATTTCAAAGGTTACACAGTTAACTTCTGCGACCGAGAGTATTCTTCAAGCCCGCCTTCTCAACAGTTCAGCCACTATCCGACATTCTAGCAGCCATTTGTCATGTTCGCAAGCACACCTTCCAGGTCCACTTGTCAGTTCCCTGTCTCCACTCTGTTAATTCCATTTACCATTTTTTCATTTATAGTATGCAGTTTCATTTGACAAAATTCCTCCCAAGGGCAAAGTGATTGCAGAAGTTTCAAATCCTCTAATTCAACCACAGATTGATTTCCACCATACTCCATTAGTTGACAAGGATTGCAAAATCATTAAGAACTCTTCTCAATTTGATTTACTTGAAATTTATTGTTGGTGGGAAGAGCAGCTAATTGACCAGAGTGATGAAATTGGGCTCTGGGAATCCTAATTACCCCACTATTTTTTTCCACAAATAGACAAAGCTCCAAAGTTTGTGAGAAAATTCCATGAATCCTATGATCCCAGCCAGAGAGCCATTATCTCACCTACTGGAGAAATCCTTTGTCCTATTAACGCTAAATCAATTGAGAAAATATTGCAGGCCCCTACCACTGCACCAACTCATCCTTTTTCTCATGAAAACTTGATAGAAACTTATAACAAATTGGACTTTACCTAGAGATCCTAGACCCTGGAACTATTTTTAGCAATTGATAGTCCTCTACCAAAGAGAAATCCCCCTTATGATTTATCTATGTTTCATGATAGAACCAGGGATATTACTACTATCCTGTCCTATTTGCTTGGTTATCACTCTGATCAGTCTGTCAATGAAGCCATCCTTGGTTTCTTATCCATGTTTTCTTCTGATTCTAAGCCTACTGTTATTTATGATTTTGTTCATTTCATAGTTGAAACCATACATGAGTAGTTTGTAAAATTTAACGCTGAAGAAGTATTCAAGTATGCTTCAGTACTTGTGTATCTATTTATATATTTTCAAGGGGACAAATTCCCATTTTCTTTGCAGAAACTTGATGAAGAAGGATCGCCACAGTCAGTGGTTTTCTAGACTTCAATGGGGATGAAGGAGAAAGAATAATTCACATATAAGTAGTGCATATAACTATTTATTCATCCAACCCTCAGCCATATTAGCATCACTCCATTACCAAGGATCAGTGAAGAGATTGTCAAAGAACTTCAGTTCATAGATCAAGCTACAACAGGAGATTGCTATTGCTACCAGAACTACACAGAAATTAGAGTTTTTGGTTGTGAGCTTCCACCATACCAACTGCCAAAGTACCTCCCGGTTAGAATCTTTGCATTGGAGTACTTGATGCAAAGATTGAATGCAGAAGTACATTTTGTAGTTGCTAAAAGGAAATCACAATTTAAGCTCAAAGCTCAAGTTGGTCCCTTCATTTGTATTACTAGGGTAGCAGGGGAGGAAGCTGATAAGCTGCTAAAAGAAATGAAATTCACTCTCAGTTTTTCTTGGTCATATGACCCATTGGGAGTCAGCTCCAAACTCAGGTGAAAAATAAGTTCACACCATATCATCATACAGCTAGGCCTGAGATAGAACAGTTCAAGAATTAGTTGGAATGGATAGAGAATACCCTCCAAGAAGCTGAGGAGTAGGTAGTCTCTATGTGAAATATGCAAACTCCAATTGCACAGGAAAAGACAACCAAGAGAGGGAGGGAAGAACAATCTTCACCTGTAACAGAGGCAACAAGCCAAGGCTTCAAGGTTTTTCACAGGAAAAATAAACAAAGGGTCTCTATGAATGTTGATTCACATTGTGGTGAATAGTCTATACAATCTCCAACTCAGTCTACCACTTCTCATGAACAGCAGATAGTCCAACTTGTTGGAGGCATTCCAGAAAATAAAGAGGGAGATATCTTCCATGTCTTTAGTGAAATCAAAAGAAAGAATGAGGAATTGAAGTTGAATACTTACAACCAGTTCTGGAAGCATTCTTCCAGTGCTCAAGCAAGGCTTCTTTCAGTCTTTGACTCTGAGAAAGGGAAGAGGCAAATGGCTTTCTTGCAAGCCCAAGTTCCCCAGCCCAGGGCTATAGCAAAATATCATAAACACACTTCTTTTGAGTTCAATGTTCAGGATGTTCATCCAATTGATCAAATTGAGATGCACAAACAAACTAGACAGATGATTGCTTCAACCTTGACAAACACTGCTATGAGTTTGTCAAAATTGCAGATTACATTGGCCAAAATTCAGTCACAATTAAAGTTGGAGAAGGTATCCTCATTAGCAAAGGATACCAAGATTCAATCCCTGGAAAATATAGTGATAAGGATGGGATATGATCCATCAAATATAAATACTACAGAGGAGCTCACTATGAAAAAGAACACTAAAGTTGCAGCACCAAAGAAATAGCTAAAACTACCAGCATCTGAGGATCCAATGGCCAAAGAAATCGAGAAGACAGAGACTCAAAAGTCAGACATGATGAAGCTCATCATAGAAAAAAATTTGCAAATAAAACAAATGGAGGAGAAGATGGAGAAATTGGTTAAGGATAAGGAGGAAGCTATCAAGAACATTCATACTTCAACAGATGTAGTTTCTCTTGCAGCAGTTCCCATCACCAAACTTTCTACTACAGCCACTGCATCAGCAACAGGTACAGCACAAGGTGTTGAACAGCTTACTGATGTTGTTCAGAACCTGTCTATCCAAACATTAGAAATCAATAAATTTAAGGATGAACTCAAAAAATTACGGCTTTTGAAGTCTATATCAGATAGTACATACACAACTAAAACAAACAGACTTAAAGGCCAAGTGGAAGTGTTGAAGAAAGAACTCACAGATTCCTTCATAAGAAACAAGTTGGGTTTAGCAAAAGAAATTTTGTGGGAAGAAATCACAGAGGAAATCAAGGAGATTTGGGCCTCCATTAAGATAATATTCAACCAAAAAGATCTCTTGGAGAAAGCTTAGGAAGCAGTGGAATCCATAACTAGGCAGTTGGAGGATATGCCAGAGACTGCATCTGATATAATCAAATTTCTAAATTCCAAGGATGACTATGAGCTTGAGGAGTTAAGGATAAGTGACAAAACTACAACAATATTAGAAGTAAAGAAGATTATCACTAAGAGAAATCTCAACCTTTAGCTACAAGAAAAGTGTAACAATGTTAACAACATGGTTCAGAGATTCTTCAACAAAATTGAACCTTTGATCAGCAAAGGTTTACCTTCTATGATGGTTATTAATGATAAATTGATGCCAATTGAGGATTATTTCAAGAAGTTAATAGAGGTGGGAACTCATGCAGCTTCAGTAGCCAATATCAAAGGATCAACAACACCAGCTCTCATAGTAAAAACACTCAGGGATTCTTTCTTCATCCTGGATGAAATCAAGCATATATTTTTGGTAAAGCCCACTTTTACCAAATACACTGAGATGGATAAATCTATAGGAGGGTAACAAAGATTTCTATCCCAGATAAGAAACGCTAGGAATAATTATCAGATTTACTTGATTAAGGATTATTAAACAGCATTCAGCTTTTGAGGGAACAGTCAGCCAATTTCAACCACTTTTCAACTTTTTCAGTGATAGTCATCAAATAGCGCAGCACCAATGCGGTGCCAGATCATTAGATAGTTTTATTTTTGATTTTGTAAATAATATATTTTTGTAAAAGAAGTTTAGGATATTTTTCGTCCTACTGTTGTATAAATAACTCTCTTCACGAGTTATTAAGGATTTCACCCTTGAAGAAGCATTTATAGACATATGATGTAATTAATATTTCTGGATCAGTAATACGAAGCAAAGGATTTTGAATTCTGTTTTTCACGGCTTGTGTTTCCTGTAAATGTTTCTAGTGTCATTCATTATATTTTTCTTCATATACTTGTGTCTTGCAGAGATAACTAGGTAGGATTACTTGTATTTCAATCTATTCCTATAAGCTTTCTAAAGTGATAATCTATAAAGAGAATGAATTAATGGACTGTTTGTTTAATTAATTCCCTCAAAATTAATAAATCATCAGCATCTTTTGTAAGCTCATGTGTATTTTCTCAAACCTATAAGCATAGTTTAAAGGTTTTCATACTTATGATTATCTAGCTTTCAATTTGAAAATTGTGGCAGTCATATTACTTTTTTGTTTTTGCTCATCATCATAAAAGTTATTTCACTGTGTAAATATTTATAGCAACCCTCTGCTGAGATATTGATATTATTCAAGAGGTTAGGCACATCAGTTCTATATCACTTTCATCCATTGGTCTCCCAAATTAAAACAAAACCCCCAAAACATTTATCTTAGATGCTCTCGCATAATAGCTGACCATTATTATCTCATAGGTACAACACTATTGTGAAAAGGTTGGTAGGGAGGCTCTAAAACGAGGCTAAGGGAAAATTTTGGAGGGTGGTTGTAGCCACTACAACACTTTGCGACACACTGGTAGAACTCTAGCTCTCTGAATGGACCTTGTTCGTGAAAAGCAAGTCTAACACCTCCGGAAGTATTGCTCATCTTGTTAGTGTCGGTATCTTCATCCCTCCATCAGTGATCAAATTCTCTTGTTGCATTGCATGTTAGGTGTCTCATCCGATCAGCTGCATTCCATTAGGATCATGGATCATCTGATGGGAGGGACATATTATACATTTTCCCTCATGTTCTTTACATGCTGACCCATTTTCATACATCTAGATCATCTGCAGTCATTTTTTTGTCTTTGAATCTGCAAAAGTCATTTTTAGGGTTTTAGGTCTCATTAAGTCTAGGGTTTCGTCAATAAAGTCTTGAAAATGCTCAATAATAGTTAGCAGGTGCATGAGGAGGTCAATTAAAGTCTCAGCAACAATAATTTCAATAATCGCATGCTCAGTGATTGATTAAAATAGAGTTTTTATATGTTTCATGTAATAAATTTCATGTAATTTCATTTTTTCATATGTAATAATTTCATAAGCAGCCTTGGTCACCTTGCCAAGCCTCTGCTACTTCAGTTCCTGCAAAAGAAACAAAATGCCAAAGTATTTAGTCCATCAAAAGAAAAATAAAGCAAACTGCCCAAAAACAGAGTTTTTTAAAGCAAGTGAAAATCAAACATTAGCAAAGTGGGTTTTCTTGAATGAAAAATTAAAATCCATGGCTATATAAAGTCTTTTCAAATCAAAAGAGGCTCATTTGTGTCCACAAGTGAAGAGAGCAAGTGCATTTTCATTTTCAAAAGCCAAGAGAGTGATTTGTGTTTAAAGGGTGAAAATCGCACGCACGGCGCAACTGGGTTAGAGCGTGGCGCACAGAAGCAGCGCGGCACATACAGGGCCCACTCCCTGTTGAAAACTTGTATTGGCACGATGCATCGAGGCAGCGCACCTGTGAGGTGGCGCGGCGCATAGGACTACAACACCCAAAATTGCTCACAGCTTCTTCCAAAACTCTCAAAATCATTAATTCCTCATTGTTCAAGTAAGTTGGCACTCCCTCATGGCCAATGAATGAGTTTGCCTAGTGTTCATGGTGATCCAATAGGAAAAAATTGAAACCCTAACTACTTGCACAATTTGTTGAAAAACCACTGCCTAGGGTTTACATATTGCATTTTTGCTGCTAAATCCCACTCCTATCATTTTCACTCTCTCACACCCTCACTCCCTCACTTCATTTTCTCCATTCTTTCATATTTACCCATTCCCTATTCCCCATATCCCTAAATTACTAACCCTAATCCCTACCTTTACTTATCCCAAACCCTAAACAAATAATCCCAAACCCTAACTATTATTCCCTAAACCCTTTTATTTCCCAAAAAACCTACAAACAGCATCCCCAACCCCTCATACACAGTCCCTCATCAAATTCATATTTTGGTAGCAAATTCTTATTGTCACTCTCAAATCTCTTCATACTCATCTAGTAAACTCAGACATTGGCAAACATGGAGTCAGATTCTTCCTATGACAAAAATGAGGAAACAGTCAGTGATTCTTCTAGAGAAATGCATGCACCGAGGAGACCTCATAAGATTGGAAAACATAACCAGGAGGAGCCTACTTCACTTGCCGAGTTGTTGGCCTGTCCTCTTGCTGTCACATGCTTCCAACATCAATCTTGTTTCCAATTTTGTGAGATGGTGGCAAGAGTTAAATACCATCATGAGCTTGCCCGATTGTTTGTACTCCATCTTCATAATGGCCAAGTCAATTTGGCAGGTGTGACATTTACCTTGACACCTGAGACTGTATCTCAAGCAACCGGTATTCCAAATGTCAATGAGCAGTGGAATAAGGGGCAGCTGGTAGACAGGGAACATTATGAGCCTTATATCAAGGCTGGTTTTTAGAGGTAGATTAGTAGATTTTTCCCTTTCAGGTTCCTTCAGGACACATATGCACTCTTGATGAAAATCATAATTACATATTTTAGCTGTGAGGGCAGATTTTCTCGCCTGTATGCCTACCACATTAGATTGTTGATGCACTTCACTACGGTGAGAATGATGAATCTCCCCTGTTTTATTTGCCGGAATATTGAGAATATGACCACCTTGGTGCAAAGGAAGCCTCCTCATCAACAGTATAACAGCATCTATCACTTTGCACTAATCAAAATTGTGGTTTCTGCATCAACTTGGTTAACCAATTATCTCATGGGATGATTTCATTACACATTAGGTCTTTACAGGTCCTCAAGTACCTCCATCATTTTTCATGAGGCAGGAGAGCCTTCACATCAGCAAGAGGTGCATGAGACACAAACCGTCAGTATGCCAGTGTTTGTCACATTCCCAAAGGGCACAAGGAGATTGTTTGCAGCAGCAAAACGAGTAGTACTATCTCCACCCAGGGTGGAAGGGGTCTCGTTTCCTTCAACATCAAAGTAGGCATAGGACAAGGGTAAGCAACCATTACATGATGAGGGGCCTTCAAGAGGACAAGAGACAAATTTCATTCTTATTCAGGATGATGACACCGATTTGGGCTCCCAAAGCTAAAAGAGATCATTCAAGAACAGCAAGCTGACATTCATGATTTGTCTCTCAATCTGGAAAGAGCCAAGTGGATAATCAAATATCTAGAGCAAAGGAACAAACAGCTAAAGGATCAGCAAATCATAATGGAGCTTCAAAACATACGAGAAAATCGGCAAGCTGCCAAGAGGAGGAAAGTCAAGTTGATACCACTTGAATAAGAAATGGACGTTGATCGTGAATCTTGGCTTGAGAGGGGAAATATGCACTTGGAAAAGATTCTAGAGAAGGCCAATAGAGAGAAAAATATGTTGAGGTGCATGGCCTACCACTCCTTGGCGAGAAATAAGGTGTGCAACGCAAGAATCAGGATTTTGAAGGCCAAGTTGAAGAAAGCATCGAGGAAGCGAAAAGAGCAAGATAGACTCCAAATATTGGTTGGGGCTTCCTTAGCCCAACATAGCACTTGATGAAGGAAACTCAGGTTTAAATTTTTGGCTTAAAAAACAGGTTTTTTTGTCTGGTGCGCCGCGCCACCTAGCGTGCACTTTTTCTAGAGACCTCCTTTTGGGAAAAACTCAACATTTTTGGATTCCGTGTGGAAAAATGTGAATTCCCTCATATGGCCAAGAAATTTTGACAGGTTTTGAGCTTCCAAAAGGGTCAAAAACACCCCAAAAATGACCTTTCTGCCCCTTTTTGGCCACACACGAAGTAGTTTTGGGAGAACTCATTTTTGGAGGGGAAAATTGAGACCAAATGCAAAAATTCCACTTGTTCTGGAAAGTAGACAGGCAGATCTTTCCAACAAGCCCACTTAGAGAAAATTTGGTGAATGGGAAGGCCTTCAAAAGTAGCTCCAAAGTAGCATACTAGACAGGGACAGGAGTGCGGCGCACAGGATGAAATTTTGTCATTTTGGTAAAAAACAAACTGTTTTTTCGCTTAATTTCTTCTCAGATTGACTTTTCTCTTTCTAATAGTCAAACTCATGATTTAATTTGATGTGAATTTATGGATTTTGATGTAAATATGTTAAATTTTCACTCATAGAAGTAGATTCATCCATGAAAAGGTAGTTTGCAACTGAATGAATCAGTTTCCTAGTTTTTAGAGGCATGTTGTTCCACTACCTACTTTTTAGTTCTCAGTTTAGATATTGCTGAAATAGCTCCTAAAATTGTGAGCTCAACCCCTAAATGCTAGGATGAGTTGTTCATTACCTATATCTACTAGTTTTTTAGTCATTGGCAAAGGTTGGACTTTTAGGAAAGCTTGGAGCTTTATTATACACTCATTTCAGCAGTTTGGCAAAGGAATAGACCAGGGTTTGCAGCGCTTTATGGGATTTTTGTGGTAACTTGATTTGGTATTGTGTTTCCTTCTGTAATTGTAAGTTTACATGTGTTTTATGTATGCCATTATCTCTCTCTTTTCATCTTAACTAAATGAAGCAAGGAGAAAGGTGGAATTCAATGATTTGCAGTGCTCTACCTATGGTTTTGTTTAGTTATTTATGTTTTCAGCTATTTGAAGAGGATCCCTGAGACTTTCATGCCCTCTTCAACTCCTCACAAGTATAAAATCTCTCCATCTCACTCAATTTGAAGTACTAAGTCATTTTCCTACCTCGCCCCATAGAGATCTCTGCAAAACTGAGCCCATTCCCCAGACCCAAATCTGTCTTTCACATTTGAGCCAACAAAACATCATCAAATTCAATCAAACTCTTATAAATACATACCTAGCCTAAAATCAGTCTTTACATCAGTCATCTCAACCCTCATTGATCATATTTTACTGAGATTGACAAGAAGAGAGCCCTCTCCCGACCTGGTAGGGCTAGCTACCAGGTTAAGCGTGGTTTGATGTCACCCTAGATCCTACCTTTCTCAACCTGAGGTAGATTTAGGCACTAACATAGTGGCGACCATACTGGGGAAGAGATTATTTGTTTGTTATTGTTCTTCATTTTATAAACTATAGACGGAGCCTGAAGTTATGCCAGGTAGCCTTTGAACTGCACATTGCTTTGAGATTGCATAAGTAGATAAAAGTTGCTTCAGTCAATCTCCGGTCTAGTCCTATAAATGGAACATCTGACTTGAAAAGTGCCCCAGTACATCAAATAATTCTAAACTTTTGGATGATGAGTTTATAATTTGATAGGTTGAACAAGTTGATAATGTCCATTTGATTTTTGGGAATAATTCAACACACTAGCTTCCAGAGGATACACCAGAGCAAATCCTGATCCTGATCCACCTCCTGTGTATGAAAATCAAAATCTTATTCTGAGAATTCTTTTCCAAGAAAGTTCTGTGATTCCTGTGTTTAGATCTCATTCATGCCTGGTTGTTTTTGAATATCTTGAAGATCTTGAGTTTGATGAAAATTTTGATCTGTCATTGTTTGAGACTAAATCTGAAAGTGTTGTTGGTTCTACTATCCTAAATCCAGAGTTTGTCAAAGATATTAAAACTGAAAGGGAAAATAGATCAATTGACAGTTATATCTTGAATCTTCAGACTTCCATTATGGCTACAAACATTCCTGAATTCTTAGAGTCTGCATCTGCAACTCTTTGGTCATCTGCTATTGCATCTAGTTCAGAAATTCCTACAGAACCTCCTTTCATTCCCACCATTCCCATGCAGCCTTCCATCTCTGATCAGAAATATGCAGTGTTGTCACCTCCATCCACTCCTTCTACACCTCAAACATCAACAAAAAAAATTCACCGCCTTCAACACCTCATACACCGGCCACATCAACTGCTCCAACTCCTCCTACATCCCCAAGGCCAGTGGTAAATCCACCTAGAGCAATGGCTACTAGATAAGAACCTCTGGTTTTGCCTCAAAACTTGGATGACATGCCCGCTGATTATCAAAGCAAAATTCCATTATTTGAAAATACCCCTCAAGGTATCACAGCTCAACAACATGTTGATCGAATGGCAGATTTCTTTGATCTCCATGAGATCGATGCAAAGAATGTAAAAAAGTGATTGTTTGTGCAAACTTTTGGAGGTGAGGTCAAAAAGTGGTTTAGAGCATTGTCAGCTAGAACAATCAATTCATTGGAGGCACTTCAAAGGAAATTTTTGGATCGCTGGGAAGTAAAGAAGAATCCTCTTCAAATTCTTTCTAAATATGAGAACATTAAGAGGAATGTTGGTGAGACTGTTCAAGATTATTGTATTAGATTTAATTCTATTTACAATGCAATTCCTGTTGATATAAAGCCACCCATGGGGTTGGCTTTGATTAAGTTTCTGGATGGTTTTGATCCTGATATGACCTACAATTAAGAGAAAGAGATCCAGCCACTTTAGAAGACATGCAGAAAATTGCAGTCAACGTTGAAGCAAATCTGCTCGCCAAGAGAGCTAAAACAAAGGTTGAAAAGAAGGTAACCATAAAGGAAGAGGCTTCCAATTCATATCAAGTGATCCGTAAGATTGAGAAGATGTTTGACAAATTAACCATTGATAAGCCTAAAGCACAAGTCAGAAATCCAAACTTCCATGGCCAATAGCCACCCCAATTCAGAATCAATCAACGAGAACAAAGAGCTCAAGACCAAGTGGCACAGCAGTAGGTGAAGACACCCTTACAGCAGAATTTTGTACATGGTCCAGAATCAGATGATGAGGTGAACGTAATTGGAGAGAAGAATCATTTCTTTACACCTGATGATATGCCAATTTTTATCACCGAAGATGAGGAGTATTCAGAAAGCCCAGCTGCACAAAGGGATGAAGATTTCATCTTGGCAAATGACACAATTCTTGAAGAAGAGTCTGATGAATACCAAAGGGGATACGTGAATGCTCCGACAACCCAGCAGCAACAATAATCACTCAGGAGTAGAGATGTACCCAGAAATCCAATCCAAAAGAGGGAGGAAGTGACACCGCCAAAGAATGATCCTCCCATTATGCAGAAAAAGGGAAAGGAGACAACTAATCCTACCACCAGCAAAACACAATCAGCAAATGAAAGATCAAATCAGCCAAGTGTATCAAAGGAAAAAACTGAAAAGAAGGATGCTTCAGCCAAAAAGGTAGAGAAAACTTCAGTTTTTAACTTAGAAAATGAAATTGCTAAGTTAAAAGTATCAATTCCTTTGACTGAGTTGATGAAGAATGGCAGCTATAAAGGTCATGTGTTAAGGATTTTGAATTTAGATCCATTATCTGATATGGTAAACGTGGAGGACGACCAACCTGAGTTGATCTTTGGTCCAGCATTAGAAGTTCAGTCCCAAGATAGTGATGTAGCTCTTTTTTACATCAGCCTTAGGGTGCATGACTATGTATTACGCAATGCTATGTTTGATTCCGAAGCCTCTCAAAATCTCATGCCTAAGGCAATCATGGAGAAATTGGGTTTGGACGTCACTACAAAATATCATGACCTGTATTCCTTTGGTTCTGGTAGAGTAAGATGCAGTGGTCTTATTAAAGATTTGGTGGTCAGTTTGGATCAAATTCCAGCGAAAAATGTTTTGATGGATGTAGTAGTGGCTGATATTCCTCCTAGATTTGGCATGCTTCTTTCCAGATCTTGGGGAGCAAAACTTAAAGGGACATTGCAGCTTGATTTCTCCTATGCTACTATTCTCGTGTTCGGTCAGATGAGGAAATTATACCAAGAACAAAAGATGAAGTACATGATCACTAGCAAGGAGAAACCGGTAAATCATCCAATCAACTATGTACATATTGATTTAGAATCATTTGTTTTATATTCTGATAGTTTTAATTATGTAAATAGCCAATTAGTTGAAGTAGAATACATTCCAGAGATCAATGAAAATTTCAGAGAGGTATTAAAGCAAGAAAGACAAAGACTTGATAGTATCGTTGAGCAATCAGTGTTCCGATAGCAGCAAAATATTGATGGACAACAAGGAAAAGTAAAAGAGAAAACAGAATTTCAACATTTGGAAGAGGATGAAGCCAGTTTGTGGAGCATGGATTTTGATGGTGTAGTAGGAAGGTGCTGGAATTGGCATTTGGATACACAGCTCTATTTTCTCACCAAACAAAGTGTCAAGTAATGTAAGGGTTTGTTCGTATAAATTGGCTTTTGATTGTTCAAATAATGAGGCTAAATATGAGGCTTTAATTGTTGGTTTGAAAATCCTTAAGTAGTTAAATGCTAAAATAATTTCAGTATATGGCGACTCCGAGTTAATTATCAAGCAAGTGAAAGGGGAATACCAAGCTAAGCATCCTCAAATGCAGGCCTACCGCAATGCGGTATTAGATATCTTGATATTGTTTCCAGATTATACTTTGACATGTGTCCCTCGTGTTCAGAATGTTATTGCAGATTCACTTGCAACAACAACAAGTAATTTGAAAATTCCGATGAATTCAAACAATAAATTTGAAATTCATGTGAAACGTTTCCCAGCAGTCACTGATAATCAAAGGTATTGGCAGGTGTTTCAAGATGATAAAGAGATCGAAGAATTTCTGCAAAATGAAGGTAAATTCAAAGACACTTCTATCGATGGGGAACATGATGATGATGAAGTAGATATGGAAGTAAATCAAATGGAATTTTTGCAGCTAAAGGACAATGTCATTCCTAAAGGTCTAATACCTTTAGAGGATTTGTTTGATCAAGATGATGTAGCCCGAAAACCGAGCTTGTTGCCCACCGAGAAAGGAGTTGAGGATGTGAACATTGGATCAACAAAAAATCCTAAAATGTTGAAGTTATAAAATGTGTTGCCTCCACAGGTAAAAGCAAAGTATATCATTTTATTATCCTTATTTATTGATGTATTTTCATGGGACTATTCAGATTTGAAGGCATATGATACGATCATAATTCAGCACATAATTCCGATCAAACCAAATCAAAATCCATTTTGACAGAAGTTAAGAAGAATAAATCCAAAGTTTCTGCACTCAATAGAGAAGGAAGTGAATTGATTATATAAAGTTGGTATAATCGTCCCCATAAGATTTTCAGATTAGATTTCTAATTTGGTGCCCATGCGCAAGAAAACAGGTGAGATTCAATTATGTATCGATTTCAGAAATCTGAATAAAGTATATTTGCAAGATAACTATCCATTGCCCAATATGGATCACATACTTCAAAGAGTAGTTGGAGCATCCCACATGTCGCTACTTGATGGGTATTCCGGTTACAACCAAATTCTGGTCCATGAGGATGATAGGGATAAAACAGCGTTCACCACTCCATGGGGAACTTTTCATTATGCCAAGATGCCATTCGGATTAAAGAATGTTGTTGCTACCTTTCAGTGGGCTATGGATACTACATTTGCTAATGAAAAAGATGTATTTTTAGTTGTTTATCTTGATGATTTAACAATTTTTTCTAATTTAGATGAAGAGCACCTTTATCATTTGAAGATTGTATTTCAGCGGTGTAGAAAGTATGGCATATCTCTCAATCCAAAGAAGAGTCTGTTTGCCATGGATGAAGGCAAGCTTCTCGCTCATATTATATCCAAGGAGGGCATCCTCATTGATCTAGCTCGAGTGGAAGCCATTCAGAAGATTGATTTTCCACGAAGTAAAAAGGAGATCCAATCATTGAACGGTAAGATGAATTTCTTACATCGCTTTGTGCCCAATCTTGCAAAACAATAAAGGGAAATCACAAATATGTTAAAGAAAGATAGTGTAGTGAAGTGGATCAAGGAAGCGATTAAGTCTTTCAATTTGGTAAAGTTGGCCCTTTATTCAGCTCCAGTTTTGGTCAGCCCGGATTATTCCCAAGATTTCATTTTGCTTTCATTTGCTTCGGATCATACAATGGCAGTGGTCTTAATGCAGAAAAGAGACCAGCTTGAGAAACCAATTGGTTTTTTCAACAGAACCATAAGGGATGCAGCTTTAAAGTATAATATTATTGAAAAGCAAGATATTGCTTTGGTAAAGGCATTGAAATATTTTCGAGTCTATATTCTGCATTCTCACATCCTTGCTTATGTCCCTAACGTTGTTGTTAAAGATGTCTTAGTGTAAACAGATCCGAAAGGGAGACGAGGTAAATGGATTGATGTTTTGTTGGATTATGATGTGGAGATCAAACCAACAAAGATCATCAAAGGACATGGGTTTGCCAAGCTAATGGCTGAGTCAAATTTTCATGCCTTGGACATTAATCTCATTGCTTCTATGTCCGAGGAAGATGAAGAAAGTTTGCCAGTTCAAGTATCAGAAATTTTCTTTTTTCTCTTTGGTATTCGGACATTGTTTATGTGCTCCAAAATCTGTCACCACCACCTGGAATGGCTAAGAACAAAAGTAGGACCCTGAAATTAAAGGATGCCAAGTTTTGTATAATGAATAATGCACTCTATTGGAAAGATCACGACGGTGTCTTGCTCAATTGTTTGGTTGAAGAAGAGGAAAAACAGGTTATGGAAGACTTTCACAAGGGAGATTGTGGAGGTCATCTATTTTGGAAGACATCAGTCAATAAAATTTTGAGAACGGGATATTATTGGCCAACTCTTTTTGTTGATGTGTACAAAACTGTTACAAGCTGCCACGAATGTCAGATTTTTCAAGGTAGGAGAAAATTATAGCCTTTACCGCTCAAACCGATTGAAGTAAGTGCTCCGTTTCAGCAGTGGGGTTTGGACTTCATTGGCGAGATCCATCCCACTTCTTCAACACAGCACAAGTGGATCCTCACAGCGATAGACTATTTCACTAAATGGATTGAGGCGATTCCCACTAGGCAGGCCACTGATTCGGTAATCATTTCATTTCTTGAAAACAATATTTTGTCTTGTTTTGGCTATCCAAACAAGCTGATCATTGATAATGCTGCAACTTTTAAATCTAAAAGAATGATTGACTTTTGTAATAAATATCAAATTACCTTGGGGCACTCAACTGCATATTATCCATAAGGTAATGGATTGGCAGAATCCTCAAATAAATCATTGGTCAATATTATCAAAAAGCTGTTGGAAACAAACAAGAAGAGTTGGCACAAAATGCTTGTTAATGCACTTTGGGCAGACAGAGTAAGTCAAAAGAAATCTATAGGCATGTCCCCTTTCGAGCTCGTGTATGGTGTTGACACGATATTCCTTACCTCTCTCGCAATCCCGGTGGTTAAACTTCTGCAAGAAGCTGGCAGCGAAGATGATCATTTGCAGTGAAGAATCAATCAAATGATCCATTTGGAGCAAACTAGAGAGGAGGTTTTTCAGAATACTTTCAAGCTACAAGAGAGAATCAAGAAAATATATGATCGAAAGGCAAAGGCGGAAAAGTTTCAAATAGAAGACATAGTGTTGAAATGGGATGCCCGAAAAGAGGACAAAGGTAAGCATGGCAAGTTTGAGAATATTTGTAAAGGACCTTTTATAATTGTTGCTTATCGGGGCCAAAATACTTTCCTGCTGAAAGAAATGAGCAGAGAAGATTGTCCAGGTGGGTCGGTCAACGGTCGGTTGCTCAAACGGTACTATTTCTGAAATGTTTTCTGTTGTCATATGTATCATTGTACATATCAGTTTATTTTATTTCATTGCAAGTGTATACTGTTATCATTCATTTAGTTTGGGGCCCAAAGTGAAGGCTATAAAACTGAAAGTTTGATTTCAGTTTTGGTTTGGATTGTTTGAGTCAAGTTTTTCCATCAATTTCAGTCTTGAAATTGAGTCAGTTTTGAGTCAGATTTCAGTCCTGAAATTGTGTCCAGATATTGGTTTTGGTTTGTCGAAGGTATTGACTCCATAGTCCAATGGACAAAGGCACTGCCTGGTTTCCCAGAGATCTATAGTTCTTGGCACCTCCAAGGAGCTACCATCCCCATTGGAGCCAATGTTAGTGTCAGTATCTTCATCCCTCCATCAGTGATCAAATTCGCTTGTTGCATTGCATGTTAGGGGTCTCATCCGATCAGCTGCATTCCATTAGGATCATGGATCATCTAATCGTAGGGGCATATTATACATTTTCCCTCATTTTCTTTACCTACTGACCCATTTTCATACATCTAGATCATCTGCAGTCATTTTTTTGTCTTTGAATCTGCAAAAGTCATTTTTAGGGTTTTAGGTCTCATTAGGTCTAGGGTTTCATCAATAAGGTCTTGAAAATGCTCAATAATGGTCAGCAGGCACATGAGGAGGTCAAATAAAGTCTCAGCAGCAATAATTTCAATAATCGCATGCTTAGCGATTAATTTTTCCTCAAAACTCTATTTTAAGGAAAAACAGAGTTTTATATGTTTCATGTAATAAATTTCATGTAATTTCATTTTTTCATATGTAATAATTTCATAAGCAGCCCTGGTCACCTTGCCAAGCCTCTGCTACTTTAGTTCCTACAAAAGAAACAAAATGCCAAATTATTTAGTCCATCAAAAGCAAAAATAAAGCGAATTGCCCAAAATCAGAGTTTCTAAAGCAAGTGAAAATCAAACATTAGCAAAGTGGGTTTTCTTGAATGAAAAATTAAAAGCCATGGCTACATAAAGTATTTTCAAATAAAAGGAGGCTCATTTGTGTCCACAAGTGAAGAGAGCAAGCGCATTGCCATTTTCAAAAGCCGAGAGAGCGATTTTGTGTTTAAAGGGTGAAAATCACAGGCGCGACGCACCTGGGTTAGAGCGCGACGCATACAAGGCTCACTCCCCATTGAAAACTTGTATTGGCGTGACGCACCGAGGAAGTGCAGTACACCTGTGAGGTGGTGCGACGCACAGGACTACAGCACCCGAAATCGCTCACATCTTCTTCTAAAACTCTCAAAATTGCTAATTCCTCATTGTTCAAGTAAGTTAACACTCCCTCATGGCCAATGAATGAGTTTGCCTAATGTTCATGGTGATTCAATAGGAAAAAATTGAAACCCTAACTACTTGCACAATTTGTTGAAAAACCACTGCCTAGGGTTTACATATTTCATTTTTTAATGCTAAATCCCACTCCTATCATTTTCACTCTCTCAAACCCTCACTCCCTCACTTCATTTTCTCCCTTCTTTCATATTTACCCATTCCCTATTCCCCATATCCCTAAATTACTAACCCTAATCCCTACCTTTACTTATCCCAAACCCTAAACAAATAATCCCAAACCCTAACTATTATTCCCTAAACCCTTTTATTTCCCAAAAAACCTACAAACAGCATCCCCAACCCCTCATACACAGTCCCTCATCAAATTCATATTTTGGTAGCAAATTCTTATTGTCACTCTCAAATATCTTCATACTCATCTAGTAAACTCAAACATTGGCAAACATGGAGTCAGATTCTTCCTATGACAAAAATGAGGAAACAGTCAGTGATTCTTCTAGAGAAATGCATGCACCGAGGAGACCTCATAAGAGTGGAAAACATAACCAGGAGAAGCCTACTTCACTTGCCGAGTTCTTGGCCTGTCCTCTTGCTGTAACATGCTTCCAACATCAATCTTGTTTCCAATTTTGTGAGATGGTGGCAAGAGTTAAATACCATCATGAGCTTGCCCGATTGTTTGTACTCCATCTTCATAATGGCCAAGTAAATTTGGCAAGTGTGACATTTACCTTGACACCTGAGACTATATCTCAAGCAACCGGTATTCCAAATGTCAATGAGCAGTGGAATAAGGGGTGTTACACTAAAATTTGTCACCATGACTATCTGCAGTTAGTATGGCTCCATCAACAGTCATAATATCCTCCTTTTCAAGCCTTATACCTCTGCTCTCCATGTCAAACTTCAAGAAAGAGAGAAAGTCATTAAAAATCATGTTTATCTCTGGGTACGCAGGTTCTCTCCACCTTGCCTGCGTGTACGCATCCCAAGCTCATTGTACCTACGTACTTGTACGCTCTGTAAGTCAAGGGATGGGTGCGTACTCCTGTAAAGGTCAAAAGGCGCGAGTTTCATCTTAAAAAAGTTACTTGTGGTCACTTCTAGGGCATTCTAGAAGATTGTTTGACGTGTATTGAGCGCCTCCAGATGGTTCATGCATCCCTATGATAGAGGAACTTATCCCATCAAGAGAGGAGCTACCCCATCCAAAAGAGGGAGTATCCCATTGATGTTGACCTGAATAACTTCCTCTAGAACACTATAAATATAGGCATTGGGCCAAAGGAGGGGAGGTTGAAAGCTGAACATTCCAAAGGGTAGATGTTGCTGGAATTAGGACTTCCTTTAGAAGCTTGTGAGGAGAGATTACAATCCTTTCTTGTTTCATTTGGAAGTGGGTGAGCTTGTCAAAGTAGAGGAAAACTCTTGCTGGACCCTGGGAGGAACTTGCACAACACCAAGGCTCAGGTTGTAATGTTTCTTTTTTGTTTCCTTAATACAAATAAGTCCATTCTTCTCAATGATTTGTTGTTAATGAATTGTTTCATATACTCCTTGGTCTATATGTTGAATATGTTTTGTTTTATGAGATATTCAGGTGTTATGTAATCGTTTGATTGTAAGTGTATGCAGGTTTCGAAGTGAAGGAGGAGCTCATCTGGATCAACGAGGCTAGACTACTACAACAGCGTTGGACTTCAGGTAGGATTGAAAACACTTGGTTTCTCGTATGATAATGCATATTTAGAGAAGGATTGCTCTTAATTGTCTTGTTTGTCACTAGAAAGTCTTAGGCTTCTAGGGAGGTTGGTTTTGTCCGCAAGATTAACTCTTTCCGCATGACAGCCTTTTTTCGAAGTGAGCCCTAATATGGAAGTTCACTGGGATGTGTCCATCCCCAAAATCAATGGAGGTATGGATCAAAAAAACCTGGAGATCAATCATGACTGGTAATATTAAGTTATGTGCCTGTGGTAATGGATTTTTTTCCTTTCTATATGAGAATAAAGAAGACGAAGATATATATTTTTAGAAATGGACCCTACTTCTTCAAAAATAGGGGGATGCATCTCAATAAGTGGACTTTGGAATTTAATCTAGATGAATACATTTTGGGTAAAACTGCCCAGACTTCCTTTATCTTTCTAAAGTGATGATTGCTTGAGGGAAATAAACAATAGAGTTGGAAAATTCATTGACAAAGAACAACCAAAAGGATCATAATTTGCATGTGAAAAAATATGTGTGGAGGTTGATCTTGAAAAAGATTTTCCACCAAAGATTAATTTAACTCTAGGGGAATGGACCCATTTCTAGTCGTTGGAATATGAACAAATCCCTTTCAAATGTTGATACTGCCATGAGTATGGGCACTTTGCAAGAGGCTGTAAAAATGCCCATCCCAAAAATGCACTGAACGAGCAAGAAGATCAATGACATACTCAAAAGAAGTGTGGAAATAAGAAGATAGTAGGGATCAACAAGCATAAAAATAAGGAAAATAGTGGGAAAATGACATTTGAAAATTTATTTGAAATATTGTAGAACCATGAAGGGAATGAGGGCATAGAACCTGAAACTAACGAGAAAGACCCGAAGCCAAATGAGAACTAGGTAGAAGAGGCAGGGAAAGAAGAGAATACAAGTCAACATAACAAAGGGGAGGCAATGCAAACAACTCAAGACGTGGAGATGCTGGAGGATAGAGCAACAATTGAGTCTAACATCCCAGTATAGTAACAACTTGAACCAAAAATCAAGCGTTGATTTGGGATCATGAAGGAAGTAGTCTTGAAAAAAAGAGTGGTAAAATAAAGCACCAAGGAAGCCCACCTAAGAAAATAGTGAGAGAAAGGGAGTCTGAGCAAAGAAAAATAAAAGTCTCAGGAGCCAATCTATGTTGTTAAAAATCATCAAGTTAAAATCATTGAAAGGTGCAGATGGGAAAAAAGAAAGTGGAGGGACTCTAAAAAATTCCTTTCTGAAATGATTGTTCTATATTGGAATGTAAGAGACATGGGAGGCCCCCAAAAACTCCTAGCTCTGAAATAGTTAATAAGAAAGGAAAAGCCAACAATTGTTTTGCTACAAGAGGAAAAACTTAAGCCCATGGTATCAATTGAAAACTTATTTCTTTTTGGTAAAATAGTAGTGGAATAGCTCAAAACTCGAAGGGTGCATTACGAGGATTGGTAGTATTATGGGATGATTCAAAACTTAAAATTTTGGACAACCTTAACACGCAACATTGGATAACAATATTGTTTAAGGAAACAAGCAATGGAGGGAGAATACTAGTGGTCTATGTCTACGTGCCTATTATATATGGTGAAAAAATGGAATTCTGGGGTACCCTAGGAAGAATAAGGAAGAAAATTTGGCACGAAAACAATGTGTTGGGAGGAGAATTCAACATAGCTTTGAAGGCTGCAGAGAAAAGAGGAGGAAGCCTTGCCCTAGATCCTTTTCGAGAACGAATGGAAGATATAATTTTGGAGTGGGATTTGGTGGATCTGCCACCAAAGAATGGAATGTTTACTTGGTCAAATAAATGCAATGGAAACAATCATATTGAAAATTGATTGGATCAATTCTTGATTCACAACTACTGGTTGGATAAATTCATGGAATGGAACACATGTATTTTGTCTCGAGGAGATTCACATCATAAACCAATCCTAACAAAATTATACCTATTGAGGATCTATGACCAATCCCCATTAGATTCAATCCATCCTAGCTGAAGGAATATGGAGTTTTGGAGTTGATCGCTTAGGCCTGGAAAATACCGATTATGGGATCACCATATTATGTTTGGGAAAGTTAATTGAAGGAAGTAAAAAGAGAGTTAAGAAAATGGTTGAAGAAAAAATATCAACCTCTAGGGTGGAAGAGACAAGAGTTGCAAAAGGGGCTAGAATCTCATCAATGACAAATGGAAAACAAGGAGGTAACATCATATCACTTAGAGGTAGAAGCGAACCTAAAAAAAAAAATATTTGCTGAAGGCAGAAAGGAAGAACAACATTGGAGGCTGAAATCTCGAAGTCTATGGATTTAGGAGGGAGATAAAAAAAAACTACTTTCACAAAATGGTGAAATATAGAGAAGCTCAAAATAGGGTCAAAGAAATAACACCTAAAGGAAAAGAGAAAATCACGTCCATGGAAGGTATCAAGAAAGAGGCTTTAATCATTTTTCCAGCCTGATCTAAGAAGAAGGAGGATTAGATGGGGAGAAGGCTACTGAATCCTTGAACCTAATTGAAGCATCTCTTATGATGGAGGACAATTGTTGGATGGTAAGAGAGGTAAGTGAAGAAGATTTGGTAGAGGCGGTATGGGGTTTGGCACCAAATAGAATTCCTGGTCCAGATGGCTTCTCAATTTTCTTTTACAGGGCTTTGTGGAGCATTATTAAATAGGATATCATTAGTATGGTAAACAACTCTTGATAAAAGGAATGATTAGGGGGCAGAAAAAACTCCTCTTTCCTAGTCCTCATTCCAAAAGAATTGAACCTGATAAACTTGGCTAGATACCATCCTATTTCTTTATACAACACTTCATATAAAAAAATCTCGAAAATAATAGTGTCCAGGCTCAAAACATTTCTACCCTCTTTGATCTGTGAAAATCAAGGGGGATTTAAGGAGAAGAGACAGATAGTAGACACCATAATTTTAGTGTTGGAGGCTATCCAATCCAACAAAGAATTAGGAGAAGCAGTTATGGTTATAAAACTGGACATGGCGAACACTTTTAATAGGGTGAGGCACATATTTTTATTTAAAACTATGAAGAAAATGAGCTTTAATGAGAAAGAAATTTGATGGATTGCATTGTGTATTAGTTCCCCCCTGGATAGCTCCGTTGATGAATGGAAGACTATTGGGTTTTGCCAAATCAACCAGAGGCCTGAGGCAAGGATTACCCATGTCCCCCTTGTTATATATTATATTGGTAGAGTCTTTTAGTAGGAACCTTGAAAGGGTCAGGTTGGAAGGAAAATTAGTGGGGCTAAGCATTGCTCAAAATGTAAAAAATGTCAATCACTCACTCTTTGCATATGACACCTTGTTATTGGGAGGGGCCTCTAAAATATTTGTAGGTCACTTTCTCAAGATGATGCGTAGCTACCATGAGCTATATGGGGGGAATCTTATCAAGGAGAAGTGTCACATATATGGCTAGAATAATAGTGAAGAAATGTTGAATGAAATTACAAGGGAACTATCCTTCTCAGTCTCCAAAGAATAGAAATCTTTTAAATATATTGGATTGCCAATATCCATATGTGCGACAAATAGTGATGATTAGTAAGGGGTGATTCAAAAATTCAAGAAAAGAATATTGATTTGGTGAACTCACTGGCTTAATTTTGCTATGAAATCTATTCCAATTAAAGTTGTACTTTCCACCCTTCCTCTCTACTTAGGGATGTCACTATTAGCTTTGAAGGGATCTTTGTCCAATATTGGGGGGCTTATTAGAAAGTTTTTGTGGCAAGGTGGTAAGTCAAATGAAAGAATATTCCATCTCCTGAATTGGAAAATAGTTAGGTTTCCCATTTACTGTGGAGGCCTAGGTGTGAAGGATCCTGAATTAATGAACATAGCTATGGGTTCCAAGATAGTCTGGAGGATGATCTCTCCTACCACCGAATGATGGAAGACAACCCTCCTTCAAAATTATTTTCACAAAAGACGACTTCTGAGACCAGAAAGTGAATAATGGATAAAGAAGGGATCAAAGATATGGAAGATTTGCAAGGTCATCTTTGCCCTAATAATCGGCCATCTAGGTTGGAAAGATAAAAAAGGGAAAATAATTCAGCTATGGAAGGATCATCCTCCTATGAAGGAGCTTCTAAATGAGAATCCAAAAATGATATAACTGGTAGACTGGATGAAAGCTCAATAATTTGTTTTCATTAATGATATTTCATTGTGGGATGACAATGAACACTGGAGAGGTTGGATTTTCCAAGAAGTTCCAAGTCACCTATTGTATGAGTGAAGCCTGGTGTTTTAGACTTTAAAAGGTTGCACACCCATTAGTACAAATCTAGTAGATGAAAGAGTGTGGGCAGTAAATAAAAATATTTCATACACAGTCAAAATGGGATACAAATCACTACTTCACAAGCGTGGGACTCTTCCAACTGGAGGAATGTGGAAGTGTGTTTGGAATGTTGATGGATTACCCAAGGTAAACATTTTCTATTGAGAGGTCGTACTTGGGAAAATCCTTACAACAGAAAAAACTAAGGAAAATAAAAATCCAAGGACCCTCCGGATGTGTTTTGTGTAAAGAAGAGGATGATACTAAGCATTTGTTTAAGAATTGTAGCTTTGCTCAATTTGTTTGGCAGGCAACTTTCAGAGAAGTTATAGAGTTGGATGCTACCCCTGAGACATGGGAAGTGATGTTTGTAACATGTATCCAAAAATTCTCGTGGAAGTGTTCAACACCAATTATATTCGCTTGATATTGGAGATCCCTTTCCAAATACATCCATTATCTAATATGGCTAGCACACAATCATGCAATCTTCCAAAAAAAAGAAGTCAAAAGTATCTTTACAACAACTAAAGTTAAGCAACTTTTAGTGGAGGCCATAGCAACCCAGAGGATTCAATACATTAGTTCTTATTATAATCCCGAAAGCAACATCAAAGCGATGTAATATAAACCATCCTAAATTTAGTATGGATGTTTTATGAAGCCTATCTACATTGCCAATTGGAAGCTTCGAATGGACGAAAAAAGATTTAAAATAATGGAGGAATGGAAAGTACAATTTCTACTCGTATTTCTACGGGACATCGAAAGGAAATTTGGGACAGGAAGGAGGAGGAGGAGGAGTGATTTTTGATCCCAATGGAAAATAAGAAATAAAGTGTGCATGGGGGCTAGGGCTATTCACAAATAATGAAGATAAGTACCTAGCCTTTTATCAAGGACTGCGATTGGCTAGGGAAAGAGAAACCAAAATATTGACTATCATTGGTGACTCTCTCTTGGTTATTCAACAAATACACAAGGTAAAGAATCACACGGATTCTCCTAGAGACTCATTGAATTTCCAAATCAACGATCAGCTAGAGACATTTGAATAAGTGGAGTTATTCCACGTACTAATGGTACACAATAAAAATGCAGATGAAATGGCTAATTTGGGAATATTCCTACCCCGGTGACACTTGTTGATCAATTGCAAGTCTAGGGGAATTATTCCCATACCATGATTATGGAAGAAATTGTTTTCCTTCATGTCGATACATTGTAAGTAAAATTGGAAACTCTCAGTAGTATAGATGATATATCAAAAAAATTGATAGCAGGGGATCTTCCTGGACATCCTCAAGTGGGGTTATTTCAAGATGAAAGAGATTTAGTAGTGGATAGAGAGGGCATCCCAACATAGAATGTGGAGAAGTGTTCAACATACTAGAAGGAAGCAGGAGACAACCTCACCGCAATTTTAAGCAACTAAATGCATTGAAAATATGCAATTTTTGGCAGTGTCTTTTGGAGGATACACAATTTTAGTCAAAGCAGAATTTTACAATTTAGTAGAAAGGAAAGAAGGAAAAAAAGTGTTGTAATTGGTTTAGGAATAGGAGAAGTGGAATTTGAATATTTTTGTAAAAGGTTCCAACCTTCAATCTGGACAGTGTCTTTATAAATTCAATTATCCCTTCTATTAAAAAAAAAGAATATGGACCATACCCTTTATTTGATAGTGTTCCTTGCATAATCTTGGTTGATATAGCCCCAAAGATCGATATCTAGCACCTAGAACTTGCTTCCTATACACAAGATAAAAATAACACCAATATAAAACCATTTGAAGCAATAAGAATATTGACTACTATTATATATAACCTAATCTACTCAAGGAAGATTAGATATACCATTTGTTTTCCATAAAATAATGAATACGCAAGATAATGAAGGGGAAAATCATATAGATCTATATCCATAACAAGAGACACATTACATCAACTAAGTTTTTTTTTTTTTAATCTTGAGTCCCAATTAAAGGTCTCCTATGTTCTTAATCCAAATCCTCCTTGGACCTCACACAAATATGAATGCTTTGATCTCTAAAGGTTGAATCAGGAGTGTTATCGGGAAATCTAGTGTCCACTCGGAGCTGTTAGTCCCACTAAGACTGGTAGCTATCTTAGAAACAAACAAACTAAAACCACTTTCACTTTCCTTTATGAGAAGTAGATAAGAGGGGAACAAAGAACACCAACCTCAGTCTTGCACTTGGTTCCTCTCCCTTCTGATAGATCTTTGCCGCTCCTTCTACGTCTACCCAACTTCAAAGAGCACCTGTGGAATCAAAGCAGCATAATACTATTGAAGAACAGAGATCTACAATCATAAACAATACAGAACTAGATATGTATTGACCACGCAAATGCATATATCATCAAACATACAAGAATGTGGAGGAAAACTTGAATAGCTTTATTAATATAAAAAATAGCAAAGATGATTACAACCAATTGTTCTGACCCAACATCGTCCTCTTAGCATGAAAGCCCTTCTTCACCTCATGAAAAGCTTAGATCACCCAACACTATGATATTGCACTAGGAAACCAATAGCACTTCCTTACAAGATACAAGATTCCATCCTGTGGATCTCTGGGATGAGGGATCCATATATAGATGATTGTAGGGGGTGAGTTAGCTTTTGGGATTTTGATTAGTGTCCTCTCTTTGATAGTTCTTGATTCCACTTGGAGATTGATGATCCCTTACTCATCCCTGGGTGAATTCAGAGAGGCAAGTGTAATAGGAGAAGCTTCTGGAAGATTCCATGATCATCCACCTTGCAAACTGTCTCTTCCATTTGTCTATTCTCACCCATCGCACCCTACAGAAGGGCTTTCCAGTATGCATCGCACCTTTTACACTGCGCAGGTGAGATGCATCGCACCCTCTGCACTAGGCAGTCTGTATGGTCCAGTTTTGACCAGTTCTGAGCAGTTTTCCATGGAGAACTTCTGGGAGATGATGTAATCAGCTGACCTTGTTCCTTTAGGGTGTGAAGCAACACTTTTAGGGACTTAGGAGCCCTTGGTTTATGGACATGTATGATTGGGGTTGCAGTGCCCAAAAATGTCTATAACAGTTTCCCCCTAAAGCATGAGGTCGTTAATCTTTTGATGTCGGGTGAAATTCTTTATCATGAGTGTTACACAGTAAAATGTCACTGCCATCATGCCAGTCTCCCTACTGTGTTGTGAAACCACATTCACCTATGCTCATGCTCCTAAAAATGGCTAAAAAACCCTCTTTGCCTAAGTTAAATGAATCATCGCGTTTGTTTATTAAATAATCTCGCTGACAGGCGGAGGTCAGTGTTACTGCTGCGCTGCCAGCGCGGAAGCACACGTGTTTTCCGTGCTGGTCCCATTTTACGGACAGCACACCCTCTGTTTGCCCTGTTGAGCGCTGACTAGACCTCCTCTATAGTTGATCTGCGATGTCAGTGCGCCAGCTCAGTGTCTCACCCGCGCTGATCCTGTTTGGGCGAATTTGTTCTAACAACCAACCTTCCAGATCCCTCCAGACTTGGTTGTTAGCATTGTTGAGGTCGTCGCCATCCTTCCTCTGGCATGTCTGTTCGACTGACCATCCACTTATCTTGGGGGAAAGCTCATCCTTTACCTATTCATGAAGACTCCTTCTCCTTTATAAGCCACATCCATTGCCCATGAGCAGCTAGTTTTTAGTTTGGAACATATAGACTTTGATTGAGGAATTCTTAGTGCATTAGTGCTGCTCTTTGTAGGCGTTTGGTGTGTTGTGTGAGGATTGCTTTGAGATTGAGGAAGGTCATGAGTTTGTTGCCTTGTATGTGAGAGAGAGGCCTCTTTGACTTGGGAGATTTGCTTCAAAGGTGAATGCTTGGAAGACATGCTGGCTGGACTCTCTAGAGAAGGACTCAGCATCAGGACTTCGGTTGTACCTTACTCTATTTTCTGATTAATAAAGATAGATGACTACTCTTATGGTTCCATTTCCATTTGTCCTATGAATGATTAATGTAAATTGTATCCTTCCTGACTGATACATAGTTGTTTTTAGTAGATTTTACGCCCTTGTTTGCTCCCTCTTTGCTTGTGCAGGTGTTCGTCCGCGAGGATAGCGGAGAATTTTGATCGGCTGGAGTGAAGGAGCGAGAGGATCATCTCTTCGACAAACATAGCGTTGGAATCCAAGTAGGTTTCTCTTACCCACTTGTTAATTACAACTAGGAACCTGCAGTGTAGGATTGTTTGATTGTTGCTAGACCCCCTTTGGGCTAGTAGGGATCGCCTCTATCCGTAGAGGGGATTTACCTCTCCAACAATTTGGCGACTCCACTGGGGATCTTGCTTGTCTCTTTGTATGTCACCTTTGTTTTGATTATTACTCCTTTGTCGAGGTTTGGGGATTATTTTGCTGTTGGTTTGTTTCCTGGTTCGTCCAGGGCACTACCTTAATTGCCTTGAAAGCCTGTTGCTTTGGTTTGGAAGTTTTTGTTCAATTCTATTTGTTTTTCAGCCTCAGCGCGTTTTATTTTAAAACAGCTGCGCTGACATCGCATACTGTCTTCTTTGTTGTCTCTGTCATCGCGCTTATACATTCAAACAGTCGCACTGACCTGGTTTTTCGGGCCAGTGCCCTTTATTCATGTCCTTCCGCGCTGACAGCGCAAAGTTGCTACATACACTTTTCTGTCATCGCTTTGTTGCTGTGGGGTCACCCGCACTGATCCTGTAAAACTTCTTTTTGTCCAAATTGACTTACTGAACCTCTTGGTTTTGGCTTTCCCCTACTTTTTCCACTTGGCTTTTGGCTTGATAACTTTGTTTAAGCTGTGACTCACTTGCTTACGAGGCCTCATTCCATGAGAACTCGTTTATCGCTTGTTTTCAGTTTGTGCAAAGCCTTCCTTTTTGCTCTTGTTGCTTGGTTTATGCTTCGCCTTAGCTTTTCACGATTGCTGAAGTGTGTCAGACCGTCATTTGTCTGGTTGTGGACTCTCATCCTTCGGGTGTTCGCTTGTTTCCATTGATTTCACACTCAAACCGTAGGGCATCTAGTGGTCGTGTGTGTCTAGCCTCCCGTTCGGGATTTGGTGTTCTTAGTTGGCCAGCCAACTTCGTTTTTGTTTGCACATTTGTTTGGTGATTGTTGAAAGTGATTGATTATGTTCCAAGCGGTTTGCTTTCCTCCGTTGAATTCCTCATTGTCTTCTTGAGCTTAGATTACAATAGCTCATAAGCCTTTGTTTTCCTTTGATTTGGGAAACTGGTTTTAGTGACTTGGGAATTGTCTTGTGTATGCATTGAGTGATTTAGCTTTTCACTTAGTGTTGCTATCTCTCTAATTCATTTTAAAAATAACTTTATGTCATTGGAAAAGTAGAGCAAACTAGTATCTTTTGCATTAATAGTTGAAAGGAAAAGAGCATTTCGTTATTTTGTGCTTTCAAAAGAAAAGTTCCATTTCCTTGCTGTTAGTTGCATTAGGTTGCGTGATT